>VCAU01000025.1:0-312165 GCA_015844325.1 Aspergillus nanangensis | reverse complement strand
CGATATTGTTGGAACAGGAATACTTAAGGAACCAGATATTACAGATAGTTTAGAGGATCAGACCCTCAATTCATTCATCTATGACCACTACCTTTGGTGTATGAGAAATACCGATTTAGGTTGACATATAATATACAATTTAGCACTATATTACTGACCTAATCAAATTTTGAATTAACTAATCAGGAGCGAGGAATAGACGCAGGTTAGGAAGCGCTGGAATAGACGGTATTAAGAATCATCAGGTAGTGGCAGATAGATAGATAAGTAAGAAGCAGCTGTCTATAATAAAGTTGTAAGATTTCTGGTTTAGCATGTTTATATTTCGGATTTTGTTTTATTTGTACGCGCTAGTCCCTTTCGGGCTGCCTACCGGCGGCCCCGACAGAGCAGCCTTCTACTCCCGCTGCGACCCTGCAAGGCGGCCATATAAATCAGGCACGCTAGGACAGGTTAATGAATACTACTACTACTACTACTACTAAAACCAAGAGAAAAGAAACTGGGGCGTCTAGATATTCAATCACAAGCCTCGGGGTCATGTTTAGCTAGCTCAAACCCTAAAAGATTAGTCATTTATAAAACATGGCTTTGAAAACCGTGAGCTAAGGTTGAGAAAAAAAACCAAAGTATCCAACCAGGATGTCTCCTCCCCACATTATGTCTATTGTGTAGAATTCCGCTGTACACATAATATGCCGAGTAAAACAAGAGTAATTATTTTTCGTCGTAACTCAGCCATACCATCATGTATCATGCCAATTTAAGGGTATCTCTCGCTCTGGTGTCAGACCATTGGACATTCCATTGGATAAGTCATGACTAGTCAAGCCAGCTTGATGACCAATCAGAGGTGGTACGCTCCGACATTTCCCCGGAATGTGAATTCGCAAACCCAAATCATCTCACTTAAACCCTCCTCCGATATCATCTCCCTTAGCAAGACTGCCGATAATTTCAGATCCAAAGCTCGAGATATAATGATAGCCCAAGTTCGCCAGTATTCAACGCAGATGGATGAAGGAGAGCAACCAGCGCCAGCTGACAATAGGCAAGATCTCCACCCGATCACGAAGCGCACGGCCTTTGAAGAACCGAGTACAGCTCATGACGTGAAAAGAATTAAACACGTTCATGATGGGCCAACCGAACTGGCATCAGATGTTACAACCCCAGCTATTACAACACCAGCTCTTAAACCTCCAGCTGCAATCCACAGGGTGGCTTTCCCTGAGAAGGCATGCTTCCATCTTTACCTACGCAACTGATGAAATGTTCTAAGTACTCTACTCCTGGGTACAGCCTGCGGTTATAGAAGAGCGAAACGGCGAGATCGAATTCCAAGTTGTCAACAATGATGGTTCCCAAGAGAGTACGGTCATTCTTACAGGACTCAAATGCCTGTTTCAGAAGCAACTTCCAAAAATGCCGAAGGATTATATTGCGCGCCTTGTGTATGACCGCACTCATAATTCGTTAGCCATTGTGAAAAGGCCCCTAGAGGTCATTGCTGGGATATCATTTCGAGAATTCCGAGACCGCAAGTTCGCCGAAATTGTCTTTTGCGCGGTCTCATCTGACCAACAAGTAAAAGGCTATGGTGCACATCTTATGGCTCATTTAAAGGACTATATCAAGGCTACTTCCCCAGTGATGCACTTACTTACCTATGCTGATAATTATGCCACTGGCTATTTTCAAAAACAAGGCTTTACCAAAGACATCACACTCGACAAGTCGATATGGATGGGATATATCAAAGATTACGAAGGGGGCACACTTGTGCAATGCACCATGCTTCCACGAATACGATACCTTGAAGTTGGTCGTATGTTGCTAAAACAGAAGGCAGCTGTCCGGGCCAAAATGCAACTCTTAAGCAAAAGCCACATAATCTATCCACCACCTCAGCAATGGGCCAATAGTGTTAGTCGAATTGATCCACTCTCCATCCCCGCCATTCGGGAAACTGGCTGGTCTCCAGAAATGGATGCATTAGCACGAGAACCACGACATAGACCCCATTTTAATGAACTTCGACTTTTTTTGAACCAAATTCAAAACAATAAACACGCATGGCCTTTTATTACCCCGGTTGACAGAGATGAAGTCCCTGACTATTACAATGTTATCACATCGCCAATGGATCTGTCGACTATCGAAGAAAAATTGGAGAGCGATTCTTACACCAGTCCAAAAGAACTTGTCTCCGATCTAAAGTTGATCTTCAGTAATTGTCGGCAGTATAATGATGCAACAACTGTGTATGCCAAGTATTCGGTTAGGTTGGAGAAGTTCATGTGGAGCCTTATCAAGGAGATTCCGGAGTGGTATGAACTTCTGGAAACATAATTGGTGAAGAAAGCTTCGCCTTAAAGAACACCATGGCTACAGGTTTAGCAGTGATCAATGTGTATAATCTATCTGCCCATAAAATAACCCATAATATAAACAGCTGTTCAGTGCCTACACTTTTGGCTTGGCAATGTCACTACAACTTCGTGCTATAACTAATACCAACAATATGGTTAATACTATTTAGCACTTCTATCTTTAGCACATCAGGCGCCCTAAGAGTAATATAAGTATGTCTTCTTACCATTGTTAATGGTGATTATCTACAACATAACATTTAGCGCTTCTGTTTTTGGGAAAATCAGGCGCTTTTAGGACTAGTTATGCAAGGATAAGCTCGTATTGCAATTAGTGCTCATGGCATGTAGGATGCCTAGCAAACTCAGCCTCAGGAAAATTTAGTAGTGAATTATGACCAGAATTGGGGGAACAACTATAAATAATAATGATTTGGTCCGATGTTTGTAGTCTAAATCATTAAATACCAAATTATCCCTACACACGATTTCTTTCGACTACTCAAAATGACTTCAGTTCGTCTTCCTTTTACAATCTTAGCTCTTCTTATCTCCTTCATTCTACCCCTTGTAGATGCCGCCCCGTCTCCGGTCGCCAAGCGCGGTGTTGCACTCGACGGCAGGCCCAGTGTTATGGGAAAGGGCAGCTACCCGCGCGCAACCCATACCAACGATAAATCCTTGCTAGGATGCTTTCGGGCACTCCACGACGATAAAGTCTCAATTGAAACGGTCAGGTCCACTGACGGGGGCATGACCTGGAAACCTGTGGGCACCGTTATCACCGAGATTGAGAAGACGCATGGGTTGAACAACTGCTATCTACACCAACTGCCGAATTCAGACAGGATCCTGATGGCTTTCCGGAACCACGAGCGCGACCCGAAGACGGAGAAATATACTAAGTATATTATGTCGGTGTATTACTCGGATGATAAAGGCATGAAATGGGAACCTCTCAGCACTGTTGCGACGACCACGACCCGTGGGCTAGGAGTCTGGGAGCCGCTGATGATGGACGGTCTTAACGGTGACTTAATGTTGTTTTTCTCGAGGGAAACCCGGACTGATGGGAAGGACCAGAACAGTATCTTGGTTCGTTCCACTGACGGGGGCAAGACTTGGGGAAAGGAGGAGACGATTTCGGGGGCAGACATCCAGAAACGGGATGGGATGTTGGGCGTCACCCGCCTGGCATCTGATTCCAAAAAGATGATAGCCGTCTTCGAGAGCTTGACACCAAACACTGGCATCACTTCGATCACGTCCTCTGATGATGGAAAGACTTGGAGCAAAGACCGCAAGACTGTTTACAAGGGCACTAATGGACCTCCCAGCGAGTCAGCCCCTCAGGTTGTCCGCATCGGCAAGACTCTTGTTGCCAGCTTCTCCACCTGGGAAGACGACCGGGAGGCTGGAAAGTCTAAGCCACCAAATGTTAAGTTTGTTACCAGCACAGATGGAGGAGCTACCTGGGGCCAAAAGACACTCGTGCACAAGAACTGTCATTGGGCTGGAGAAGTAGCAATCGACGACAAGAGCTTACTTGTTCTGTGTGATTATAATAATGGGACCGCTATCGCACAGCGCGTGAGCATATCTTAATATTGGAGTGGGGAATCATTGGTAGATAGATACCTTGCATCTTATGGGGACATTGTTGTTTGGCTAATCTGACTGTGGCAGATACTTATTTCAATCATAGTATTTATGTTTAAACCTGTATTTTAATGTCCTTAGTTAATACAATCCTGCGCATTCAATCCTGCGCATTCAATTGAAATGGTTATTTAGTTTCCAGTTTACGTTGTGGTTTTCAATGCAAGACAAAATGAGTTAACGGACTATTCGATTATCTACCTCCTAAGCGCCGAAACTTACAGACCCCCACGACGGGGGTAATAGCGTCCGGGCAAGGGATGTCAGGTCTGATTTCCCCGAGCAAAACACTGAGTTGTCCACGTGGAAAACGTGTTTCCCACCGGCACTGACCTCATAGGTATGGCGCCAGACGCTGTGGGTGATAAAGTATTGAGCGGATAGTTTGGATACGTAGCTTGGCATTTATATGAAGTGTTATAGTCTGGGTTTCAGTGAAATGAATTGGTTAGCGTGCTCGGTTAGTTTCTCTTCTATGTGCGTCGATCCAAGTGTCAGCAGAGGCTGAGCTTGTTGGGTAGGCCTGTTTTGAATAGGACCTTAGATTTACCTGATATACTGTGACGCCGGGGCTGTGCAATGTAACCTGAGATAGGGCAGGTGTAGCAGGACACGCGACGTCAATGCTATGCTGGGAATTTGCAGGTGGGCAGGAGTAGTTTCTAGGTTGCCATGGGTAAGCGAGGTAGAAGCCTTCACGTGCGTGTATACAATGTTTCCTTTTAAATACATACTGCCGCTTCCGCAGGCGGTGAGGACCAACACGGCCTTATTGCCATGATTCCTGAGGCTCTCGCTGATGCCTCAGGCCAACTAGGTAGTAGATAGTCAGTGGTCCTGACAAGGAGGCCCGCGGAACTAGAGGCGAACAAGGCTCACAGGCAGAGTTGACCTAGATAGCTTCGTAGCATGGCGCAGTGGTTCTGATCCTGTGCGGCTACCATTCCAGGTCAAGGAGTGAGAACGAGCTAGCAGTCGATCGAGCGGCATCTCTGATAAAATTAAAGTAGCGGGCCTGACTGAAGGCCAAGGCGCAGCGGTTGGTGGGGGCCAGAGTACAGGTAAGACCGCGATAATTATTGCTATATGTGGTTACTTTAAGGCGTCCACTAATCTATTTCAGAAAATCCCCGAATCGAGCTCTTCTGTACTACTATAGGAGGCCTAAAATACATAGCACATCCAAAGCATATAAATACTCACCGGACCATCTCTAATCAGTATGGTAGTGCAACCCATCCATCTCCCACAAACATCGAAAAACCTCATTCAACTATCAAATATGAAAGTCTTCGGACCAATCTTCGTGTTAATGGCATTCGCTACCTCCTAGGCAACTGCTGCACCTGCAGGTAAGCCCCGTCTGACTTTCAATCACGCCAAGTATGAGGCCATACTAATCAATTACAGCCGAGGCTGCAGACCTGGAGACGCGCGCCGACTATTGCGTTGATATCAAAATATGCCACGGCTAAAATTACGAGGGTGGCTGCTATAAAGAATATAAGATACCCGGTCAGCCTTACAATATCAGAAAAGAATATTGGAACAATGCTGGCTCGTTCAAAATTGGGACCAAGGGTTATAACTGCGATGTTGGATCGTGAGTTACCACCCAGCCTCCAGGTCTGCTAAACATAGGAGCTAATCTATATGAAGAACCAACCATGGGGCGGACGTAGTGGGCTACCCTGGGATCAAGAGACTCGAGGGTGGGTGGATCAACAACATTCAAGGATATCAGTGCAAAAAACTCTAAGGTATGGTGTCCTTCAAAAATCACAGATGTTGCTGAGGAGCTTGGAGGTTACGTCAACTGGCGAGGAAATGTTATTAGTAGATGAGTTGGCGAGGCAAGCTCAGATTGAGTATACCACTGGTAACATGTGATCTCCGGCTGCTAGTGTGGGGTCCACATTTGAATGTATCTCTGACAGTTAGAGAATATCATGATTCCCCGTAGAAAGCTCGCAGGTTCACCAGGAAGTAATCGCGGGGTTAGAAACAATTACAAAATGCACTCAAATCCTATGTAGTGATTGAAGGTACTATAAGAAGGGTTGGACACCACTGTCGCACGCAGTTTGGGGCTTGATAACCCCTAAATAGAGTTGTTTGGGGGCTTCCTGGAACACCCCGCCCCACCCCCTACCTGAAACGGGTTCGGGGCGGGGTTGGTGGGGCTTAAAATTTTTTTGTCCCCGCCCCAAAAACCCCAAAACCTCCGGAAAATCTTTAATTCTCGATACCTTGCTTAATATTACAGATAGTAATTTGATTTTTGAATATAAATAATTTAAATAGTTGGTCATGTATATATTTAAAAATAATTTTCAAGAAATATTCCAAATTAAAGAAGTTATTGTAGTTCAAATTCTGTAATAATTTTTGTATTTGAAAATATATATATGTATAGATATTCTTCTAAAAAACTTGAAAATTTTTATAATTTGCTTAATTTTCAAGATTTTAATTTTAAATTAAGTATATAAATATATAATTCTCCAAATAATTAATATATAAAATAAAAAAATATATTTGTATTTAGATTTCTTATAATATACTGCTTGAGATAATTAATATAAATTACTAATTTAACTATATTTAGACTAGTATTTTTCTTGGCGTTGACCCTGCGAGTTTTTCAGCTAAAAATTGTGACCCCAAGGGTTCGGGGTGGGTTCAAATTTTTCGCCTTGCCCCGCCTCGCCCCGATTACATCTCTATAGTACTAAGTGAATGATGAACTTACAACCTGATAACAGGTCAATTGAAGCCATTCCGGTATGTTAGAACCTCCTCCAGATATACCCCCTGCCAGTATGTCCAAGAGTTAAGTTTCAGGTTGGCGGAACATATAACTCGCGGCTCGGAACTGAATCGTCTGGTCAATCTGACCCGCAAGATCACTGATTACATTCAGAGCGGTTAATGCGTCGAGTCTTTCTTGTGAACTTCTCTGTGTCTGTGTAGACAGGTACTGCATCCAACCATCTCGCAACTCACGCACCCGACGATGCATGTATGCTCGATGAACATTGGAGAGTCTGGTGGCATGCCTGACAAGAAATTCGTCGAAAAGCCTATTCATGTTTGACTGTGACCCGGGATTCGCCTGGCTCCAGATATTATCGTAAGTGATTGTTGCAGATTGCAGGCGAGTGTAGAACAGAGCCTGCAGATCCAGGATGTGACCCGTGTTCAAGTAATTAAAAATGGCGAGACCCTATTAATGGAAAACTCAGTAAAGACAAACTCTTCCAGCAGAGGCAAGATATCTACCTGTCTTAAGTATGAAAGTGCTGTTTGCGTGTTGGCAGTGGAAGGATTCTGAGCCAGTACATTGAAACGGGAGTCGGCAGTTGGATTTTGATTAGTGTTCATGATTCTGGCTTTATAACCGTTCAGGTTGCTTTCGAGATTGACCATGACTTCCGAATTCGTGCTTGAACCCTCAGCATCTGCAATGTCCGAATACAAGGAACCGTCCCGGTCTAGTAAAGTCGTATCAAAGTTGGCTGGGAGGTTAATGTTAGGATTATTGAGCCATGAGCGATACGGGATGCTGGCCCACGTGAGCTGCTGGTCAAACGAAACTGGCGTGAGCGTGGATGCCTGAATTCCACGTCCATCCGCGAGATCCATTCTGGGATCTTGCGCGTACTCTAGGGCATTCCTCAAGTTCTGGCGCTCTGGTTGTATATGCTAGCAGTACGGTGCTTTAGTCAGTAATGCAGACAATGCTGAGAAGGGAGATTGCCGTTGTCAGCCTTGGAAATGCTTACCTCAGTGACCACCCTGATGTAGTCTGGATTCCCTTGTAATTCTGTGTTTGCGCTCCTGGTCAAAGTTGCGTCAGTACAGTTTCCCTCGTTCGCAAGGCCGTAAGCAGTTTCATCGCCTACATAAATTGGTACTGATAGTCAGCAATGAAACCAAAGAGATCAGGCTGCGTGGAACTGGTTAGACAGAGGATACAGTGAACTGACCGTTGGCTTTTGTGTCCGTGAGACTTTGACCATTATCACCGTTGGGATATGTCGGTGCAATAAAATCAATCGTTCGGCTGGTGCCCCCGGTGCGATCATGAACGACGTAGGATTCGGAGTGGCCACTGGTTGCGGTCCTTTTTTCGAAGAGGTTGGGATTGAATCCCCCGAAATCGAAACGCTTGAAGATATCAATGGGTGTGTTCCATGGGAGTGGCCCCGTGCCCTTGAGGTCCTCATCGTCGTCTTCGTTGTTTGCCAGGCCTGGATCCTCAGATGTGAGGTTGTGGTAACAAACCAGGGTCTTTGGGGTCGGCTTGTCGTATTGAAAGTCTCGGTTGCACTCTTCTAAACGGTCCTCAGCATATGCAACGGGCGTTTCATTTAGTTCGCCATATTTATACTCTATATATGCAAGGTCAGCCGGGATGCTCGCCGTCAGGTTATTATAGCTCGACAATGCCATGCATAGATTGTGGTAATTTGTCCTTGCAACAGTCCACTCGGCAGCACTCCCGATCACAATTTGGTTCGAGTTTCTAAGCCACATGGCTCGCATGGCCTCGTACAGTGCGTCGAACCAAATTGTGGTCTGGAACATGCCATTAGACCACTCCAACTCGTTTCCCCCCCTTTCGGCCAGTTTAGCAGATGAGAGATTGCGGAATCCTCCAGGGTA
This sequence comes from Aspergillus nanangensis, assembly GCA_015844325.1. Lineage (NCBI taxonomy): Eukaryota > Fungi > Ascomycota > Eurotiomycetes > Eurotiales > Aspergillaceae > Aspergillus > Aspergillus nanangensis. The sequence continues at coordinate 303,466 of VCAU01000025.1, read as the reverse complement.
GGCCTTATGCCCGACCAGATTTCCAAACTTTGCAAAGTGGTGGTCATGAAACACACCTCGGGAGCTCCCATTGCCGACAGGAACCCAAGTGTTTGGTGGAGCGTTGGCCATTAGCATACAATGGACAGTTGAGCAGTCTCCTGTCGGTCGCCACGTGTCGTGGAATTGCGCATGATGCCCCGCCTGGGAGGACGTATCTCGGCGCTCGAGAGCATCAGAATCATCGGTGCTCAGCATACCGATCGAGTAGTATATCCACGCGGTGGTATCGGCCACACACGAGAGTGTATCGCCGTCCTCGCCGCCAACAAAGTGGACTCCGCAGTCAATGTTCGGGTAGTCCTCAGCTCTGTTCTTCAGCATCACCTCCACATATCTATCGTCGTCCTCGCCCAGGAAATAGGTGAATACATCACCGGGCGAGGCCGGCGTTACGGCCTTCTCCATGAGGCCGATATAATCATCTGGCAAGTCGATTTCAGTCGGCAAGTCGATCTCCGTCCAGCCATCCGGGGGAGTTGGCAGATCGGGGTCGGCGGGGTCGCCGTCTTCGATGGGGCCTCCTCCGTTGGGACACTCGTTGAACCAAGTCTCTGCTTTTGCTGTCCGAGGGTGAACAAGGTGGAAATCGGCACGGCCTGCTGTTCCAAGTGTAGGGAAATGCATATTGTAGCCGCGGTCCATAGGGCCGTAGGCTTGGCCTCCTGGCCGCCACTTGATGGCACTTCCCAGGTTTGCGTCTACGTCCGTGACCAAGCCTTCGTTGTACCATACTCTCGTGTCGCCCGTGAACTTGTCCACCCAGAGAAGATCCGCCAGCCCGTCCCCGTTCACCTTCAATACAACACCAGTCAGTCAGTCATCGACGCCTCCGGAGTAATGTTGAGCAGAAAGGGCACTTACGTCGGCAAAGCGATGGCCTGCCCGGTCGAACCCTACACTAACTTTGACCTGGCCCAGTAGTTCAAGTCCACTTGCCTTGTTCAGAGCTCCATATGTCTTGCCGTCTGGCGCCATGCACAGAATGTCAACCCGTCCATCGCCATCTGCAGTGTGTATTAGCCAAGCGTGTTCTGCGAGGTCCGCTGGGCCCAATAGCTATCATACCAACGTCGGCGAAATGGATGTGCTGGTCAAATTGACCTACGCCGTGGGTTTGCTCGCACCAGCTCAGGTCAGGTTCATCACTGCCTAGAGAGAAATACTGGTCGCCCTTGTTTCTCCACCATCTGTGCGCCGACGCGCGGGTAAAAGCGCCGGGTTGAAGCACCAAGATGACATCGCAGTAGCCATCTCCGTCCCAGTCGCCCTAGGATGATGGTTAATTTAGCAGCGTGAGTGTTAGGACCCCGATTCGACTCACAAAGTGTATGTTCTCCAGTCCATAATTGTCCTGGAAGGGGGGGAAGATATTACCATCTTGGCCCCAGTTCGGCGGACTTTCAATGTTTGAATAGAGAGTCACGGAACTGTCCGTCTCAACGGCCAGGTAATCTTGAATTTTTCCCGTCAGTCAACACCCAAGGATATAAACAGCTAAACGTACCGTCGTAACCCTGGTTGTGCATATCGCAGTAGAAGACACCATCGCCGTTGAGGCGAGCACCACCAGAGCCCAGATTCTCGTACACGTTGAAATCCAAGAGCATGCCGGGATCATTCTCTGGGTTTGTTGAATGGCTCACCCTGATATAGTCGCGACGGTTGTGGCCAAATACCCTTCCAAACAGCACATATGCCGTCTCTCCAGGGAATCCATCGTGCGCATGAGCGGCCTCGAGCCAATACGGTTTCAGCCCACCGCCATCAGGTGCCTCGCCTCTCTGGTTGATGAAAATCCGTGTTGAGCCATCATCGTAGACATAGACCCAGTCCGCCCTGAAATCTCCATTGATGTCCACTAACCGTACGCCTTGGATGCCGCGCTCGCCCTTGGCCTCGAACGTCGGACCACCCCCAACCTAGGAGAAAGATTGCTTAGCATGCAGCTTTCATACTTCCTGTGTGGTAACATACCATAGGTTGCCAGTATCCCGCAAACTCCTCTGTAGGAGCATCGCCCTGTCCACCATTCCGCCAGCAGTAAATATCGCCTTTATTATCTATACAGCAATAATCAAGGCGCCCATCACCATCAATGTCACCAAGACGGACACCTGCTTGCGTGCACCAAGGCTCACCAGTCCTGATTAGTCCCCCGTTGGCGGTCGGTTCGAACGTGGGTGGGTTGCCACCTGGGCATATCAGGCGTTTGAAATAGTCATCTTAAATTGTAGAAAGGATTTTTCTTACCCTGGTTAATGGACACATACATGTTGCCATCAGCATTAATGCAGATAAAGTCATCGAGGCCTGAATACAGGTCAGCACAACACCACCTCCTTTCCCATGAAAATATCAATTTACCATCATTGTTCACATCACCAAAGCGTATACCGCGAGGCAGACATTCCAGGACAGGGTCAAACTCGGTAGCAGGCCCAGCCCACTCGCCGGCAGCGGTTGCGAGATGGAACGAGTGCCGGGGCTGGTCAAATTCCTCGCTGATCTCCTTATCCTGAACGATGACAAGCTCGTCTAATTCCTGTCCACGCGGTGCGCCTCCCTCATTGACGAGCTGAGCCATGTGCAACTCGCTGGTCTCATGACTAAGTTCGGGGAAGTAGACAATCAGGTTGCCCATCGAACCTCTCCCTTCCGACGCATGCACATAAGGCCCATCATTGCTGCCGGACCCCTGCTGCGTGGTGACCGGCCCCCGCCCGCCTGGTTTCTTGTCGCAGAGGTTGTCGCCCACGGTATCGGAGATGCCCGTGTCGATGGGCGCCGTGATCTGATCTGCAACACGCGTAATTGCCTCGTACCAAACTGCCGCCATTTTCTTGAACCCTTCCTTATTGGGATGCGTGAGGATAGGGTCATCTCTGAGGTCGTCTACCGTGATGAATCCGTTGTGCATCTCGGCAAGCTCAATCTTGTCCCCGCTAGTTTTCCTTCTCTGCACGATAGCACGATATTGCCTGTTAACATCCACAATGTTGTCATCAAAAACTCCGTTGGGTAGCAGCGTGGAAAGGATAATCGTGACGTTTTCACTCCCTTTATACAAGTCGTCCAGCATGGCATCCATGCGTTGGCCAGTAGCACCGACGTCTCGATTATTGTTTGGGTTGGCATCATTTGTACCAGCATTAATGAGGATGAGGTTCGGCTTTCTGCCGATTGAATTGCCGATAATAGCGTGGACACTGTCCACGACGAATCCTGGGTGGCCCTCGTGAGCTTGATTGTGGAAAGTGCTGTCGCCGCTATGTTCAGTCCCAATGTAGTTGACGTTCCAGTTCTCCCAACGGAGCTTGTCACGGAGGGGCTTCCGATACCCATTCCCCGAAGGTTCGCCCACACCTGCTGTAATGGAAGCCCCTAGGGGCATGATGCGAAGTAAGATGGGGTGTTCGGGTGCGTCAGCCCGCTGTCTTGACTCAACAACACCACGGCCAGAGAGGGCATTTTCGTGGGTAGTTGGGTCGAAGCTTGCTGGGATACTGGCTGCCAGAGGTAGCAACACAGCAGAAAGGAGGAATGAAAGGCGAGTCATGTTAAGCACGGGGCTGTGGTTGCTGCCCACGCCGTGTGATATCTCGTAGAGTGCACCAAGACCTGAAGTTTGACTCTATTGTGTGATCGAGTCGAATCCGCGGAGGGACCATGGTGTATTTATAGACCCCATTTGTCCTACTTGCTCGTTACATCAAGCTATCATCTCAAGGCTGACTCCTTTCCAGAACGCCTGAATTCCCTTTATTATCAAGCGTATAACCAGGTACGTCGACAACTTCCCCATAAAGAAGGCGAGCTCGAACACACGAGTTCTCGACTACTCTTCGCCTCGCATAACTCATTAGCAGTAGGTTCCAGATAAATCAATCGTCAAATGAGCAAAGCTCTCTAGCCCACTTAGCAGTCTCATACCACCTATGCGTATTAGTAAAGCCTTGTTGCCGGTTCATTGCGGAGACTGGCTGACTCCAGTGTGTTTCCCGGCGTTGCCGGTTGCTTCTTAGAAAGAGTGGAAATGAAGCGTGAGAGCGGATTGAGCGTATATGTAGTGGTAAAAGCGACGCGTATAACCAATGGAAACCCATGCCCGACACCGGGACAGTAATCCTCCTAAACTAATGGGACTTGGTAGTACTACGAAGTCAGACCATAAATGAGCTCTGGCATCTTGACCCGGTTTTGGTAGAGAATCAGGGCCAGTGTCTTCTAAAATCAAGGTATAGATAGATAAAGAAGCCGAGGTATGCGTATTCTAGACTTATGGTGTCTTATACTATAAGTTTGTCATACGACTAGTCAGCGAGCTGCGGTATCTTGACCCAATTTTGGTAGATAATCAGGGCTAGCGTCCACCGAAATTAGTCTATAGAGGGGTGAGCTGTACATATTCCATTGCTAGGGCATAGCTATCCAGTAACAAATTAGCAATCCTTTTAGACTTATAATTCCCCATAATATAATGGAGCCATACTATTAATAACGATACTTAGTATCTGTACTCTAATCTAGTATAGAATCAGAAGTGTATAACAGCGCATCGCCATAGGCATGTTCGAGAAGTTGCGAAATCCTATAGGGCCTGAATTTTGATAGTGGTAGGGATCTCGCTTAATCCGTCACGGGTGTGAGGTCCGTGACATATGCCTGCTTACATTACGACCCCCTGAATACGACACAGTCAGATAAGTACAGCGGCGGAATCCACTGGCGCAGCAGTCAGGCGGTAGAAGGGTGCGACCTATAATAACTCTCTTGATATTTTATCTCTTTTTCTAGGTAGGGTCTTCGGGCACATTTCACCTATTTTTTTATGTCAATTGTTAGTGGGAGCCATTGAACGAGGCAGCAGAGTGATGTAGAGGTCTTCAGACAGCTTTTTAGAATAGTTAGTAGGACGGGCGGCATCAAGTATCTCAGTAAGTATAGATATATATATATTTAAAATAGGCCGAGAAAAGTTAGGCATTCAGGCACTCAGAGGACAGTCAGATTAGGAGCGGTAATAGGATTAGAATACTATAAAATGAGTGGGATAGGCAGGACCAATAGAAATTGAAAACTTTATATATGGTGGCTATATTGATCTAACATTAGTAATTGATTTTGTAATATATGATACTCCACTCCTCTTTGTAAATATTATTGTATAAGAGGTCTTGCCAGCTATAGTGTCAGTGTCAAGAGTCTCACACACGCGATAAGTCGTTAGCAAGGCCCTTAAATAAGTGACTTCGTACGGAGCCACCTTTGGATCTTCATAGCAAATCTATCTACTTTCATACACACAGCACTTTCGCTGGACCGTCCCTGACATATCGCATTTTGCTAGTATCTAGGTTTAAAGTATTTTTATATATGGAAATAAATTTTCCAGATTTTTGATTACTCAAAGTGGGGTTTTGCTAATAGTGTGGGTTAAAGGGGGTTCACTGTAGTTATGAGGACTTCAGTCTAGTGCCTCCAGTCAGGATCTTAGCATCATTTGCCCGCTTATGCCACGGAATAAATGGATATGACATATTTTCTTATCTCTGGGCGCCTGACTTCAGCGTATACATTTATTCAGCGTATACGCTTAATTCTTGTTAATTGGCAAATTGGCAAAGCTGGTTCCGTGAGTCAAGCTACTTCGGGAAAGGGCCGACTTTTAATAACTGAGTCTCGGGGAGAGAAATCCCGGGTACCACGTGGTCCCTACTAGTTAGAGTCTACTGGTTGTGCAGATCATGACCGCCCTGCAATGAGTTATTCTGTTTATACATACATGCTGGAGTGATAAAATGAGAGAGACTATGAATTATCATGTTTATGCCCCAGTCGAGGAGCTTGTTATCAAACACCAAGCTGGGAAAGCTGAGGCTTGACAGCAGTTCAGTGTAGTTGATTACCTGTAACCTACTGCCGTTTACCCCAGATCGATTCCGCGGCTGGGGTGTGTATCTTGTCTGGATGCTCACGCTTGAAGAGCGCCATCTTAAAAAAAAAAAAGCTCTAATAAAAAATATAAAAAAATAAAAAGATAACCCTAAATAGCTTGGTTTGAGCAGGCTGCTTACAAATTTATTAATAAGTGCAAGATAATAAAGCAAAGATATTCAGGAATATTTAGTAGGAGGTCAGATTAATCACATATCTAGCGCTTTATATAACCTCTACGCGATTCTGATTGGTTTCTAGACTAGTTAAACAAAGTTTCTTCTATATATATGCGGTGTTACTTTTCTTAATGCACCGCTCAGCAAGCGGCTGTCTGAGTATCGGGTCTTTCGTAGTTCCCCAACCCCGGTCATGACTATCACATAAGTAGAAAAGCAGTTTCTATAGGGTCTATCGCATCTTGTGGGTGCTAACTGCCGGAAATTGTCTTGGCGGCTGATGTTATGGATGTGTTTACTCCGTCGTATAGTATTTCGGGCTTATTGTTTTTATTTCGGTTGTATTATACACTGACTCCGGTCTTGTATTTTATTGAACTTCCTCCCTCTTCGAAAAGTTAACGCCAGATTTAGATTCAATCTGGCGAGGCTGTTTGTGGTTATCCAAAATCCTGATGGAGAGAATAGAAACTAACATAAAAGAGTAAGTCACATCGAGGCATGTGATCTGTATTAGGTGTTACAGTTTTCTGACCAGTTTATTTCCCTTGAAGCTGTTGTTGTTATTGGAAAATTAGCGTTCTCTAAACGGTAAGGTACAGGAATAAATACGAGATTGGTCCACCTTAGCGCCATCTGATTCATAAACCGAGGAAGGCTATTGTTGGCTCATAAATATACGGAGTATTCCATGATGCCTAACTCCACCACATCCATCTCAAGCAAGTCAGGGTCCAACGGAGGCGATAAGCCATTGGCCCAGCCTCTATATAAATCCACCCCATTCCGGCCCTATCCCCATATTGTGGGGTTCGAACCACACTACAGAAATGCTATTGTTAGAGCTCCCCTCGGAGCTGATTGATGAGATATGGCTCCACCTCTGCGTGCAACGAGATATGAACAACTTTATCCGTACATGTCGCTCCATCTATGAAATTTACAATTCTTCACTATACCGGCATGCCGTCCAGGACGACTGTACCGCTGCTGCTCATTGGGCCGGCCAACACGGGCAAATTACGACTATCAAGATGCTCATAGCGGCCGGAGCCAAGATCACCAGCAGTACCAAGCTCAATCCACTGATCCCCGCCGTTGAACACGGCCATGAAACACTCGTCCAGTTTCTCCTCCAGCAGCGCGGCAACGACGAGGCGGCATCATCATTAATTTTCAAGGACAATAAGAAGTCCGCCCTCCACATCGCTGCGGAACACGGTCATACCGGCATCGCCTCCACTCTTCTCGCCGTTGGCTATCCCCTCCACGGTACACAGGAGGTATGGCAGTGCCTTCCCAAATCCGCAGACTACCAAACGCCGTTCATGGATGAATGTTGGCAGACCCCGCTCATCGCGGCCGCCGCCGGTGGCCATGAAGATACCATCCTCCTCCTCCTTGATGCTGGTGCCCGGACCGACCTTCTCGACGACGGATACTGCAGCGCGATCTGGTACGCCGCAGAGCAAAACTGCTCCGTGCCCACCATCGAGAAGCTTCTATCCAAGACCGCGGTCGACGTCCTCAACCACCTGGACAGCAACTCTACCAGTCCACTCGGAGTCGCCGTGCAGGAGGGTCATCTAGATATCATGAACGTTTTCATCTCCACCGGCCAAGTGGACCTCTATGCAGGTGGACGTGAAAGCACCCCGCTCCGTCTCACGATCGAATACGACCAGACGGACGCAGCGCGCCTCTTATTCGACGCAGGGGTCAGCGCAAATGGGACCCCGGACCAGTACCCACCTCTCCCCATGGCCGCTAAACTAGGCCAGACAGAGATCTTGCGCATGTTGTTGGACAATGGGGCGGACGCGACCTACGTGCTTCCTTGGGGAGAAACGTCAATGGGGTATGCGGCCTGGCAGGGCCACTACGACGCGGTGCGGATGCTACTGGATGCGGGGGCGCTGGCGGAGCTAGAGGAAGATGGTACGCATACACCGTTGGTCAGTGCGCTGTGGGAAGGGTATGATGAGATCGCGACGCTTCTGGCGGAGCATGGGGCACGGTGGGACCCGGCTGGGGATAGGGTGACGCCGTTGCAGGTGGCAATCCGGAATGGGAATCAGCGGGTCGTGGAGATATTATTGCTGGACCAGGGGGCAAGGTTCCCCTATGTTGATGACAGTGACGAGGACGAAGGGGAGGAGGAAGCAGAGGGAGAAGAAGACGGAGAAGACGACGACGACGACGAGAGTGATTATGGGTATCGCCCGCCATTAATGGTAGCGGCCATGAATGCGCGAGCCGACTTGATGCGATTTCTGCTCCGACAGGGTGGGGATCCATATGAGGCTGATTGGCGGGGGAGAACACCATTGTCAGTCGCAGCCGAACGGGGGTTCTTTGATGTTGTGATTGCATTGCTGGAAGATGGAACAGATATGGAGTCATGGAGTGCTAGGTATCATGGGCTGCCTGAGAATGGGGGAGAGGGGGAAATCTGCCCTTCTGGACGACATATCCGAGCTGGACGAGGACGGGCAATTGACACAGCTGACCATCTCGGGCGAACACCGTTGTTCTATGCGACGGTGAATGGGCGCGTTGACATTGCGGCAGCCCTAGTTGCACGGGGCAGCATGGCGATGGACCAGCCCACGTGTGCGAGCCGGACACCGCGATCTATCATCCAGGCCTGGACGTCTCATCCACGATTGGCCAGCAGAGGAACTGTCCACGCGATGCGCGGCATATTGGCAGATATATCCAATGTCAACGTGCATGCAGGTCCTGTTCTGCCTGTAGCGGTTTATCACCCCGAGAAGGAGGCAGATGAAAAGAGCAAAGCAGAGGGGATGCTATTCCCGCCATATACGCAGGGACGTAGCAGCTTGGACCTGTGGTGTCCGTCTGCACCCCTGTGTGAGCACTGCGATGCGCAAGTCAATGATTATGGGCATTCCTTCTACTGTGGAGAGTGCGGAAAAGGCTGGTTCGCTGTGTGCCCGGAATGCTTTGCCCGGGGGAAGGGATGTCGCGTGGCGGGTCACCTTTTGCGGGAAACCGAAGAACATGATGAAAACACTTGAGTTGAGATCAAACATTCTCTATTTCTTTGTCGTAGTCTGGGTGCTGGCTAAGTGCACCACATGTTTGTGTATGGGCCGAGGTAACTGATGAATAGATCAAATATACATATAGTTAGTACAGCATTTCATTTTCAACATAATTCTCGAACACGAGTAAAACGCGTAATTTGAATGTCTTAATTCCAAAATATATGGAAAACTTGAAAGAAAAAAACCACGGAAAGGGGATGTGGAACCGTAACCATGAAGAGTAAAGACCAAAGTATGGGCGATCAGTTCTGACTGAACTCTCTCGGGATGGCATGCTCCCAAGAACAATAGTACATACGACAAAAAGCTTCAAAAGGATGTATTTCATATTCTTCTAGGACAACTTACCTCGTGTTTGAGTGGTTGAGGAGATGAATGAAAGTATGTGACTCTTAAGGTTCTGTTGGGCACTAAGATCCACACGAACTTCCTTTCTATTTTGCCCATCTTGGCATTATGCCAGGTAGCAACAACACACGATGTATGCCTCCGGATACCCTGGGCGGACTAAGCAATTGCATCGGTTCTTGGTCTTCTAGGTTCCGCCTTATACACAAGGTAGTGTGCATGCTTCTTCAATCTCAGACTTGCCGTCTTCAACAGCCGACTGCTTCGATATTCGCCACGCAGACCCTGCATAATTGATAAGGCTTAATCCCACTAAAAAGAGCCGAATGCCAAAGGCCGAGATTTTGTCCATCGTGCACGGGCACATGCACGCTAGAAAAGAACTAGTATCAATCTGATACAGAGAGCAGCAACCATTTCTTAACCGCCGAGGAAGTACCGTGGGGTCCTCGGCTTCATAAGCAAACCTTGTATTGCCAAGATCGCCGATCCCCCAGGTCAGGAACATGCTGAAACGGGGACAGGGAGCACCCAGACAGCCGCTGTCGCATATTCTCGCTGCCCTATTGATCAGTTGTACGTTCGCCCCCTGTTAAACTGGTAATCTGCCAAGAACCGTGCATTGTCGATCGCCTTTGTCCAGGAACGGTGACTGAAGATCCATGATCTCTCGGCTGTGTTAGTCCTCGTGCTGAGAAAAGCATGCATGTCTCTTTCCGAGGTATATTGCGAAAAACAAGACCGTGTTATGCCGTGTTTGAACCTCGAACGGCCTGATACCTGTATATCTTGGTCAAGAGATTAAGGACCAACCACCCCGGAAATCGGCATCATTCCTCTTGATCAATCTGTCGCGGCTGTTTCCCGGGAGGTAGAAATTCCCTTGGACATAAGACCCCAAAAGATCGCACTTGTGGTCCGTGATATCACTCTATTGTTGAATACTCGTGAAATTTGCAGCGCCCCCGCCAAAAAGACATCCCCACATCAGCATGGAGTTTCCCACGATTGACCGCCCCTTCGGAACATCCTTCTGGGCGTTGTTTGATAAGGGATACACTGCTGTTATTGGGGAATCCGCCACCAACTTCAGAGTGATACCTGGAGAGTTGCCAATGACGACATTGGACCAGACTATCATTGCTTTGACAACATACTATACCGTTATATTTGGGGGGCAATATGTGATGAAAGGCTTCCCTGCGTTCAAATTGCAAACAGCCTTCATCGTCCACAACTTCTACCTCACCGTCATCAGTGCCGGCCTGCTTCTACTTTTTATCGAACAGATCCTACCAACGCTATACAAGGAAGGAGTGTTCTTTTCCATTTGCGATGCAAAGGGGGGTTGGACCGATAAACTTGTGTTATTATACTACGTATGTTACCACCTGAATCCAAGCATACATGACGATGAGTATCTACCTAACGGAAAAACTGTCTAGTTGAACTACCTAACGAAATACCTTGAGCTCCTCGACACTGTGTTTCTTGTTCTGAAGAAAAAGCCATTGACGTTCCTTCACACCTATCATCATGGGGCAACAGCCCTTCTCTGCTATACCGAACTCATGGGCCAGACATCGGTGTCCTGGGTGCCAATAACACTGAACCTCAGCGTTCATGTGGCAATGTACTGGTACTACTTCCAGAGCGCGCGCGGCGTCCGGATCTGGTGGAAGCAATACATCACCATTCTTCAGATTGCTCAGTTTCTCATTGATATCGGTATGTCAATGGTTCACCTAGCCATAGATATCACTGCATACTGACCGATTCAGGTTTCATCTACTTCGCCTCGTACACATACTTCTCCTCGCATTACTTCCCCTGGGCCCCGAATATGGGATCCTGCCAGGGTGAGGAGTACGCAGCGTTTTCTGGAGTGTTGATAATTAGCTCTTACCTACTGCTGTTCCTTTCGTTTTACTCCAAGACATATAGTTCCAAACCCACGGCCGCATCGCGACCGAAGCGTTCTTCGCAGTCAGTCTTGCGATATTTAGCGAAGCGATTGAAGAATGTATTTGTCTAAGTTGTGGGGGTTTATATCTATCGGCTGGGTTGATGAAGAGGGTAAATAGGATACAATGAATGGCTGTATTGTCTCCAGGGCTGAGTTTGGGGTGATTCAATGAGTTTTACAATTGGGAATATGGCTTGCTTGGGGTATATATTATGTTCTTATTTCAAACTGCAAACGCATCAAAGACAACTCACATACAACAGGGGGGAAGGTCTATCCCTCTACTCTACGTGAAGTAACGTTTCAATCAATATGATTGAAACTCAAGCCATTCCGCTTAGCTTATCAATGCAACCTCACCCACCCTCAACTGCACTGTAATAAGTCCCTCCTCCCTAATCAGTCTTCGGCGTCTGCGCTAATGCCAACCGCTCCCGATGCCACTGCAAACGTATTAGTGCCAAACATACCTATTGCATGAAACACTACTTCCCCATCAAGGGTCTCATCGCTTCGGATCGATAGATAAATAAATAAACAAATAAATGAACATACCTCCCCACAAGAAATCGGCTTATACAATGGCGGATGCTCCTCATCCACACAAGCAGTCACAACCCGACATACAGACTCCGGGTTAAACCCAAAAAAGAAGGGCATGGAGTACCTCGAGCTGGACTGCTGATTATACACACGATGCACGGTACTCTTAAACCGGTCGTTGGACAGCCGTTGTAGAAAATCTGCAATGTTGACTACCATTGTGCCCGCGATCGGCCGCGCATCAAGCCACTCATCCTGAGCTGAGAGCACCTGCAATCCGCCCGACATGTCTTGCCAAAGCAGTGTGAAGCATTGAATGTCAGTGTGCGAGCCGATGCCGACGTCGATGGCTCTGTCTGGGGTTGTTGTTTCTGGGGCTCCCGGGTAGTGGACGTAGAGGGCGTCTGCGCCCGGATGAGTGGTGACGGAGTCGAAGTAGGAGGCATCTTCACCTAAAGCAAGGGCAAATATTTGAACGAGCTTGCGTGCGAGGGTGAGGCGGCGTTGCCAGAAGGTTATGGTTGTTGATCGGAAGGCCGGGAGGTGACTGGTTCCCTTCCAGTCGGTGTCGTCACCCTGGGCTAAGTCTATGTCTGCGTGTAGCAATCCGGAGGACTCCATGCTAGCGGGGTCGATGCGTGAGTCGTATCGCATTGAGAAGGTTTCTTTGAGGTCTGGGATGGCCGGTTAGTGGTACCTTGTGGGGATTGGAGCTGGGAGGAACAGGATACTGTACCCCGTGTCTCAGCGCGGTTGATCTGTGTGCTCCCGACACCATGGTATCCGCTCGAGATTCCTGTCTTTCGGAATGCGATCTTCTCTTTCTCTCTTTGTGGCTGGGAGAAGAAGTTTTTGGCTTCGGACAGGGCGTGTTGGATGAGATCCTCCGGGATGCCATGGTTACGGACATAAAAGAACCCGGTGTTTTCGGCGGCGAGGCGCACCTTCTCCGCCAATTGTTTCTTCTCCTCGAGAGTGCCGTCGATAGTGGTAAGGTCGATAATGGGGATCTCGTCGTCGGTGGGAGGCCGTGGGGGAGCGGTTGAGACTCGGCGGTATTCGGGGCCTTTGAGGGTAAGCAGTTCAACGTGCGTGTATGTTTTCGTTTTAGTCGCCATCATGGTTGGAGAGACACTCTATATATCTCTTTCAGTATACGAAAGTGGTTGCGACGAAAATCCTCCATGTTCTTATAGCGGGGTGAACGCATGATACTCGCCCGCACGATCGGCTACAGCCGACCGTAACGACAGGGATATCGCAGCCCAGAGATAAGAAACGCTCCAAACACTGGATCAGTTTCTGGTATCGCATCTGACGCAGAAATCGTCTGTCAGGCCAAGCCTATCCATCGACGACACAGTCTGGTATTCCTGTCTCTACGACAATGAGTCTCTGGTGTCCAGCATACTCCGGAGTGTGACATCAATTGTTTGACGGCGAAGAATGTATAACTAATGGTAGGTTGGCGTTGCTCTAAGCAGTTCAAACATTAATCTGGGCTTTCTAATATGGGGAATTCTTTGAAACGTTAAGCGGATAAAAAGATCAAATTTCAAGATTGCTAAACAATGCAAAACATATAGAAATACCAGCCTTGCTATATACAACTCCTGCAAAATACCAGCCTTGCTATATACAACTCCTGCAAAATACCAGACCCAAAGTATATACTACTCAATCAAAGTGACCCTAGTCGGCAACCCCAGCGACGGCTTAGCTGTGACATCCAGTACCTGATACATGAATGTCCCTGGCTCGTAGACAATGTCAAAATCAAACGTCCTCACCGTCATCACCAAGGCAATCTTCAGTTGCATCAAAGCCAACGTCTGGCCCAGGCACATGCGCGGTCCCTTCTCGAACGGTCTCCACGCGTCACGCGGGACAAAGTATGGATCTGCGGGATCGGCCACGAGGTGCCGTTCGGGATAAAACCTCTCGGCGTCCTTGAAGAGATCCTCCCGGCGCATGGTGGCGCAGTTATTGACGAGGACGGCGAAGGGGTATGTGGGCCATTCTCTGCCATCTGCGTGTAGGGTTTGATCTGGTTCGCCGCGGCGGAGGCTGACGCCTGTTGGAGGCCACAGGCGGAGGGCCTCTTTGATGACGGCGAGGGTGTAGGGGAGGTTGTTTACGAGGTTAGAGTCGTTGCGGAGGGAGTTCGCCGCGATGGAGGGGTCGGTGCCAAAGAGGGTGCTGTGTTCTTCTCGAAGAGTGTGCAGGACTTGGGGGTGTTTGCTAAGGGCAGCGTATGTGTACTGGGTACTGTTAGTGGTGGATGATGAAAGGCTGCGAAGGGACTTACGCAGAGGGTGCTGGCGGAGGTGTCGTGACCAGCAAAGATGAGTGTCTTGACTGAGGCGATAAGCATGTCGCGTGTATATTTATCCATAGCGGTAGTAGGTGGGATAGTCTTGTTCAGGGTCCGGCTGGTAGCAATAGCGTCGTCGATGGCGTAATATTTGGTCTTTTCGCTGGCAATGGCAGTCGGGCCGCTGATAACTCGTTGGTCTACCAGACGACCGACATAACGGTCGAGCGCACGTCCGTTGCTCCACTTGCGATAGTATCGGCGAGGGCTGACGTCGTAGAGATACCGAGACCAGAAGTCCTGCGGTGCTAGGGCGGCTTGTCTCCGGAAAAGCTCGAGGAATTCATCATCATCCCTCTGTGCATTGCACTGGATTCCCCTGCAGTGTGTTAGTTGGTGATTGATCAGGACCAAAGGATGGGTAGCTTACAGGATCACCCGGGCCGAGATGTTGAATATCATCCGAGCACCGAGATCTTCCATTTTGAAGACGTCATTCTTCTGGGCATGCTCTCGAAGAACACCGGCAAAAGCCAGCGCCTCATCGACGATATTCGGCACATGTTGGAGCAGCTTTCGGGGCTGGAAGCCCGGAGTAAACGACTTGCGAGCAATAAACCAGTCATGTCCATTGGCAGAGACCATTGACTTCTCGCCGAGGATAGGACCGGTCCACTTCTGCATGACCGCCGACTCCTTGGGAAGATTCATCTTGTGGACGATCTGCGTGGCCAGTTCCGGATGGGCAACGACAAGCTGCGGCGGCGCCAGCGGCCATAGGTCAAGGTAGAAGAAGTCACCCAGACCGTACCGCTCGCGCATCAAGTGAGCGAACAGCTGTGGGGTTGCATCAGCGGGTAGACTGCTTGCGATCTCTCGCATGATTAAAAAGTGACCCCAGATAGCGTGATGCGGCGGCCCAGGGAGATTTTTGAACATGACGCGCTGTTGGCGCAGTCTCACGAGGAAGTAGCTTGCGAGAGCAAGGAGCACCAGAAATAGAGCAAGCATGGTTGTATTCGGGGGTCCAGGACCAGGAGTTGTCGCTGGTGGAGTAGATGCAAAGTTGGAGTGGTGAAGAAACAACGAGGTAGGCCAAGTATTCAGCTTCAAGCATGTTGTTGAGTGGGATTCTGTTTGATTTTTTTCATGGCAGAAGTGGCTCTAGATGAATTCTTATATACCCCTTCTCAAGGGGTCAAGGCAGATTCGGTTATAGTTGAGTCGTGATGTTGCATCGCGATGTTGAATCTATTTCTGGTTTTCTGGTGCCAAGTCGTATACGAGCTGTGGCTTGCAGGCTGCCGATCCTCTCAAAATAACCCCCATGAGGCTGAGACACGAGGCTTGGCAGACGATTGCTTGGTATTTCTTGGTGAACTAAGCCCTGACTACCAGACTAGGGCTTAGTCCATTTGTCGATCACCAGATTCCAGCCGGGCAAGGGTGTTCCTCCGAAGCCTTTGGAGTGTCTCGTATACGATTAATTTTACCTCGCCTCCGGGATGACTGTCAGGTGGGGGCCATGAGGCTGCAGGGACGGATCTATATAGAATCTAAAAAAAAAACAATGATAGTAATTTTAGCATCTGAAAATAAACTAGTCTGTAGTTATAGTTCATTATCGCCCTGACCATAACATTGTCGATTTAGAACCTTGCTCGCAACATCCACATCCTCATCTCCCCTGTGTCGACCATCTCCTTGATTATTTCCAAGCTCATTCACCATGTTCGCCCTACGAGACGCAATTTACCTCATCGAGCTGGCATTCTATGCCCCTATCATCCCCGCCATCCTCTTCATCATTCTACTCCATGGCAACAAACACCCCTATACATGGCGTCCCATCGTAATTCCCCTTGTCATTCTTGCCGGCTTGCGAATCGCCGCAGCGGGACTTGGACTGGCAGCCATGGATCCGGCAAAATCGAATCTCCTATCAACAGCTACCCTTCTGGACACAATCGGCCTCGCACCAGTCCTGTGTCTCTTGATCGGACTTCTCATTCGAGCGTAAGTTTGATCCCCCTCCTTTAACATATCTTCTAACACGAATTGTAGCAATGCTCCCGTATACAAAGGCTTCCCTCTCTGGGTCTTCATCCCGCTACAACTGGTAGCCATCGCAGCCACGGTGATGACCGCATACGGCGGCCGGGACCTTTATACCAGCGGGGATAGTCAAGCGCAAGATCTTCGCTTGATGCGTGCCGGGATCATTCTCTTCATGGCCCTTTTTGCTGGAATTGTTCTCCTCTCGATCATCACTATGTTCAAAGTCCAGGTAAAATTCTACCGCACTGAACGTGCGGCGGTTGTCTGCACTTTGCTCTGTGTGCCCTTTATGAGTGTTCGCCTGGCGTTCTCGGCTGGATCCTTGTTCTCGGGGGACCAGTCCGTGCTGAACCCGATGTCGGACGATGAGACCAGCATTTGGCTCCATTTCTTTATGGTCATTGTTATGGAGTATATAGCTACGCTCTCTGCTACGGCTGTTGCCTTAACTGCGAGGAAGGTGCTAGTTCTGACGGCAGGAAGGGCTGATTCTCTCAAGGATGAGGAGATTTGATATGGGTCGTTGGTCTATGTTTCAAAGCGGATGGGAGTTGATTATTTTATTGCTCATAGTTTATGTTTTTATTTTGCTTAAGATCGTCTTTTTTTTTTATCTTGCTTTCACGAATACACTCGATAATTCACTGAACAGTATTTGCTATAATTCGAGTAAACAGTGCCTGGCTGTAGCAAAGATGATGGTATCGTAACATATATCTACATGATGCTCTGATGAAGGCAACCTCGGTGCGATAATTCGATGGAACTGCACCTCACCTGAAGTTTTTGAGTCTACAGAGTGGATACTTTGACGAACAGTCTTTCTTCATGCATGATCATACAAACTCACAGGTGACAACAAGGTTCTCTGTGGTTGAAGGGCAAAGACATGATAGCCCGAATGAACTACTGATGGAAGGCCTCGCCCAAGGCATACTACCCTACAACAGAACATACATTAACCAAAATACGACACTTCCAATTCCGCCTGACGCCTCGCAGGATTCTATACACTGAAGCTTCAACATTAGTCTGGTCTAATATTAGAGACAGCACTCATGCGCCGCTAGATATGAAGTCAACCACGTCGAATACTCTTGTCCAATACTGACCAGTAACTTTAGTGGCGGTGGGTAGGAATGGATAGTGGGGCAGCCTTGTGAATAAAGTCCCTGATGTCGCACTTTTCGACTGCAAGTGCCCAAGCTGAAGCACCATTGGGGCCAAATCCTTCATACGGACCATCGTGTAGGTTCCAGATATAGATGCGCTGCGAGGCGTATTTAATTCTAAAATTATCGAGATTCGGGTTATCATCCCAGGGCATCTCGTGTTGTGGCTGTCATTGGCCAAGACAGGTCAAGATCGTCAGGACCACTTGGCAATTGCTTTTCTAATCTTAGATGAGATTTAAGTTATCGCGAGTGATTGGAAGAACATACGAACTAGACTAATTAAACTATCTTATTTAGTGTTTTAGGGCTGCTAGACTGTTGGGGGCTGTGTTCGTGTTGTCTATTTTCCGATGGGGGCTGATAGCATTTTACGCCCCCAGAGACTGCAGCTTTCTAGTATAGCTCAAAAGTCTACTAATACGTACCTGATGCGCGTCAAAGTCAATCACTTCTCGCTCATTACTCTTCTCTACCATCCCATACCATCGTATCCGAACTACTCCACATCTCATCTCACAATGGAAATCGCAAAACTGCAAACGGACATGCACAAGTCCAATTCGTGGCTCTACTACAAACTGAGCATCCACACCCTAGGCCTTGTCCTTCGATCTGGCATCACGATCACCAGTCCTGACCCAAAAGCGGACACTAAACTGCAAGTCACGTCAGGAGTACATCATGGAGGAACGCTCAAAGTTATCGTGGTACGTTTAATCGGCAGCAAAACAAAGCTGACACATCACTAATACAACCCAGGCAGGACTCCCCCGAACGGGGACGATCAGTATGAAGCGCGCCCTGGAAGAACTAGGATACGGTCCATGCTTTCACCTCGCCGAACCTCTCTGCCAGTTTGATAACCTCCGCCAGAGCGCCGCCATCGTGCACACAAAAGACACGGCCCTCCGGCGGCGCAAGCTGGCCAAACTTCTCCAAGGCTCCGAGGTCAGCCTCGAGGTTCCCGGGAGCGCATGTCTACCCGATCTGCTGGAAATGTACCCCGACGCGAAGATCATCCTGACGGAACGCACTTCTGCAGCCGTCTGGCTGCGCTCATGGCGTGGCTTCGGTATCGATCTGCGGTCCGACTGCTTCCGCTGGATTGGGTACTGGGTTCCCGGCGTCGTGGCGGCCAACGATCTCTACCGCGGGTGGATGCAGCTTTCGGCTGAGCGGTTCGGCATCGAGGCCGAGCCGTCAGAGGAGCTATACCATGCGCACAGTGCCTGGGTGAAGAGCATTGTGCCGCGGGAGAGGTTGCTCGTCTTCAAGTGTCAGGATGGGTGGGGGCCGCTGTGTGCATTTCTGGGGAGGCAGAGGCCAAACCCCTTCCCGCATGGCAATGAGTCTGGCTATTTAAAATATTATAAGCGCGTGGCTATGGTGTTGGGAATTTTCCTGTGGTTGCTTGTTATTGCCATGGGTGTTGTTGTTTCTTCTTTGTGATGTCTTTGCTTTAGTGGAGCGCTGGTGCTGTGGTTCTATTTGTTTAGAAGTCTTGATCTTTATACCTTGATGTTTTGCGGAGTCTGTATGCTATATTTAATGAAGCCTGGTTAATTCTTCAGACCGATCAACTTTGATTAATTTTGTTACCATGGAACAGATAGCCCAACTAGAGTGATCTAGGAGGACATCACACTGTTCGAGGTTGACAACACCACCTGTCGCAGGCATGGGGTAAGCGCCCGAAACGGTTGCGGGAGGAGCCATAATGCCCACATTCTGGTGGGTTTTTTTGTTGTGGGGGGACCTGACCGAGAATAGAAACGAGGGAGAAGATCGCCAGCCAGACTATGAACAAAGAGGAGCACCCTGTGGCAAGGAGGAGAAGTGAATTCTCGTGTCCAGTACCAGACCACAGCTGTCAATAGTCGACGCCTAAGCCACCCTAGCCCTACGCTAGGATCCCAAGTGATAAGCCTTTGGATGTCTCCACCAACCAGGGACCATTTTAGTGCGGAACACCAGTCTAGCGCTCAGCTAAGGCTCTTAGAGAGTGGAGAATGAGTGCGCCCAGAATTTGGGGGATGCATTCTTCCAATCTATCGAAAATCACCAACTTTTGTTGATTATCCTTCCTCCCATCACTACTAATGGGAAAAGAGAACTTCATCCGACAAATTGAAAACTCTGCTGAGTTCAAGCTCGTCGAAAATATGGCCGAAGAAAGGGTCACGGCCCAAGATACAGTCAAAGTAGTCATCGATATGACTATGAGTACATTATCCATTTATGGCCCAAGAAAACACGGCAGCATCGGCCTGCCAGACTATAATATCTCTCTTGCAGTAATAGAGCTCGCTCAACGCCTAGAGCCACGCAAACAGGCGAAGCTCGTCGAGTTTATTATCTATCTCTAGAGGCAAGTAACCACGGAACTATCTATAAACAAGCTCTTGAGGATCCAGGGTAATACTCTCTGGACAGACATGCCATTGTTTAGCTACACAGAGCTCGAGATATGGTACAAGTTTAGTGACGGTTATTAAGGTGATCAATCCTCCATTATATACAGTTAGAACACTAACGTATACAGACTCGTGTGATCTCATGGTGGATTCTGAGCAACAAGATCGCTGAGAAAATCTCAACACTTTCCTCGGACAACTTATATAGACTACAAAAATTCACTACACACCTGCCGGGCAAGAAGTACGATTATTTCCGCTCGACAAATAACTACGGGCCGTCTGGACCATGACGATAATACTTGAGAATGAGAGCCCTCCGGCGTCCCTGGCAGATACCGCGGCGATGGAGGCCGCGTGCCAGTGGTTCATATACACTATAAAGCGACCGTGGGCGAATGTACTCAATATCGCACGTATCCTGGGACTGCGGGCGCTGGGGCTGGGAATAGATATGGAGAAGTAAGATAGACGGGCTATACAAGGGAACAATGGCGAATCTGGGAGGAGGCGCTGAAGGAGGCTCGGGCCGTTTGCAAAGATAAGCGGGTGGACAAGCTTATTGATGATGCTTTAGCCAGTCTGAGGAGGAACATGGTGGATCGATAGTTGCCAGACCCATTGAGTTCTTGTGGATATCATTTAGATACTCACGATGATTCCTTGTGTAGCGTAAAGATCATATTTTTATTGAAACTTTTGTTCGCCTTTTGCAGGTCTGGCAGGATCCGCCTAGTCTGATATTGATGTACATGTAGGTATACTCACCTTTTCCTCCTTAGTTCTTTTTTAGCCCTCTATTCATATTTGATTGTACATTATTATCGTCCCTTTCCGACTTAGTCCTCCCAGTACTTAGGTGGCAGACAAGAACCATCTCCTCTGAATGCGACACTAGTGTCTATGCCCCTACTTCCGACGAGGCTGTCTTCATTGTGGGGGCTGTATCTATTATTACTCGGTAAATTTACCTTGTCTCCTCAGCATAAACCGGGCTTCTACACTCGTGAGGCTGTCTGGTTATATTTTTATCTCGAGCTGATCAAGCGAATGGACAAGCTCATGCCCAGCCTCTCATGGCAATGCTTAATACGACAGGAACCGGGGATAAGTGGGGTTGCTTATGCCGATCTTACCACCATTTAACCATGAATACGATTGATCGCTGCCTGTTGTCAACGTGGCGCAGCAGATGGCAGATCGACAAGTGATATACCCAACAAGGCTGGCCGAGATGGATGGCCCTAAGGACTGTTCGTGTTTTTAACCGCTCCTCCTCCTCCCGTTGTTTCACGCCTTCTGTCTCTTATTATTCTCTTCACTCCAGACACAACGAGGAAAACTGACTTGCACAATGATTAACCCTCTATCTGCTGCCACCTGTGCCATCTATGCCGTCCTCGCCATTCCAGTACTCTACCTCCTCGTCCGACACCGTCGCTACGGCCTACTAGGATGGCTATTCCTGTTTTTATTTTGCACGATCCGCATCATCGGCGGCGCGCTGGCAATCAACAGCACAAGCGTCGCCGCCAATATCATCTCCAGCGTCGGTCTTTCTCCTCTCCTCCTCGCAACCTCCGGCATTCTACACGAGGCGTAAGTACTACTCAGCCCACAATGACAAGGTCCATGCTAAATGCAGCAGTCGACTCTATCGCATCGAATCTCTCGACAAGAAAATGGAATGGGTCTCCGTCCTAGCCTACCACATGCTGGTGGTCGCCGGCGTGGCTCTAACAGCTGCCGGCTCCGCGAAACTCCAGACACATCAGCAGCCCATCGACAAGGCGGAGAAAATCACAAAGGTCGGCATTTCGATTCTGACGGTCGCGTGGGGGTTTCTAGCTGGCTGGACTGGGCTCTCGTTTCTTGCGCCCCGGGGACGGAATTCCTCCATCACGAGGGCCGGGACTGTCGTAAGTACTTCATCGCGTGTATCGGAATACGATGCTAATGTTTTGCGAATAGCTACTATCAGCTGTCGCCTTCTCCCTCGTCTTTATCGGCATCCGAGTGTTCTATAGCCTTGTTGCGCTGTGTACCCAGAGGGCGTCCCTTAATCCCGTTACAGGGTCGCTGGCTATCCGTGTGGTGTTGGGGTTTGTGCCCGAGGTGATTGCCACCCTGGCCTTCATTTTTGCCGGAATCAAAACGCAAGGTGCAAAGGAGGAGATACTGCCAGCTGCGCCGAAGCCCCGTGCTCAACCATGGGTTTAACTGTCGTGCGATGCATGCCTGCCAAGGTCGTTTGTTTATTATTATGATTTTTGTCTTGCACAGTCGTTTATAGAAGTCTTAATAGGCATATCGTTATATATCCACCATAGTTGTGCTGTTTCTTGATCATTCTTAGACGTAATATCAACGGCTAGTCTCATTGTGGTAGTAAATGGAGTGCGTTGTCGAATCGATTAGTGGATCGAACAATAAAACATATTTTCATTGTTCTATTGACAATGATCAAATACGATAGCCTCCCTATCAGGTATGGATCAACTGTAAACAAACAAGGTTGCATGAAATGCTGATCACCACAGTTCTGTCCAATAACCCAGTTGTTCATTCGATATATGGTAAATTCATTCGCCTAATCCCTCTTGTCCATGTATGGCACACACCCCTCATAAACGTCTCGATACCCCGGATACGCCACTATCTTCGTAAAGACTCTATCATCCACTATTCTCGCTGCCTGAAGCGATCCTGCAATAAAAAAATCTGTGTAGCTCGGCTGGGATCCCAGTACAAATGGCCCATCCGCCTTATTTGTGCGCATTAGCTCTCCCACAGCTCGCATCCCGTCTGCTATCGCCGTCCAGGCCTGTTCTTCCTTCTCCTCATCAAGAAGATCCTCTAGCCGGTGCCCAAGGCGTGCCTCGCGTGTACGCCGGAAATACTCTTGTGCCCGCGGTGAGATGATGTTCATCTCGCGCGGCGTGATGGATGTGCGGAACACTGTACCAACCACATCGCGTGCTTTAGTCGCGATTTCCCGCCCCAGCGTTGATTCGAGAGGGACTGGTGGGTCGGGGTATGTCGATTCGAGGAACGGAGCAATCTTAGTCGAGTCCATTATGTATTTCTTTGTTGGTATGTGGTAGACCGCCGGGACTGTATATTTGTTTTCGGGTCCGGGGGAGATACCGCTAGCCCAAAAATTAGGATAATTTGTTGTGGCGAGGACAAAAGGAATGATCTACTTACAGTTCCTTCAGCGTGGGCTCAATATCTGGAAATTCAAGGAAGACTGTTGTGTAGGGGATCCGCTTGTAATTAAGCATCAGGCGGATGCGCCAGACGACGGGGGAGAAGCATTCATTCTTAGTGCAGGCGAGGTCATAGAGAACAATTTGGGGGTCCGGTTCTGCGGCCATCTTAAGCTGTACTAGGCTGGTTGCTGTTGAATAAGAGTAGTCCGTCAATTGTCTGGTGCGGATGCAAATAGATTCTTATTATTAGGGGGTTGACTTTTTGACAAGATAAGTTCGGAGGGAGAAGCTTGTGGGATCTTGGATGACTTTGTGTAACAAAACTGTATGGATACCAGAGCACATTTGTATTGTTAGGAGTAAAGGCGTCGGTAATGTAATATTTCGTAATCCTGATACAAGATCTATTTTAAGGGTTCATTCATTTTCTATCCACAGTTCTTCTGGAATACTCGAGTACCGCAAGGCGCCCATGTTAAGGTCAAAAATATGGAATGATTGACTTGGTATTGTTATTCACTACTCAGGTACCTGTTAATCCGGAGTATCATCGGCAGGACTGCTGCATAATGCAATTATGTGTTGGTACGACGGGGGAATGAGGGGTCAGGCATCCAAGTAGCCAAATATATGTTATCACATAGTGTCAAGATCATCCCTATAAAATATCAAGGCATTCCAGACACAACGATCGCTCTACATGAACATATAAATATACCAGAACATCAATCAATGCCTAGTAGGCTCCTAGTTTTGGGCCCACCAATACAGGCGATATGGCTGCAGCCCAACCACCCACTCGTGGCGAGAAGGCGACGTTCAACTACCTCGTCTGGCAGGACTTGTACCGCGAGGTCAAACCATACAGAACTGCAAGGACGGAGGGAGAACAAACAACCAACCTGAAATTTGACCTTGGAGATGTACAAACAGTCCATGACGTTCGAGGGGGCGGGGAACTGCTTACTTTGGATAAAAACGGATTTGTCTACCTGAATCTTGCCTCGGCAATGGAACCAGCGGATTTCTATCAGCCCGAGAAGATAGAGAACATCTTTCTTCCGGAATGCCAGGCCGTACTTCGGGGGCTTTTCAGTAATCACACAGTTCTTATATTTAATTGGAGGGTTTGTTCATAGCTTCCTACATCCAGCCAGTCCGACAGATTTCTGATGTCAATGTCCAGGTGAGACGTAACAGGGAGAATTTCAACACGGACGACGACCAACCCCCAGCTAGGATTCAACTAAAGTCTACATCTCAAAACGTTCATGTTGGTGAGTATTGGATCTGATGATTCCTTGTATGATAGTGGGAAGTACCAACTATTAAGAGTAGACCAAAGCTGGTCGTCTACGGCTCGCCGTGTTCGTCTGCATTTTCCCGACAAGGCCGAATCAATTCTTTCGTCTCGAGTGCAAATGTTAAAGTAAGGCCCAGCAATGACTTTATAACGGGAAGATGCGCTAACTAATCGGGCCACTTAGTATATGGCGCCCAATAAATGGCCCTGTCCAGGATCGCCCACTCGCTGTGTGTGATGCGAGAACTGTTAACAAGGGCAACATGGTTGAGGTTGATATTCTAAGAGATAATTATGTGGGGCATATAATGTACCCTTTGTACGACCCCGGCATGACCTGGTACTATATGAGTGGACAGGACAACACCGAACTGCTGATATTCAAAAGTTTTGACACTGCGGAAGGTGTCGCAAAATGTACGGACGCATAAGGTCACCATATTGTTGAAGGTCGCTGCTGAGAAATCCATAGGTGTTCCACATTGCTCCTTCGCACATCAGGAACTTCCATCAAATGCCGTTCCCCGAGAGAGTATCGAAATCAGAGCCCTTGTTTTCCCAACCCCCTCTTCATAGGACGTTGGAAACACGTTGTCATCATCCCGGCAATCCTTTGGGCCAACACGGTTAGACGGTAGATTTCACGCATAAGACAGAGGTCTCCTGTTGGATAGGAATCTATAGTAAGACACATTGCTGTATTTGATACTGGTGGTGTGAACTAGATAGAACCATCGATGGATGGACCAAAAGACTGCATAAACCACTCGACATCGATGACTACCTAGTTTCTGGTCATGTCCAATGCAATGAAGGCACATAGTTGGCAAGAATGCCCTCCCATCTTTCCGATCCCATTAAAAAAATATTCGGCACCTCCCTCTCTACATACTACAACCCGTTAGAAACACGCGTTCATGTCATCCTGGGGGGGAAAGGCTCACATCGCGATACTTCCCTTCCATCCTCATCCTCAAAAAGCATTTCAAAGGCATAGTATCCTTTGAAAAAAACGCATATAGCCCATTATCAGGGAACTGTTTCAGAACTCCTTCCAGCACATCACGTACAATTCTCCATCCGCCATTTCTCTGAAGACCCAGCGAGTTCAACAAGAATCCAACATGATTTTGTAGCAATGAGTGATGAATTTTTCCCCACACATCATTCATGTCCTCTGTCATGACCGCCCAGCCAGGAAACATGGCGTCAAAGCAGACACCCTGGCGGCGGAGAGTCGGTGTGTGGAGGCGAATGCCACCGAAGTCGCGCACGGCGAATCCTTTGATTTTACCTGTTTTCCGACATACTCGAGCGAGGATGTTTTGTCCGTGGGCTTCGAGTCCGATTCCGTGGTTCACCAGCGGTGGGAGAAGAAGATTGAGAAGACATTCGACGTATCTTTAGGGGGGTGATTGGTTCAGTGATATCCATGAGTTGGGAGAAAGGGAAAAGGGGAGGGCGTACTTTTGGAACCATTCCTGCTTCTGGGCTATGGTTTGTAGATTGAAAAGAATCTCGGCATATGGCTGGGATGTGCCCTGTGGCTGTTGATTTAGGGCGGCTGCTATGATGAGAACCTCATTGTTGGCCCTGGTCCGCTCTTCTTGGTCTTCGCGCAAAATACATGAAAGATGCTTCGCGTCGTCGAATTCTGTCTGGTTACCGGTGACTGCGGCTATCTCTCGGAATGTCCACAGATCCGGTGGCAGGAATTGGTCCATTATCTTGGTCACAATGGGGCCACCTTGTGCGGACCACGGTGTGATTGTTCGGAGGGCAGAGGTTATCTGACACGCTAGCGAAAGCTTGAGGTGAAATGGAAACTTCAGCTCTGGTCGTAACGTAATAGTTCGCAGAGAAGCTTGGGCATCCGCGCAGTCGATGACAGATCTGAGGATGCTGGCTCCTGGAAAGCGTTGCATGACGGAGGGGAGTTGCTGGGTGAGACAGGGCACAACAGCTCGATTTTCAGAGACTCTGGGAATTCCGAGAGTCTGGAGTAGCGGTTGTAATGCGTCGTCAAATGGGCCTGCGAAATGCAACTGGCTGCGTGGAAGAGAGAGGAAAGTAACTCCTGGCGTCAGCATTGCAGGAATATCTTCTTGCGTAACTGGCTTAAGGGGTGGCTTTGCATCGCAAGTCCGATGGAACTGTGGGCAATTATCAGACATGCAGACGGACTTTGCTCAAGACGTATACCGGATGGGTCGGATGGCCACATATCATCGTCCTTTCCCAGGCAATCGATGGATCATCCAAGGTCAGCAGTTCTTGACTTGCTGTAATCCTCAACCACGCCTCTATTCTTTCTTAGTACATAGCGCCCAATATAAGGAGGGCACCTAACCTTGATTCGATCCGGAATTCTGCAAATGTCGTGCAATTTCCTCGAGGATAGACGGGCTAGCCAGACCCTCGAACCAAGGGCTTATGAAGGAGAAGATTTCTCCGGGATCTATGACTCTCTTTTGCATCGCCGTGCATGTTAGAATGATAGGAGAGCATAGCATGCTCGGTTCTAGTGTTGGCAACACTTCACCATCACGATCTTCGATCAGTGCCCCAGGGGTGGTATGCACTACAACACTGTCATCTTCCGTTGAGCGACAGTCATTCTTCCGTAGATGTAGACGTCGAGGGGACTCTTCTTTGGGTTCCTCGATAACACCACTGACCAGTCCTTCGTTGATCAAACTAGCTAGCAGACGTTTTGTTGTTTCAAAACATGCAGCCTCGTGTGGGGGAACGATCGTCATATTTTGGAGTCTGAAGTAATATCTTCAATGTTCTCTTGTGATATACCCCGTAAGGGTTGTCATATGGCAAGGCGACGGGAAAAAAAGTCAACCCCTTCTGAAGTATGACATGGACATCAGCTACATATATCACATTGTTGATTGCTGCCAGCAGTCAAGTGGCGGTCAGTTTGGGTTCTTCTCAGACTATTGTCAAACAACTGCCTACCAACCAGAGGCAGTGCACGCAGACTGATCATGACTAGCTGCATATCCGTTGCATGCGGGCACCTGGTGGGCTTTTTCCGTAAACGAATGGGCTGCGGTGGGGAAACCCTGATGCTCCCTGACAAGATAAGATTCATAGACACTAAGAAGATAGGGATAGTGGAAATGACATGTCATATGTAACGTATATATTTTGGACCTTTGCAGATCACATCGCATAACTACACATTATTAGTTACATTACAAACACCCGAGCAGCTTATATAAGAGATCTCTACAGTGATTTAACTAGAAGAAAGGGGGGCACATCAGCATCGGCGGAGCTGCTCCGAGGCAAATGACGCCACAACATCTGATTTAGGCTAAGCGTCAACAAACATTCAGCTGAGCTGACTTTGCGCTGATTTTGCGCTGATTTTGCGCAGAATGTAACTGTAACCTGTTGCGCCTCAGTTCCACCAAAATCTTCCGCTTGCTGCATGGACAATAATGCATCTTCACCAACAGCTCCCTTAATAACCAACAGCGAGACATGACTTCAGGCGACTTGCAGTATACGTCAGGCCCCGGGGCCGCCCTGGCCTCCCAGCTCGATACCGACATGCCAGCTTCGCATCCCCAGGGAAAAGCCAAGCGCCGCAATCGAATCATCCACTCATGTCTGGAGTGTCGCCGGCGGAAAATGAAATGCGATAAAGAAGTATGTTGCGTACTCATGAAATAGGAAGAAGCCGAACAGACTGTATCTAACAAGGGGTAGACACCATGCACAAACTGCAACACCGCTGGGCGAGACTGCGAGTATGTGAGGCCCGCCAGCAAGCCCGGGTTCCGCGAAAAACTGGTGGAAATGAAAGATGCGAAGGATGCTTTGGATAGTGCTGTGTTGGGCACATATCGGGAGAGCCGAACGATGCAAGCCCGGAGTCACAGTCAGACAGAACCTGTCAAGAGACACAGGTCAACTCCCATTCTCAGCGATGACGATGACGATGATGGGGGGGATTCCTCCGGCGATAATGAATATCTCGAGCCCACTCCCTTGGCGGTGGACGATGCGGCCTATGGCGATGATATCGACGACGAGGCGGATGATCTTGGGGTCAGGATTGGTCGCATGTGTCTATCGGAGAGAATTGGGGGGCTTTATCGTCCCCGGATTTCCGATGAGGTATGTATGCTCCCATGATTCAAGAAAATTTACTCTTCGTCTAATATCCAGCCAGATATCGAGCTCCCTCGGGCGTAACGACCTAGGGCGGCCCCCATACTCATTCAAAGAGCCCTCTCACCGGACCACTCTCGTCCCGTCTGATGCCATTTTGTTTAGCTATGGCGATAGAGTGGATCTTAGGAAATATCTCCCCGATCGCCATATCTCCGATAGTCTACTGCAGCGGTATTGGGCTGCCGTCCACCCGGTGGCGCGAATTGTGCACCGGCCTTCATTTGCCCAACGATATGAGACGCTCTGGGAGTGTGTAGAAAACGGGCTACCGATACCGCCGTCACTGGCAGGGATTATCTGCGCCATATTGCTTTCAGCTGTGATTAGCATGTCGGAATCTGAGACGTCGGATTTAGGGTCGGGGAATGGCGTGCGACAGGCGCTGCTAGATCAGCTCAAACAGGGCACCGAAGCCGCACTCAGTCAGTGTAAGCTGCTTCGAACGAGCAAAGTGGAATCGGTACAGGCGTTGGTCGCATACATGGTGCGTATCCCCTGGCACCTCACTGCCTGTGCTAATATATATGAGGTAGCTGCCGATGTGCCTGGACCAGATCTCGCGTGCACACTCGGTCCTTGCCGGGCTATTAGTGCGGCTGGCAGAGTGTATGGGCCTACATCGTGACCCGACAGAATTTGGGTTCTCGGCGACGGAATGCCATTCTCGACGCCTGATCTGGTATCAGGTCTGCTACATCGATCTCAAGACAAGCTTTCTCCAGGGGCCGAGGCCATTTGTCCATCATGATGGATACACCACCCAACTTCCTCTCGACGTTTCCCTGGATCTAACCCCGAACCAGGGACAGCTCCCGTGGAATGATATGATATTCACCATGATCCGGTTCGAGTGGCAGCGGATGCAGCGGCGGTGCTTTACCCATCGCAAGCGCGTCGACCAGCGGAGAATGACCCTCACGCAGGCAATCTCGAAAATCGAGCAGTTCAGAGTCAACATGGACACGAAGTATGGGCCATACCTCTATTGTGCCTCGCCCAGTCCGGTGCAGCGAATGGCCGGGCTGGTCCTGAAGATATGGCTTGGCATGATGTACCTGTACCACTTGCATCGGTACATGAACAGCGTCACGTACCGGCTACCAGACCGATTGCGCCAGATCGTGCTGATTAAGGGGACTGAGATGCTCGAGGCGGCGGTCGAGCTACAGTCGGCGCCAGAACTGGAGAAATGGGCGTGGTATAGCCCGGCGTATCAACAATACCACACGGCCTTCCTCCTCCTCGTCGAGGTATTCAAGTATCCTCGTCGCAGAGAAGCAAGCCGCGTCTGGAAGTGCCTGGACTTTATCTTTGAGGAGCCGTTGGCGTCTCTTCCTCCATTGAATGTGGCTGTGCACAATTCAACACTCGATAAGATCATCAATCATCGCAATGTCAAAGCCCGATACCTCCTGACCGTCATCTCCGACAGCATGCGCGATTATAATGAGACTAAGCGATCCAAGCTTCCCTCTCACTTCAACGAATCCATGATTGGGAACACGCCAGAGAAACCGGGCGACGACTTGGATCCGCGTTTACCAATGAACTATGCACATGGGGAGCCGGAGACCGCGTCAGCTGAGGTTGAATCCACGGGGCTGTGCAACGGCAAACCTACCCAGGTCGAATATGCCCATTCATATGTCCACACCAGTTCCAGTGAGCCTGATGCCAATGTCCATACCGGGTATTCCAACTCAGTTCCATTGCTCAAAGTGCCATATACGGGGGATAACGCATGGCCTCCATCATCTGGCCAGTCGTCTCTTTGGCCGATGCCGGGTATGCAGGACAGTGATAGGCATAGTGTTCCGAATCTGGGGCTCACGCATCTCTATCCTGCAGATGGAGATCAATACCATAATCAGAGCATGTCCGAGGTGGCAACCGCGTCAACATCCCAGCGTGGATCATCTGGTGGTGATGCGGCCATGGACGCCATCGATCCTCAGGTATTAGATATTGACTGGGTGAGTCTTCCACGCCAACTGATGTCGTTTAGTAAACCGGACCCATTACTAACAGGTTCCAGAACTTGTGGGATACGATCTTCCCGCCGCAGATCAACCACGGCGAGCTGGACATATCCGATGGGTACATGTGGGAGACGAACGCTCCGTATCACCCCAGCTATACTACTTTCGACCACTCTTAATTGGTAGGATAAAATGGATGAGACCTAACCCTGATAATAGTAATGACCATATATCTTAGTGTTGCGAATACTCTCAATTCCCAAGGTTACGCCTTCCCTCGTCTCTCTCTCACCCAAGCCAACACCCCACAGCCTGCGTACGCCCCCAAGACAAGTGCCTGTGGGACAAGGCCCAGAAAGAAATAGGCCACCCAGCTCCCTCTCAGCACATCGAACTTGCCTGCGTTACCCCTGCGATACTCAAGGAAACTTGGTTGATTGGACGCACCAAGAATCGAATACAGGACCCGTAGAAAAAGACAGGGCATGATGGCAGCCATGCAACTCGTGATGTAGCACGATACCGTACTTAGTTGACGCCGAGATTTCCAGAGCGACACGATACCGAGGGTGATTCCCACGAGAACGAGAAAGAAAAGCGCCGCAGAGGCCTTTGCGAGGCTTACGCCGGATACATATTTACGGTCGTCGAGGGACCCGCTTGAGTCTGGCGCGCGGTCAATCCCGCTAATTATCCCCAGGACAAGACCGGTGATGACGACCGGGTGAAGGAGGCGAAGCAATCCATGCAGCGGGGCGCCTTTCGTTGTTTGCACCAGCGGCGAATACCGTGCTGTTTCTGCGGATGAGGATAACTGCAGGGGCTCTTCCTCCGGCCTAGAAGATGTAGAGGTGGATGTAGATCTAGACGTATTGACGAACGACAGTGCCGCGGAGAGGAGAGGGCCCAACGCGATCTGGTACAGTATCTGTGCTGCCATCTGTGCGTCTCGGGATGGGTTTGACTGGTTCGAGATGGACAGGTAGATTGCCGGGCCGAGTATTTTGGCTATGAAGAGGACAATTAGTCTCGACGGTTTTGTTTGAACGCTGTTTGGTTCAATGGTGGTGAAACAGGGTAGACATACCAAAAGTGAAAGCATGCAGGTAAAGCCAGCCCGTCTGTCTTTTCCAGAGATAGTGCCATGTGCACAAGGTGACTGGTATTACAAGGATGCAGTAGATTCCTAGTTCGATGCAGGCAAGGATCTCGTGGGGTGTCATGATGAATTGGAAGTCTTGTGGTCTTAATCTAGCTGATGAATGCTCTGTATGTGATGTTCGTCTAAACTGAATCTCGATAAAGAAGTAGAATACTTATACGCCAGAAAAAGGAAGCCAAGTATAGGTTTTTTTTCTCCCTTAGTGAGGGCTGAATTCTTACGGCCGCAACGTAGTGACAGAGTCCTCCCAGCGCCGACTCTACGGCCGTAAGCTTGTACCGGGTCTCGTATGGAACTGATCTATACCTGGCAGATACTGACACGTCTAGTTTCTGCGTGGAGGTTAGCATCAGGAGAATAAATGTAGGATAAGTTGAATATGCCTAGATTGAATTGAAAAAAGGTCTTCATCGTGTCTAGAGTGGTTGGGTGAGTTCATGGTAAAATCCATCTTGCTAAACTCTGGGGTTATATTATAAACATGTAAATAGGGCTAAACACTCTCTCTGGAAGAAAAGGCACGCCGCATCCATACGCCTCTAGGTCCCCTGACGCACTCAAGATGACCTGTACTCAATCCAATCGTTGTATGCCCACCATCCCGTATGATCACTATGGAAACCTCTCTTCCAGGGAATGTAGCTAACGATCTTCATTTTTCTATGATAATGTACTCATCCTATCCATGATTAACGCAATCGATCCAACTTGTTTTCCAGCCTCTCGATTCTCCGCTCCCTCAATCTTCCTCCGAGCTTACAACCATGTTTACGCCCGTGCCCGTGCCCGTGCCCATGTCCAGATTCATATCCGTGTTCATGCTCATCATTTTGCCCGTGATTCTTCACCGCGTTACTAGCCAGGTTCGCAGCAATTGCGCCAGCAATTGCTCCCCCTATGGCACCAAGTGTGCCATGATCCGACTGCTTGCCAACTTTATGACCGACGAATGCGCCCTGAATTCATTAGGTTGGATTCCTTGCTCCTGGATATGGGGATGAGCGGAAAGCTTACCCCTGCGCCACCGACAACAGTCGATCCAAGCCCCTTTTCCGCTTCCGGATCGTTCGGGTTGTTATTAGGGTTGCTGGGGTCTTGCCATTGTGTCTGGCCCTCTGGATAAGGATAGTTTTGGGTGGGATCAGGCCTGGAATACGTCTGGTTTGACCCCTATATTCTGTTAGTATTCTATCTAGATCTGTGCAATCAGGGTGAATAGACATACTTGGGTAGGTACGGATTGTGAGTCTGGGTACTGGGCCTGGGTACCAGTATAGCGGAAATCCTGGCCCTCCTGTTGCCCTGACAGGTCGGTGGGGACGTTGTTGCCGTAGTAGTCACGATTGGTCATTGCAATGGATACCTCCGATATAGATCCTTATGAGAATAAGAAAGACTTCGGTGAAAGACTTGAATTTATACCGCACTTTTCGAGTAAATGAAACAGGAAGATACGAAGAGATGTGGAGGAAAAGGAATAGGGAATATTAATTCAGGGGAGGACCTGTCGCCATTTTATCTCTTGCTGTCCGATGGGGTACATAGAATCGCCATAGGCTACACTGCCACAGAGGATGTCAACATGATGTTTTATCAGTGGAGCCGAACATAGTCGTGGCTGTGAGGACACATTGGCGGGGGTTTTTTGGCCAATTGTTTTTCTTGCCGTCACAAAATAACGCTCCACAAGATGGAGCTTAGCCTCTGAAGTTGGGAAACGACAGGCTTGGAATCATTTATGGCAGAAATAGTTTTACGTCTTAATTGTCAGACGATTTTTGGCCCCGTGGCTAAGCTCGGAGCTCTCGATCTTGGCGAATGTTGGTTCCGATCTCGGTTTAGCGTCTTTGCCGATCGTTCAGCTTAGGCGTCCTGACAACTGAGTTGCCGTTTCGAGGATAGTGAGAACTGGAGTGAAGTTAACATACAGAATTTAATTGGAGAAGGACTCGGGATCGACATAGAAGACAGTAAGCCTGATGTGTTTGCCGATAGCTTCGCTTACGGCCGTAAGGAGACAGCAACAAGCCCTCTACCGCAGTAGAATATTCAGGCTACGGCCGTATATACAGGGCCAAGAAGTGCTCCCATTTTAGAGCCCTGGTCTGTCTCTCTGCCCACGTTATCTCGCAGTAGAAGAGCAGAGGAGAACTACGGTTGACATAATAACCAGCGCAGCGACGGGATATTGCTTGTCTTATCACTCCCACTGTGTATTTCGTCTTTTCATCACCTAAAATTATCCCAGCCGGTCAGCTAGTTCAATAAAATCGTCTCATAGGTCCCACAAGCTCAAAATTTGCTTTGTGGTAGTCGAGAAACGAAATATCTAAGAATTGGTTAGAATAGCCAATGCCTAAACAATTCGATATCCAAAGTCTCTTGTATATACTTCGCCCCCAGAATCACCATGTAGAGTGAAATATCCGACGCCTCCAACTGCGGGGAAACACTAAAAACCGGGTGTCGGAAGGCACGAGCTGGGGCTTCAGTTCCAACGTGGCTCGCCGTCTCCGCAACCTTCTGCGCCTGCTGCGTACTCCAGATAAAAGTTTGTTAGCCATTAGGATCATTGCCTACTTGGCTTCAATACAAAGTGTCTGTATTCTGAGCCGGACTTCTCCCTACCCAGATTAATACTACACACATTTTCACTATATTTCTCGAGGGCATCGGCGGTGGTCCTGCGGTGACGGTAGCAACGGCCCATGGCAGAGGAATTGGGATGGATGTTATATTCGCCGGAATTGTGTTGCAGATCGTCACGCCGACACTCTTTGCGGCGATTCCAAGGCATAGATGCCGTGAAAGGGACGTAAATTCCGTGTTTTGTATGTAAGGAGTGTTTATCGGTATGTGTCCCCTGCGCTCTTCAGGTATGCTCCACCCGCGCCTTGGAAAACGGCAATGCTGGTGACAAGATCACAGCACATTTGATTGAATTATACTAACTCAATAACTCCATCTCCATCGTAACAGGGACACAGAATCCTTGCATAGAACGGCATGTAACGCAACAGCCTGCATCATTTTTTTCGGAAGCGCTCTCCAGCCTTATAAATACATTGCCAATCCGCCCCGGAATTATCCTCCCTGTATCACATCAGTCATCTAACTCTTCTTGTAATTGTAACGTTCGAGGCCGGATTCACTCTCATACCTTGACATCATATAGCATCATTGCTTCTGCCAAACATGCAATTCTCACTCCCCCTTGCCGCTCTTGCCTTGTGCATCACGTCTGCTATCGCAGTCCCCGATCCTATTGCCCACGTGAGTTGTTTTCTCATGCTAGCCAATAAGCTGGCACTAATGGCAATCTAGGTTACTCTTGAATCCTCTGCCACAGGCACAGTCGTGAATCAAAAGGTTCTGGACGGCCAGTGTGCGACCTACAAGTACCCGTATGTTTCCTCTCTGATCGATGTGCACTAATGCTTACCTTTTCTAGCAGTGATCCTGTCAGTGCGATTTCTATCGCCGTCTTTGAGTGTGTTGATGTGACCTGTACTTTCTTCAGGTATGTATTTGCGATCTCATATGCCATTTATGAAACAAGCCTAACCAGGTAATATAGTGAGACGGGGTGCGAAGGAAGTAGTTACAGCCTAACGACAGGGTTGCACCGGTTTAGCCGCGACTTTTATGTTGGCTCGTTCCAATGCACTGTCTAATACCAGACATATTGAGTCTGGGCCCATGCTGAGGGTTGTACTTGGGCGGCTGGATTAGAGGAAATGCTACCGCCGAGTATGGGATCTTGGAGAATCAATCCGAATATTGTACTTTCCTTGTGATATTTGTACCACATGCAATTGAATGGAATTTATTTCGGGGAGTCACCCATACACACCAACACACACACGAGACACGAGACAACATGTTTCGAAATTCCTCCTCAACCACAATAAAATTCCAGTAAAGGCAAATTGCTGGGATGATCACCAAAACAAAAGTTTGTTGACATAAGCAGATTTACCACGTGATTTGTCTGCTTTATTCACAGTCTATTTCGTCTTATTTTTAGTTCTGTATCTCTTTCATCTTTCTCATCTCTTTACAAATCATCTCAAGTCAGTCAAGCCAGTTTGTTGAATCGAATTGCTTTATTAGGCCCTTAAATCGTTGAATAAAGTTCAACTCGGTATATTAACTTGACTATCCTGCTAGAAATATATAAATCATGGTATACATGATATGAACCTTTAAACCTAAAATTCGACAATCGTAAATTGATGTACAGGATGAAAAACAGAGTTGGTGATTCCAAGGACTTGGTCTGTATACATATTTTTCCGACGAGATAAAAACCATAATAATATCTCCCAGAATTTCCTCCCCGAAACGAAACCATATTCGATTGTTGTCCATGGAATAACTCCGGGGTATTGAATCCACCGGAAATCAAACCGGGCCAATTAGAACATCGCGGGCCGGATGCATCTTCCCTGGTCAGATTTCCCGCACTCTTTGCCGGCTTCAAGTATCATAATCCATGACGTTGAAAATTAACTACGCCGGAGATCTTTTTACAATATCATCAGCAATATGCTCGAAGAGGGGTATCCCGGAATATCTTCGGTCTGGTTTTCTTGTCGAGATGAGGTTAATCCTTACCAAGATAGTCTTACACTGGCGCCACCTCCGAACAGGGCGTCTTCAAACTAATCTGGATGCAGTATAGATCGTTTGAAAAACTGCTTCAACCCCACTGTGATGGGGTTGCATATTTTCATAAAAGCTTTCTTATCCTGGGGTTTGTCGGCACAGTCCGATTCTAATCTCCGAAAGGTGGAAATTAATATCATGCGCCCTTCGGCCCCAACTTTTTTTTTTCCTGATGTGATTCAACTCCTATCCGATATTCGTCATGGAGAAGATAGAGCCCTCGGGGGATGTTGATAGACCCCCCGCGCCAAATAACGAGGCGCGCTTATCCTCCACGTCCAGCGGTCGCTCCGCCAGTCTATCGTCGTCCGATAATGACGAAATTTCCAGCCAGGCTGAGGTCGAAACAACGGTCCCCGGTCACGAACTGGACGTTGAACTCGGCGAGGTATGTGCTTCCCCATGAACCCGGGGGATTTTTTTTTATCTCGCCAGATCGCTCATGATCTTGTTATCTAACTCATTCCAGCTCCGTGGGGCCGGAGAACTAGAAAAGATCGGAACGCGTGAGAGCGCCAGAAGCAAAATTTATCGGATTATCAGCACCGCCAGCGGTCGGAGTAAAGGAGGACTACGCCAGGAGCCGATTCCTGTCAGCGACCTCGATGCAGGAATCGTCGGTTGGGACTCACAAGACGACCCAGCCTATCCCATCAACTTCCCGGCCTGGAAGAAATGGGTTCTACTCGGGTTGGTATCGCTGGTCACGCTCACCACTCCGTTCGCATCCTCGATCCTTTCGCCGGCGATATCCAGTGTCAGTGAAGAATTTCACAATACAAGCGAAACTGTGGGCGCAATGACGGTCAGCATTTACCTCGTGGGTTATGTGATCGGCCCTCTGTTCATGGCTCCATTATCGGAGATCTACGGCCGTCGCCTCGTGCTGGCCTCCGCCAATATCTTTTTCTGTATTTGGCAGATTGGATGTGCGCTGGCGCCGAATATGGCCTCGCTCATCATATTCCGCCTTCTTTGTGGAATTGGAGGCGCAGGCTGTCTGGTATATCCTCCGCCATCCTGGCCCCTCACTCCATCTCGCTGACATAGACACAGACGCTTGGGGGTGGAGTCATCGCCGATTTGTTTCGGACTGACCAGCGCGGCTTTGCTATGGGCTTCTGGACGCTGGGTCCGTTGTTCGGTGAGTTCCCAACTTTATACAACGACGAAGAAGAAGCTGTGATTCTAACCTCGCAGGCCCGGTAATCGGACCCTTGATTGGAGGCTTTGTTGTCGAAACGATCGGCTGGCGTTGGGACTTCTGGATCGTCCTGATCCTTGGAGGTGTGATTGTTGTCACACTGGAGATCTTCAATCGCGAGACCAATCATCGCATCCTGATCCAACGTAAAGTTGTTCGGCTACGCAAGGAGCTCGGTCGGGAGGATCTTCGGAGCTGCTATGACACTGGCGAGGCGCCAAGCAAACTAGAAATCCTCATCCACGGCCTGGTGCGCCCACTGAAGCTTCTCGCACTGTCTCCCTTGGTATTCTTCCTCTCACTTTACGTCGCATTCGTCTACGGTGTCTTGTATCTTTTGTTTACGACCATCCCGACCTTGTTTGAGAGTGTTTACGGGTTCAGTGTGGGACTCACCGGACTGGTGTACCTCGCCCTAGGACTCGGTAATTTCCTGGGCTGGTTGGTGATCACCCTGTGGTCAGACAAGTCTGTCGTCCGCCTGGCTCAATCCAATGGCGGGAAATTCCAACCCGAGATGCGCCTTGCGATCAGCATCTTCTTCGGCTTCTTTCTTCCCGTGACGTTCTTCTGGTACGGCTGGTGCGCCTACTACAAGGTGCATTGGATTGCATCCATCTTGTCTCTTATCCCGTTCGGATTCGGCATCATGGGCATCTTCTTACCCATCATGACATATTTGGTGGACTGTTATCCCGTGTTCGCGGCGTCTGCGATCGCAGCGAACACCGTCCTGCGAAGTCTCGTAGGTGCCTTCCTGCCTCTAGCTGGGCCATCTATGTATGAGACACTGGGACTTGGCTGGGGAAATTCTCTCCTGGGATTTATCTGCGTTGCCATGATCCCACTCCCCGTCATATTCTATAGGTTTGGGGGCCAACTGCGCGCGTCACAGAAGTTCAAGCTATGATGTAATAATTATCGTTCCTGGTTTTTGGTTAAACGTTACCATGGGCTGTACCCAAAATTGACAGTGCATTTTCTTATCGAGCAAGAGGGAACCTCGCTCAATATCCCTTGGGTTCGGATAGAACACGCCTGGAATATCGGCCCCTGGCAAGCCCACAACCCGACACTGCCATCGCTCTCGGCCTTATTCTTCGTCCATCACGCGATACTAGCGGACTGGCATTACGTGGACTGTATTTTCAAGACCGACATCGCATCTATCACGGCGGGCCATCAAAGAGTTGGACGAGGACTTCCGAGGTCGCAGGTGGGTTCCGTTTCGGACGTGAGATCTGGTCCTCCCTGCAATTCTGATAATCTGAACGCCGACGTGACATATATTCCCCCAAGTTATGCGCGACGCAGTGCCTGCAGACGCGTCCGGTACAAATGCAACGTCCGTATCAAGATATTCCTTGGACCTGTGCCGGTGAAACAAATGAACTCAATGTAACATATTTCTCACGCCTAGTTTCCCATATTTCAGAGACTGTACTGTATGTACATGACAATGCATCTAAGAGCATTTATCCGGATGGCCTGGTTTAGCCATACCTCTCCAATCATCATATGAGTTGCTCGTAGTCGACTTGTCTAATTCAGCTGTCCAGGTTCCCTGTTGTTCATGCTTCTGGAGTGTTGCCTTTCGAGGACATCCAGGATCCCCGGGTGACTTGTCCGAGTGGGCAAATCCAATATCCATCTCACCGTTACTGGTGGATGCGCTACCGTTGATTCCATCTTGTGACCAATGTAGGCAATCCGCGCAGCGGAAGATGAGCGAGTAGCCACATGGGGTAACTCTATGCGAGATCTCCGTTACCGTGGCATTGCCGGTATAGACCCCAGGCATAGAATACTTCGCTGTAAATCTCAAGGACGTTCTCATATCATCCCCATCAGGATAAGCAAGTAACAGCAGAGAGTCTGTCATTGAACCGCCCAGTGCAAACCCACTCCAGCCAGAACTGCCTTCTCCTGCATAATTCTGTATCTGTTAGGTGAACGCCTAGGTTCTGGAAGGCTAAAGCAATGCATACAATGTATCCAATAAACTCGGTCGCATCAGTTTGGAGGGCATTGCTCGGCAATGCCATGCCAAATGTCAATTCACCAGGTTTTCCTTCCCCGGAAATACTCCACGTAGTGAACCCGATTTTAGTTCCAGGATCTATATAATGGCCAGGCTTCTGGGCGAGACAGCGGCACATTACTTGAATCGATTCGTAAGCGTGTATACGCTGAGTGGAAGGAACGAGACATACATGTGCTGGCCATCATCATGGTCGCCAAGGCATGACTGAGCAACCCCATGGTAAAGGAATCAATATGTTGATTGGTCCGGTAGGCAGAGGGATCTGGGTTTTCTTCTTGGGTACATTTATTACTCGGACTGGGGAAATTTGCGAATATTAATATCTATTCTTCTCATTGCCACCTTCATCTCCATGTACATTCTCTTACGCGTGGCTATGCCTGCCCCTGGGGACGCAATGCAAGGGGCTGTAACAAAGTGAGACCACAGAAAGCAAAAAAGGAATTACATGCCGGCGAAAAACAAACCACGTCCAGTATATCCTCAGCCAGTGTTTCTGCTATCGTTTTCTTTTCCAGACTGTTTAATGTGCAATCATATCATTGGAAACCGATTCAGATAAATAAATTAGCGATCCTAGGGAGTCAATGACGTTTCAACTTCCGATCCATACATTCCTACCTAGGCAACTCGCGGAATGTCGCACATCAAATAGGTAATCATTGGTTGGTCAGGCAGGGGCTGTAGAATGACATCATTTGGTCTACAAGGCACAATACTTGGATAATCGGAATACGTACCTACGTATTATTGCCGCATCCGAGAGGCTGGTTCTTCCAGAGAATACCTGCCCGGATTGACATAAATCGCGTATATTGCAGGGATCAAGTCATATATTGATGTCTAACATGGCTTTGGGGCACCGAGGATTATAACAAGCACCGACCGAAGCCAGTCCTCACAGTCACCGACCATATCCATGGATCTACAAGCAACATACCTGTCTGGCCGAATTAAAACACAACCTTGCTCTGTCACTTCTCGCTTCCGTTCCCAATCCCTGTAAATATCCTCGTAGTCTTGGCCCCATCCAATGGAATATGCCCGTATCTCAAGGCCTACGTCTTGTCCAACCTTCCATGCGGCCTCTTTCCATCGACCACCACCGATTCCAGTCAAAAGACAGAAGACTCCATGGCCAGCAAGATCAATCGTACTGGTATGTTTTTGCTGGGGAATGCGAGTGTTCAACCATGCATGGGGGAGTCGCGAGCCAGGCCAGGTGCTGGAGGAGTGGTGAAGGATTGGATCTTGGGGTTCCTTGGGGGGCTGGGCATTAGGTTTCTCATCTCTGGATATTATTGCCGTGCTTGTGTAGCGATGATTCATTTCTATGCCAAGTGCATGGAACTCATGACTAGTCGATTCCAGGGCATTGTAAAGTCTTTTGCGTCTCTCTCGAGCTTCACGGGTGGCATCCGATAGACGTCGCATGCTATCCACCCTCTCTTCAGGGGTTTTCTCCAGAAGACCAAGCTCATGCCACACTGGCAGATGGTCTCTAATACCTTGATTGGCACGAGTCACAACTCCGTGACCCACAGGTTGTCGTTCTAGGCTGTATGTGTCTAAAAGTGCCCGACCAGCAACACCACGTTCTACCAATTTGACTTTCCAAGCCAGATTGAATGCGTCTTGTATGCAGGTATTGGAACCTAGCCCGTTGAACGGAGGATGTCTTTGCCATGGGTATCAGCTACAGTCAAAGTAGGGGTTGGGAGGGGATAGAAACCCGGGTACTCACCGATGCACCGCATCTCCTAGACAAAAGATGCTTCCTTGAGAATAATATTCCGCTATAATCTCGTTTATGTACCACTTCGACACATCCAAGATATCAATAGGAAGGTCATCGTTTCCCACGATACTACGACAGCGATCTAGCAGTTGCTCGTGCGAGGGCATATTGAAGGTCACTCCTTCCCGGGGGAAGAATATAAACATCCATCTACATGGAATGAGATAGTTGATCTAGAGATTGGGTGGGATTAACGACGTACTCATCCCACGGTTTTACCATCCGCACCAAGCCACACCAAGCGAAATCCGCGTAGGGTTGCTCCGGCTGAAATACCCAGTGCAAGTTACCCTTTCTGGCTTCCACAAATTCTGTCAGGTCAACCTTGACAAGTACATTGAGGGCCAGCCCCTGTCCGGGCTTTGCAATCAAGGGCACGCCCAGCTGTCGTAGAACAGCGCTGCGGGCTCCATCACAACCGAAGAGATACTTGGACCGCACAACGAAATCTGACTTCGTTATGTTGTCCCTTAAGAAGCTAGTGACACCATTTTCATCTTCTTCGAAGCGTACGAAGGTGACAGAGAAGCGTACATCCCACCCATCAGCCATTGCCCTTTGCACTAAAATAGGCTCGAGAGCGGTTTGAGGCAAGTCCATGTGCCTGCACGGTGTCGCGTCCTCATATTCGCCTTTCCGTTTGGGGTCATTGCCCCAAGAATAGATGCGTGCGTATTCCTCCCCCGTCATATCATGACACCACCGCGTGTGCATCATGTTGTCCCCCGAAGTCCCGGTTTTGATACATTCTTGCTCCAACCCAATATCGCGAAGACACTCCATCGCAGCTGGGTTAACTATATGCGCTCGTGGGGTCTGCGATGTAGCTGGCGCTGTGCTGATCATCAAGCCCTTTATGCTGTAAGGAGGGTGGGATAAAAAGCAGGCGAGAGAGCCACCGGCCGGACCCGCCCCAATGATGAGGGCCGGGGTTTCAACTACGGGATGCTGTTCAAGTTGAGGCATCATGGCCTGTCGAATTGGTGCACAGCAGATCAGTTAATCGACTAGATGTTGATAACTACTATATATGTTCTTTGGGATGTGGATGTTCCCGCTGCTTCCCCGCACCAGGAAACCGCCCTCCAGCCCTTGGCAAGGGTTTCGGTAGGTATGTAAGCCGGTATTATTATTTATATGATATTGACAAGCAAGACAAGCCTTATCTTCATTTGGTTGAGTTGCTTCGTAAATCCGAAAATATCTTACGAAGTGATCCACTGCAACATGGATGGGGTACCCCTAGTGTTGATCATGTGAATAACAATCGTCTCGTAACTTGCGCCCCCAAAGTTCCGTTCACTGGGTGGATTTTGAGATGTCAAGTATATCCATCCGTCTCCAGGGAAGAAGGAAACAAAAAACGTTTGATATATTTTTATCTGAATACAATAGAGGCATGGGAGCTACATTGATAGCAATTACGCATCAATCAAAATTTCCTCGAAAAGAACAGAGCAGCACTGACCTGCAATTCGCTGGAGGATCAATGCTGTTCGCGGTGGATAACTTAACTCCGGTCCCGTATTTCCGTTTTGTTACTTTTGGACACAGTGGCTTGGCGCGTTTTCCGAGTGGGTCCTGATTTTTCATCGAGGATGAAATAAATATTCAGTGATTCTTCTAGGTTCTCTTGCAGCATTTCCTTTTGAATTATTTCCTAGTAGGCCGTAGTACAATATATGGGTTCAGGATCTGCTTGTTTCCATACGCGCTCTCCACCCCT
Source organism: Aspergillus nanangensis (assembly GCA_015844325.1). Classification (NCBI taxonomy): domain Eukaryota; kingdom Fungi; phylum Ascomycota; class Eurotiomycetes; order Eurotiales; family Aspergillaceae; genus Aspergillus; species Aspergillus nanangensis. Next base: position 260,132 of record VCAU01000025.1, on the reverse strand, counting down.
TTAATGCATTGCCCAGTCATCTTCTAATCATCCAAGCCAGGGCAGTTCTCGCTAGTCTTGGAGGTGATCGTGGTATAGGGAGATGGGTCAGTCCAGATGATGTTGAAGCTAGGTACACACTTGATTAGCCGTCCGTCACCCACGGGATTAATGATAACCAGCCACCTTACCTATCATCGGGATAATCTGGGGCACTGCTATCACCGAGAGACTCAACGATATCCGTCAGATAATCGTGCTCCCAGCAGATGAGCACGTTACCAGAGCCACTGTACGCTTTGACAGCCTCGGCGACACAATCCGGATCCTCCTTGTCACAGGATGTATCCACGGTAAGGCCCAGATCTTCAGCCAGTGGCTCAACGGTCAAATACGGGCGGGCCCGCTTGCCATCTACAATAATGACAGAGAAGCTGTTAGCGATCTAAAATCGCAGACAAAACGTGGGAGTATCAGGATTGTACGTACTGCTCTTTGGAGTTTCAGCCAGGATGTAGCCAATATCATATGATGAGCTGGCACTGAAGACATTGCGGAGACACTGGGCACGTTCTTCACCCTGGGCACTGAGGCCAGTCACATCGTCATCAGATGGCTTCTCGCCGTGGCGGATCAGGTACACAGTCGGGTCAGCCACCGCGATGGTGACAGTGGCCAGGAGGGCCATTGAACCAAAGATCTTCGGATACATGGTTTCAGGTGCAGAGCGGGAAAAAGTATTTGTGAATGTGTCGAGAAGAGAAGGCGAACAACAACAAACAATAAATAAAACAAGCAAGCCAAGCATTTATAGGGATCCCAGGGTGCGTGGGCCCCCTCCAGAGTGGTATTCCCAAAACTGTTTCGGGTTCCGAATCGCAGCGCTTAATGCAGAGTGATCGGGGCACGTGGGGAAATGAAGGGTGACGCTTGTTTTCTGCAACCTACTGGAGGCGATGATCTACGTGACGATATGTTGAAATGAGTTAGCAAAGGTTCGAAGGAGCATGGTAGTATATAATTGTCATTGGGAACTCCAAATCATGAGAGGGGAAATTCAAGAATATCCCTGCCCTTTTCTTCAGGGTTAATACTTTTTGCCAGAGAATGTCGCACGTGTTCGTTAGCACTAATTGTATTTTTTCTCATTGGACACCCCTGCATGCACCACAATGTCCCACCTTTTACTTGGTGCTTCGAGTGTTATTTAGAGGATTGAAAACCTTCAAGGTTATTTTCTTTTTTCTTTCTAACAGCCCAAGCCTCCCTCATAAATCAATAAAAATCACTTAATACCACACTCTACCCTATGCGCAATATCCAGAATTCATGTGGGATAATTGAAAGACAGGGCATCATTCAGATTAGAGACTGTAGATCAAATGGTGCAAGAATAAAATGGTAAAAATGGGCAAATGATCAAATGGGCCAAATCTAGCCCGGAACCGAAACGTTTGCTTAGGCCACGCTAGCGGACCATTGGGATACGGTGAAGGTGCTTTCATCACCCGTGAATGGCTCAGTACCGAATTGCAAGTCTAGTATTTGGTGAGTGGGAATGCTAATTGGGATATATATAGGTGGTGGGACTTACTGATCAGATACTGTGAGTCGGCAGGGTATCCCTGGTTCTCGGTCAAATAACCCCAGAAATCACTGATATCCCCACTGAAAGACGTGATAGGGTCGGAGACCACAAAGCTGAAGACGTTCATATCGCCGTTCATACCGTTCCACAATTCCCAGCTTGTGCCCCCGACGTCGACAGTGTCGACTTGAGAACCAATTGGTTGGATGGTTCCATAACGTGCGAGCCTGATCAACACACAGCATGTCAGCAAAGTTTCCGGGACCCCAGAACAGAAGAGGAAGTCAGAACATGGGAAATGTACCAGATCATAAGCTCATAATCACCGCTATAGGTGACGTGGTTAATGTCTGCTGCGGTAAACAGATCATAGGCCACATCCGCGTTGATATTGCTGTTGTCATAGGACCATTCAGCGGTGGTTGGGATGCTCGATATTTCACTGACGAGCTTCTTGTCAAGGGCAACACCAGAGTTAGGGAACGTTTTGACCGAGCTATCACCTCCAGACCAGGTCCAAGTGCTGTGCCATGCAACACCACTGTCACCAATACTGTCAACATATGTGCACTGGGAGCCTGATCCCGAGTCCATTCCCCACATGTTGTTGTTCACAGTATATGGGCCGCTCGTATAGGTGTCATATTGCGCACAGAGCTCTTGGGCAACGGCAACACCAGCCAGCGAGAGGATTTGGGTGGCCTTCATAGTGATGGTGTTTTGGGTATATGTGTATCTGGAACTGGGTATGTTTGAAACGATACTGTGAGGTGCAGTGCTATGGAATAGAGCAGATACCACGGGAAACAACTCACGTTTTATATGTCGATATGGCGCTCAGATCTATACCAGTTGTATAGATATTTGCCAAGAATTATGTAGATCGCCACGAAAGCGTCACGGAACCACCCGCAGACTTTTGGCTTGGGCCTCCGTTTTCCATTCCCAATGCGACGTTACATTCAGCCTATTTAGGTACGTGCTTCGAATCCATGACAGCCTCGGTTGAAGTCGTTTTGCTCAGTGCAAGTAAGGTTACCTTAGTCTTCTCGCGCTACTATGCGTTTTTATGCGTGTACGGTATGCCGATCAAATACTACTACGATATAATCTGTTGCACTACCAACAACAATATACCTACCTCAACACGGAGTGTGATACCATAGGTCCATAACACAATATTATGCCCAGTGCCTATGTTTTTGACAAACATTGACATAAAAAGAATAGTCAGAAGCCATCTTCAAGCTCATAAACTATGCGAAACATGACAGCCAAGTTCCGAACTGTGACGTACACGAAGTTGAATGTGGGGACTATTTCTTGTCAGTTGAATTTATCCTAATCTGTGCTACATGATTATAGTTTTATCCACGGAGCTCGGTGACCCTCGGTGACTCGGGCGTTCCTTTTTGTCATCTCCAAGGCTTCATGTTGACGTACCACCAGGGTCAATGATCTCCCACTACTCACATGTACTACTTCATGAAGCACTTGATAGGACCATGAGGAAGAAAGGACCTACAGTATACGTTCTTCTTTTGTTCAGGATCCATCTCCGTGACCCCATATGGTGCTGCCCAAAATGGATGGTTTCACTTTGTTTCTATTCTATACTGTTTTTGGATGGCATCAGGGTCGATACCAGGGGCTAGTGTTTAGGGATTCCATCGCAATCCAGGGTCAACTAGACCATACCAGTAGCATCTAGAATGCAACTGAGCTTCCAACGCCCCCCCCCCCCTCCCTTTCGAGCAGTCTCTATTCACGCGGCTTACGGGGACGTAATTGTCTTGCACTGCCAGTATCCGTCTTTACCACCTTACTGACTGTCGATTTGCGATTCTTCCTTTCCTTACCCTTGGCATTCATCTGGATATTACCCGGTGGTCTTGTAGGCGTGCTCGAGAGCTCTCCGTTGGCCAGAGTTTTTACCGTCTCCTTGATACGCTCTGTTCTTCGCCCTGGAGCAGCGGTCTGCAGCTTGTGGAGCACCGCATACCGGTCGGTCCGATTCAACGCGTCAAAGAAGGTTCGTGCTGGTTGGTTTGTTTCCAATACCGCAGCCAAATCTTCTGGTACCGTGATGGAAGCGGGCCCATCATAGGCACGATCCCACCGGCCATCGGCCTTGGCCAATTCTATAGATGCTAGACCTGCCGGTCGTAAACGGCCTTGGACAATCAATCGCTGTACCGTGGAGACATTCTTCTTGGACCAAAGACTCTTTGTCCGACGTGGAGTGTACCGCACAAGCCACCAATCCTGATCAAATGTATTTGCACGTCCGTCAATCCAACCGAAACAAAGGGCGACTTCGACGGCGTCAGCTGCGGATACCGAGGCAATGCCCGAAGCCTTTTTGGCGAGTTTTAGGTAAAACCCGGGGATCGTTGTGTGATGATTCTCTAGGAACGTTTCTAGATCTGAGGAGGAAGGGAAGTTGTGGATGGGCAAGTCGGACGGTGGGGGTTTTGTTGACATTGTTATTATTATTGTTGCAAGTGGGAGACTTTCTGGGTTTGTTTTGGATTGTTTTTGTCTTCCCCGGTTTTTCCCCGCCTTCCGGTGCCAAGACTCTGTCGCTTATAAACGCCTGGCATAAGTTTGTGTATTGTACATAAAAAAGGATAAATATTGGTTATGCCCATTGCCCTTTTTGGGACTATATTCATATTGGCGAGATCGGCGGCAGCTACGAGCACTTACAGTATCTACTGAAAGGAGCAGAAAGGTGTGTTTCGACCTTTAATATCATAATATCGAGCTAATATAAAATATAGGCGATGTGCGGCTATGGGCCTTGTTGAGCTTTGGAGTACAGCGCCGTACTGCGATAATCCCGATGACCCAGGTGCACTTCAAAATTGTTATCGTGACATGGAAAGCGCCTACAGAAAGGACAAGGGCTCATTAGGACTCTCGTGTATATAGAGAGAAGAGCTTGAGCAGCGGGGTTTTGTTGTGACAGAGAACATCCAGACTATACCATTGAAAATAGGAAAGCTCAAGTATCTGGAAGAAAGAATAGTCGAAAATTGGGCCAGTGGATTTGAGACTTATGGAATAGAATTGTTGACAAGGTGCGTGGGGTATACGGAGGAACAGGTCCATCGTGCTTGTATTGACGCCCATGACGCCCATGACGCCCTTGTCCAAGGAGTTGATGGTTCCCTTCAGATGTAAGTACATCCACCCATATACGAAACATATACTGATCCATCGGGGCCTCTACCCTATGTAGAATCTTGCGGAGACACAGAAGAGTGTGAGATAGAACATGACTTCAAGCCGTGCAAGGTCATAGTAGTCTATAATGTGATTCTAGAGTATCTCGAATGGAACAATTGTTGGGCGAACTTGTGGGCAGAGAACGGCTGACTACATATAGATTCGTTCCTCCAGAGCAAGAAAACTGCTCCCAACAGATCCCGTACACTTGCCACAGACGGAATTCTTTATCGGCCTGGGGCGGGATGCATATTAGATATCTCAGCAATCATCTGATTGGAATCTCTAACTCGATTCGTGAAGAGACTCATCCCGCAGTCTGTCCGCAAGGCGCCTTAAACAGTCTTGTAGAACCATTAGATCGACATCTTCCCTTTCCCAGGTGTTCCTAATCAAACCAAGGCAATGCCATGAGAACAAAACGTTATCACCTTTTCAGGCATCCAGTCAGATCTCTATGTGCACCTAGCAACAAATAGACAAGCCGATGATGCCAGTGGTATATATCTCCGCACTAGTGACTTTGTCACGCCATACATATCATTCGGATTGGATTTTACATCGCATTGAGAGTAACCCGGTCGGATCTACGCTAGAAAACAACTCTAATATAAAATTCCAAATTCTCTATACCTCTTAGAAGATTTTGCACTGGACGGAAAGGTCACTATGACGGTCTGATCTCCACGGCCTGTACCTTATGTAGCTTAATTTATACGAAAAGCAGTGCCGCTGCACTTAGTCGGCCATGTCCGGGTAGCTCTTACACCACCATTTCCGCCACGGAACCCCTTCAACAACTCCCTTCCATAATCATTCCCATTCGGCGTCCTTATAATGGTATGGACGTGGTGCTTGGCTGGTACCTTATTGAGCAGAAAAACCCCCGAATGGTGGTCGAATTCCAGCATAATGACGGGGCTCTGAATACGGTAGTAAAATGGATCCTTATCACCATACCCTCCAATCCAGGAGAAATAAGTCTCATTCAAAGACTTCTTGACTTGGCGCATGCGAGCCTCAAAGGGGCTGGGAGGGAGCAAGTCCAGAAAGGAACCGATAACCTTGAGGAGGATATCTTGCTGTGCCGAGGGCATGTCGATTGCTTTGATGCCTTCGTAAGGGATTATACGGTTGTCCTGGAATGCCCCGCCGAGGTGCCTCTACATCATGATTAGTAAACCTTTGTTTTGGCCCGGCAGTGCGCCGTAAAATAGGAATACCTGATCATATGGGTTCCATCGGTCCGGAGGCATCTTCTCGGAATACATTTCAGTGTAAATCTGGGCTTTTCGCTTCAGCTGATCGGGGAGGGTCTGCATCAGTTGTAATGCGTAACTTCCTTCGTCGGTGCAGACGGTCAGACCCTTCAGTGGGCCCGCATCGATTTCCTGCATTCACTGGGTAAGTATATGTCCATCAAATGGATCGGCTGAACATACATTTGGCTCAGCACCGATAAATACTGGACTGATTGTCATCTGTTTCCCCACAATGAAGATATTCAAACACATATGGTGGCCAGTCAGGGAAAAACCCCAGGGCTCAGTGGTTGATTGTATTCCGTACATTGCGAATCTGTTCGTAGCCATCAGCATTCTGCACCTACAATAGAAGATGATATAGAAGACGGAAGTATTTACTGATAGCTGTGTCGATTGAGAATAGGAGCTCCATTGACCAGTTCTCCGAGGAAATGATTGAGGTCCATCGCGGTAACGACCTTTCGATATCCTGCTTCGCTTAAACTAGCCTCTACTAGCTTTAGGATTGCCACAATTTTTGGTGGCGTGAGCGTGTGAAGTCGTACGCCATATTGAAAAATCAACACTTCGGGATTAGACCATTTCCTCCTAGTATGGGTCAGCAAAGGTAGATTAAATGGATGTAGTTTAAGACGGCATACCAATCATGTGAATCAATCTCGTGGCTCACAACACGTAGCTCTTCCTCTGAAAGAACCGCTTCAACCTCCTTGGCTGCAGCGACCTATTCAACATTTAGTTGATATTTCTCTCCGCATTAAGCTTCTGAAGGCTTACCATTTGCTCAACAGGGGCGCCTTCATCATCTATCCCGAAAAGGCCCTCCTTGCGCTGTCCATCAGTCGTGATGCCGTAAAAGGGCTCGTTCAGCTGCGCTTTCCATTGGTCAAAGACGCGTACTACTTCTGGGTAGCTTGCTATCTTCATTGAATATGTCTCGATATCTGTCTGGTCAAGTCCAGCGATACGAGGATGGCCTGGATGAGGAACATATTTGCGAAAGCCACGAGCCTCGGATTCGGGCTCCAGTACGAAGGGTGGTTGTACCATAGTCACGGTGGTCACAGTTGGAAAGTTAAGGAGACTCAGGGATCGGTCATGTTTGGGCCTCTAGTTTTTTGTTCAATATATCTATATTGATTTTGGTCAAGATGTGCGGCGATGGCGTATATTTGGGTGGGGGCTGGTGGAAGTCCTGCCGGGGATGTTGAGTTACCCGTGGATATTGGATGCCGGGGATCAGGTAAAGCGACGAGCTCGGGCAGGAGTTAGATCCATGATCACCTTACAACCCTCCCTGTTATCCTTATTATGCCTATTGCTGGGTCCACAATCTTTCTTTCTTTCTTTCTTTTTTCCCCCCCTATTGCCCGCACAAAATGAGTGATTTTGCAGCAAAGTTTACCAACGCCAATACGGCCACGGATGCGGCGGCCTACGACAGTACTCGGGCTCTGGCGTGGGTTGAGCGCATTCGCCAGCTTGAGCCGGCGACACACAATGGGTTCGCCGTTGCACTTTTGGTACAGTCATCCCCATATCCGGCCGGCCGTACTGAAGGTTGTTTTAATTAACGGATCCTAGAGCGCAATGTTTTGTGCCCAACGACGCGGCGACGTAGTGTCGGCCTTGTTTCGCGATGCGACCAAGAATGAGACTGATGCAATTTTGAAGGAAACCTTCATCGTTGTTCGGGAAGCTCTTGCGATTATCGTGCCATTTGTCGGATTTCCGTCTTGCATGCCTGCTGTGTTTGGCCTGGTCGGTGAATTGCGACGCCGGGGCATCAGCCAGGTCCCTAGCCCTGAAAGGTATTTCCGAGTAATACGCACCACAGTAGACTATACACGTACTAACTTCAGAGCTTAGACTAGGCTTTGATAAGGTCGATTACACGACCGAAGGGAAGGCTGCATTTAAGACGGTCTACCGCGGAGTTGGGAATAGTGAGGTAGGCCAGATGCTGCAACAATATTTCCCCGAGTACTGTAAGTCTGCTCGCATGCTAGAGTAGATTTGAACCAGGTACTAAAAGCTACAAGCCTACTATGCCGACACGGCTGTTTTTGGGTACCTGCTTAGCGGGAACAACCTCCTCAAATTGAAAGAGAAGGAGTTGGTGCTTGCTTCCGGGATATTCGCACAGGGCGCAACCCGACAGTCTCAAAGCCATTGTAAAGCATCAATCCAACTGGGAAACCGTGTTGACGTGGTGAAGGCGTTGTTTAATGTTAGTGCCGACGTTGCACTATGGAATAACAACCCTTTGCCGGCAGTGATTGATGTTCCCCAGTTGGCAGAGGAGGTGAAGCGCAACCTGGCTGCAGAGAACGAGTGATCACAATGAACTAGATGATTCCATTCCATATTAAAAAGACAATGCCTAGAGGATTCGCCAATTTCAACACGTTATCCAGAATATATCATTTCCCTGCGAAGTCCCAGGACCAGCAAATACTAGCTTGAGATACACTATTAGGAATATTTCTTTCCAATTGTAATAAGTTGATGGAATGTTCATGATAGATAGCTAACTGGCCACCATTTACTCAAATATTTGTTCCCCTATGAGAGTCGTTGCTATGAAGCATGAGGTAATCTTGATGAAAGAGGAGTAGCCAATCCACGTTGCCACCTTCATGTCAGAGCACAAAATTAATTCGAACATCTGATGCACAAGGAAAATCAAAGCCTGCCTAATCCCCGCTACGGGGCGAATCCGTCCAGCTGCCCCGGGAGAGAGACAATCAAATGATGCACGAAGTGATCCCCGGATAGAGATAGGCAAGGACTGACGCCGCTACGCGGGGGCCTGCAGTAAACCCGAGCTTTGCTATGCCGGTGCCAACACCAACTCATATTAATAACAATCAAATCCACGCGGAAGAGGAAGAGCATAGTTCGCTTCTGCTTTCAATCCCATAGTTACCAATCCCACCATGACACACGGTGACAAAATCGATCTCCATTCCAATGACGCCGCCTCCAGCGCTCCATATTCCATCAAAGAGGAGACGCTAGGCACACCGAGAAAGCTCCGAGTGATAATGATCGGAGCCGGGGCCAGTGGACTGAATCTCGCCCGTCATATGGAGATGCACATGCAAAACTATGAGCTGCAACTATACGAAAAGAATGAGGATATTGGAGGGACGTGGTTTGAGAACAGGTCCGTATCCGGTTTGTTGTGTCGCGAGGATTTCAGTCATAATATCTAACCCGACTGTTTTAGATACCCGGGATGTGCTTGCGATATTCCCTCGCATAACTATCAGTACACCTGGGAACCAAATCCAGAGTGGTCGACCTTGTAAGCCCACGAAGCCAGCGTCGATCTCAGTTTACTGTGAGGCACAAACTGACTCCAGTACAGCTACTCCCAGGCCGGGGAGATCTTCAAGTACTTCAAGAATATCGCAACCAAGTATGACTTGTACAAGTATATTCGGCTCCGCCACTTGGTGATTGGCGCAGTCTGGGACGAGGAGAAGGGCATCTGGAACTTAGAGATCAAAAATAACACAACTGGGGAGCTTATTCGTGACTGGGCTCATATCCTCATCAATGGCTGTGGTGTTCTCAAGTGAGTTCCTCACCGTTTTCTTGGAAGTACGTGGGATTTCTTTTGACCGATACGGTGGACCCCAGTAATTGGAAATGGCCTGATATTCCCGGTCTACACTCATTCAAGGGCGACCTCATCCACAGCGCCGCATGGCCCGACGATTTTCATTATACCAACAAAAATGTTGCCGTTTTGGGATGTGGATCGTCTGGGGTGCAAATAGTTCCTACCATTCAACCAAGTAAGCACAATGAGATCCTCTCCGCCACAGTCTCTTTGTTCTCGCTGATACGATCGCTCGCCAGAGGTTAAATCACTTACCACCTTTATCCGAAGTCCTACCTGGATCACTGCTGGATTTGCCCAGCGCCATGCGGGACCCGGAGGCGCCAATTTTGAGTGTATGTATTTCCCTCCCGGTTACCCAACTTTTGGATGCTGCACGGGCTAACCACGACAAATACAACCCCAGTTACTGAAGAGCAAAAGAAGACTTTCCGTGAGAACCCGCAAGAGTACCTTGAATACAGGAAAGCAATTGAAGGGGAACTCAACACGAGATTCAGATTCGTAAAGTCTCCATTCCTGTAACATCAAGGCTATCAGAATCTCTAATATGGGAAAAAACAGGTTATCGCCGATAGCAAAGAACAGGCAGAGGCACGGGAATATTCGATCAAGGATATGACCACAAAACTGGGCGGTAACCCGCGGCTGGTGAAAGCGCTATTGCCCGATTTTGCAGTTGGATGCCGCCGACCAACTCCTGGGAATGGCTATCTCGAGTCATTAACAAATGACAATGTGCGAGTGGTAACTGATACTATTTCCAAGGTGGTACCGGAGGGGATAGTTCTCTCCACTGGGGAGGTCCTCAATGTGGATTCCTTCATCTGCGCCACTGGATTCGACATGTCCTTTGCGCCGCGCTTCGACTTGGTCGGTCGTGAGGGCAAGCGTCTGACCGAGCAATGGAAGGAGAAGCCGACGGCATATCTCTCTCTGGCGGCTGCCAATTTTCCCAACTACTTCAGTCGGTTATCCCACCCTCCGCCCTCCTCTTTGAGAATACACTGGAAGGGTACTGACCTGCGCAGTGTTCCTCGGACCAAATGCCCCTATCGGCCATGGCAGTGTGCTGCCCATCGTGGAGCACTCCACTAAGTACCTGATCAATTTCATGAAGAAAATCCAGTCCCAGGGTATCAAGGCCGTGACACCTAAACCCGAGGCCATCCGCGACTATGATATTCATATCACTGAGTTCATGAAGCGAACGGCATGGGCCACCCCGTGCCGAAGCTGGTTTAAGAACGGAAAGATTGATGGACCTGTTATCGCTGTCCATCCTGGCAGTCGTGTCCACTGGTTCCATATGCTGGATGATATCCGCTATGAAGATTGGGAATACACCTACTTCAGCGATAATCGTTTCCAGTATCTGGGTGACGGCTTCTCGACCAGGGAGGACCCAGGAAAAGTCACCACTGGTTATTTAGAATCACCAGAGAAAGGGTTTAGGGATTACTGATTAGCTACAAGAAGACAAGTTAGTAGACACCAATTCCAACTTGTATATTTTAAACTTGTTCCGCTCTTGGGTTGCTTAGCACTAGTCAATGGCTCTTATTCTTAACGGAGCATGAGATACATACTACTGCATACGATGATACCGTTTTAAGGTTCATGGCTCGATTTCGCGATTATATGACTCCGGTATTTAGGATCAATGCTGCACAGTACAGTCTCATATATGAAGCAAGCGTTCAAATGTATTACTTTTACTTCATATAATCAGAACTGAAAACGTACTATCCCTTTATTTCGCTATACATTCCCTATATAAACACCGTTGCAATCTTGTCTTGTGCCTCCCGCATGCAGTCAAACCCATAAGTCATTTTGTGGACATCTATATCCATCACTTTATCTGGCACCTTTCCTGGCGTTCCGGTCTTGATTGCTGCAAACGCACGATCGCGCTCTTCGCGTGCCTTGCCAGCTCCAAGATGAAGTTCGCGAGACGACTCCGCCGCCAAAGCCACGAGAGTTTCGGCCCGTTCCTTCCGCTCCTTTTCGTAAGCCATGAGCGCTTTGCTGATGTTCTCTGGGGATGCATCTGGTAGCGCCCCCAGGAATATGGAAAGAACGGCACCATCTTCAATCGCCTGGGCCGCTCCCTGGCCCAAATGGGGGAGGGTCGGATGGCAGGCGTCCCCAACCAGGGCGAAAGACCCCTGAACCCAGGTTGGTAACGGATCGTGGACGTTCAACTTCCACTCCACAATCTCCTGATCTGGCGCGAGATCCAGCATGCGTGGGACGAGAGGGCAAAAGTCGCTGTACAAATTCATCATCGCTTTCTTGGATCCCTTTGTAGTATAAGTGGCCGACGCTGCTGCTGCGAAATTGACGTCGGGCTGCGTTGTCGAAATGTTGTAGATGCTCCGTTGGGAGATAGGGTAGCCGACAATATGGCGTTTCTCTCCAATCCACCGGATAGTCTGGTCGCCATCCAGCAGAGCCAGAAGCTCTGGATCATGCTGCATCTGCTCCCGCGTCAACATGATCCGGTATGCGGCTTGCCCCGTTTCTTTGACTCCTGCTTTCACATTCAGCTTCCGCAGCAGGGCCTGTCGAGTCTTGGATTTGACCCCGTCGGCTCCGAGCAAGATGTCACATTGCACTGGATGCGGCTTTTCTTCGCCAGCGGTCGTCACTGAGAATGTTGGTCGGCCCGTGAAATCCAAAGACGCATCCACGGTGGAAGAAAAGCTGAATTGGACTTTGTGCCTTACACACGCGTCGTACAGCGTATTCACCAAGGTCGCCCTGTGGCCCCCGGTCTGTCTAGAACCGTAATCGGTTTCGATATTTCTGCAATCCACAAGCCCCATAATCTTTCCGGAGGCACCCTCTGCCCGCGAGTCAGCTGGAATGGTCTGTGCTGGCGTTGAAATGGAGCATACCTCGGATGCTATAATAATCCGTCGCTACCCCATCGGCTGCGATGGCATCCCAGACTCCCAGAACTTTCAAAATTCGAGCCATGTTCGGCGCCATTTGAATTCCCGCGCCGACAAACCCCAGGGCCGGCGCATTTTCATAGACCTGGATGTTCTGGAATCCTTGTTTTGCCAATGCGAGACCGGTGGTAAGGCCACCAATCCCTGCACCAATGATGCATATCTGCAAATTCTGGACGGCGGGATTCATCATGACCGCGGTTGGTTGGAAGGGAGACAAGATTCTGTGGAGGTCAAATCCAGGCCTCGTTATCCTGCGTTCAATATGTATTCCATTGGTAACGGAACCCCCGACGGATTACACCTGGGGAATCTCCGAGGTCCTACCCACGGGCAGTCCGTCATGGACAACCCATTCATTCCCCGGAAGACTTCGCGGAAGGGGAGGGAGCCACGGTCCGGGCGATGAACACATCCCCGATCGTCTCCTCTCCGGGAGTTTCAATCCTCAAGCCTTTCAACCCACGGAAGATGGACCAATCAGTTAAGAGGCTGAGACGATGCTTAAATTCATACCTAAGTCTCCGTTTCTTCCTCTGGTTCCACCGGCTCGTTCCCCACTTCGGTCTCTCTTCGGCTTTCCGAACCCGACTGCTCTACATCCACCATGCCGGTCTCTTCGTCCTATCCCTCGATCACCATTCCCAAAGTCGATCTATGGGAATTTCTGTTCGAACGGGCCGATCGACCATTCCCCAATGATAAGGGTATGTTGTCCCGGTGTTCTTCCCTAGCGAGAGTTCTCTCCAGTCTAATCACGCTGCAGTTATCTACAATGATGCGGCCACTCGGCGCCGTTACACGTACCAGGACGTGAAAGATAAGGCACTCGCTTTTGGTCGAGGTCTGCAGGCTGCCTGCAATTGGCAAAAGGGCGATGTCCTCGCCTTGTACACGCCCAACAGCATCGATACCCCGATCGTGATGTGGGGTGCCCACTGGGCCGGCGGTGTTGTGTCTCCAGCAAACCCCGCCTACACCGTCAATGAATTTGCATTCCAGCTGAAGAATTCCGGGGCCAGGGCCTTGATCACCCAGGTGGCCCATCTCAAGGTTGCCAGAGCCGCCGCCAAGCAAGTGGGCATCCCCGAATCTCGGATCATCCTGATCGGGGATGAGCGCGATCCCGACGGGAAGATCAAGCACTTCACATCCATTTTCCACAGCTCGGGCAACTTCGGCAAGGCGAAGATCAACCCGGAACAAGATCTGGCATTCCTTGTCTACTCCTCAGGAACCACAGGGTTGCCCAAGGGTGTTATGCTATCCCATCGAAATATTGTCGCCAACACCTTGCAACTGGACGTTGGAGAGGGTGGCAAAAAGACCTGGAATGGAGGTCCTGATGGAAAGGGAGACAGGCTCCTGGCTTTCCTCCCATTTTTTCATATCTATGGTATGTCCTACAATAACTGACAACCCCCCCCCCCCTCTAAGCCACTTTCTTTTGGTTTCTGGGGGTTATTTTCTGACAGCACCCATAGGGTTAACCTGTCTTGTCCACCAAACACTGTACCAGGGATATGAACTCTATGTTATGCAAAGGTTTGATCTGGAAAAGTGGTGTTCCCACGTGCAGACGTACCGCATAACATTCGTCTATGTCGTGCCCCCTGTGGTCCTATTGTTGAGCAAGCATCCGGTGGTTGATAAGTATGATCTATCAAGCCTTCGTATGATGAACTCGGGAGCTGCGCCTCTGACGAAAGAACTCGTGGAAGCGGTGTATGCTCGGATTGGGGTTGGAGTCAAGCAGGGCTATGGCTTGAGTGAGACTAGCCCTACGACGCACACTCAAACATGGGAAGAATGGCGCACCAGTATTGGGTCTGTTGGTAAGCTAATGCCCAACATGGAAGCCAAGTATATGACCTCCCCGGATGATGGCTCGGAACCCCAGGAGGTGGCTACTGGCAAAGTGGGTGAGCTATACCTTCGCGGCCCTAATATCTTCGTGGGATATCATGCCAATCCGACTGCCACGGCCGAGAGTCTATCATCAGATGGCTGGTTCCGCACCGGAGATGTGGGCTACCAGGACGCCCACAATAATTTCTATATCACGGACCGCGTGAAGGAACTCATCAAGTACAAGGGTTTCCAGGTAGCTCCCGCGGAGCTGGAAGGTATCCTGATTGACCACGTGGCTGTTGATGATGTTGCCGTGATTGGGGTTGAAAGAGACGGAACCGAAGTGCCACTTGCCTACGTGGTGCGGAGTAGTAAGAGCAAGTCGTCTGGCGTTAGCGCCGACCAAGAGGCCGCCAACATAGGCGAATGGTTGGGGAACAAAGTCGCCTATCACAAGAAGCTGCGCGGAGGCGTGCAGTTCATAGACCAGATCCCCAAGAGTGCTACCGGCAAGGTTCTACGAAGAGTGCTGAAGGAGCGGGCGAAGGAGGCGGCCCCCAAGGCCAGATTATAGTATGTATGATACATGTAAGTACTGCGAGCAGTTAGATCATCTCAGGCGAATACCACCATTTAACAGCTATACAATAACATTAAGGGATTATTGACAATATACAAGGACAGATACTACTAAGTATCTAAGTAATCCATATCCATAATACAAGCTTCAGTGTATTCCCTTTGCCTTACAAACTAATAGCATTCCAGGGTTGGTTCAACATTTCCGAGTTCCATCGACATCGAGGAGAGCAACGATTACAACATTCAAGCACCAAGGATGTGACGGTGGAACAAGTAAGTCCGCAAGCGCTTCCCCCACACGACAAAGGTCAACGACGAAAGTTGAACGGCCACCTGGATAGCCCCCAGAGAGAGAAACACCACTAAGGGGCCGCTAGCCTCGAGCCAGTCATTGATGAACCAATTCCAGATCCAAGTGATGACGGATCGCAAGAAAGTGATGCTGACCATCACTTCCGCAGAGAACTTCGGGTAACAGTCTAGGGGATAAGACATGCCCATATTTGCACCAATCTGGTTGCTCACGGTCAGGATCCCAAACCCAATGATGGGCCCCATGTAGTGCGTTTGGTAATGCAAGCAGAGCGCGACCACGATCGATCCCGCAGCGCTCGCAGCCGCGGCCACTGGCAGAGAAAAAAGCCGCATCTCAGGCTCCCGGACACCGCCGTTGCGTCGAGCCGAGTAATTGACAATCTTGTCCGCGATGTAGCTGCAGAAGAAAGTCGCGAGCAAGGATCCCACAAAAGGAGAGAGGAAGACAAGGCCCAAGTCAATAGAGTCGAAGTAGTATGGGCTGTCCACCCCAGCGCTGAATCAGTCGATGTCCTTATAACCCGTGCGGAACGGGGACCAGGAGTGAGAGAACTTACGGTAGACCGAAAATCTGTGCCGCTGTAGCCGCCAACGTAGTGAGGCTGATGAATGATAGACCGTACACCACACTCGCCCAGATGACGATGGGGTTGAGGCAGTACCAGAAGGACCGATAGACCATGCCGCCAACGTCAACGGTCGGATTGCCCCCCGGCCAGACGGATAATTCACGGATATAAGACCGTTTCTTCCGTCGCTCTACGGGCTCCACGCTTTCCACATGAACCGTGCCGTCTTTAACTCCCTCTGCCGGAGCAATTTCAGGACGATCATGGTAATACATGGTCTCCGGCATGGCGAAGAAGAGGGTAATTAGGTTGACACCTAAACAGATGGCCAGAATCCAGAATGACCATGCTGGTCCGAGGCCCTGAATGATAAACGAAGACAGCATGGGCCCGATCTGGGCAGCTATGAGGACGAAGAGTCCGTAAAGGGCAATGATCGATCCTTGCTGATGAACAAAGAATATGTCTGCGACGGTGGTGGGTGTTATGGAGTAAATTGGGGACTGACCCAGGCCCATGATGATTCTGGCGACGAGGAAGGAGACGTAGGTTGTTCGAGTCGCAAACCCCTGCCAGATCAGACACCCACACATCACCACCGCCGTGAGGAGATACGTGGGACGGCGTCCAAATCTCGCCAGAAAAGGCCTAGCCAGCGCTTGAAGTTAGTCCCTCTCCCTCGACATAAGGATGGCGCGGAATCCGCTACTTACATCCAGTAGAAACAGCCGACTCCAGTGCAGATGAGGTTCGCTGCCACGGCAATATTAATCTTTTGAAAGGACGCATCGTATTGTTCTGTCAGCTGGATAACCCCTGTAGTCACTCCCGTTAGCAGAGCACCAAGCAATCTAGCCAGGGAGCAGCCATACCAGATGCAATGATCGGGCCGGTAACACCACCCAGGAAACTGTAAATGCAGGCATTGGCAAAGACTATGGCCTTCTTCATGGGGGACCACGAGAGAGGATCATTTGGGTCTGTCGGCGATGGCTGAGGGATTAACAGAATACGCTGGCCATCGCGTTCGATATGTTGCAGGTGCCCATACTGGGACGACGCCGTAGTGGAATCGAAGAGGATCTCCGTTCCTGGCACTGCTTCAACTCCTTCAGTTTTCTCCCGCTGGGAGAGATCCTCGTTATGGGGCGTCATGGCTGGGAAAGATATCCAGGGACAAAGGGGCATCCCACGAAACAAAGCAACAAGATGGGGAGCTCTCGAGACTTTGTCGGCTTTCATGTCTCTATGTGGACGTTTCGCGCTAGCATGCCATTGGTCCCAGCTTACCCCGGAATCCACAGAGTCTGCCGAGAGAATACCCGCGGTTCCGGGGATTGGTTGGAGTTGGATCCGGGGTAAGCACGACGCTGGAAGAGTGCAAGCAGGAGTCCACAACAATTATAATATCCCCCCGCTTGGCGAAGTCCATGCCTCTTACTCCGATATCCAGCTACTAGCCACTCAACGTACTCTCGCCTGTCCTGTGAATTCAGCACACAGACCACGTCAAAGCAAGATCGGAAAAGACACGATGCCAGCCCCAGACGAAGAGTCGCTCGATGCGCCTGTCCTCATCATTGGAGGCGGGCCTGTCGGCCTCACGACCGCCCTTCTCCTCGCCCGATACGGTGTTCGGAGCACTGTCGTGGAGCGCTATCCTGGACGTCTGGGCCAGCCCAAGGCTCATGCGGTCAACCCTCGATCACTCGAGATCCTGAGACAGGCTGGTCTCGATACGGTGACTCTCCGCAAGGTTGCCTCCCGTCCTGTCGATGCAGACTTGGTTCGCTTTGGCCTTTCACCTCTCGGCCTGGAGCTGGGCACTCTCCCATTTGAGCGGCAAGACGAAGAGAATAAAGCCATCACGCCCGAGCCCTTATTCAATATCCCGCAGCCCGAGCTCGAGGGCTGGCTGACGGAGGTCATCTCGGGCAACAAGCTCATCACCTTCAAACGCGGCTTCCAGTGGGATAGCTGCTCTGACGCGCTGGATGCTTCCGCCAATGTGGTTTCTCGTATAATTGAGAAGGAAACCAAGCGCGAGATCACGATCACCAGCAAGTATCTTTTGGCCTGTGATGGTGCACGTTCCGGATCCAGACAAAAGCTAGAGATTCCCTTCGCCGCGATCCCGGACGGGCCTGCCAAAGAATCCAACCACGTCACCATCCACTTCAAGGCCGACCTGAACCATCTGAAGTCTGGCATTATCTGGTACGTATTTGGGTCAAAACAACAAGGTGCTTTCCTGGCCTACGATCGGTCCAATAGCTGGGTGTATGTGACCAACTGGGATGGCCAAGAGTCTTCAAAGGCGAAATTTACGACCGAGTACTGCAAGCAGATGATCAATGAGGCCATGGGCGAAGAGTTTCCCTTTGAAATCCTCTCAACCACGCTTTGGACTACTCACCCCCGGATCGCGGACTGTTATCGGTCAAGAAAACAGCCGCAGGCATTCCTCTTAGGAGATGCAGCTCACGCGTTTCCACCCACGGGAGGTCTCGGTGTGAACACCGGCATTGCAGACGCCCATAATCTGGCCTGGAAGATTAGTGCTGTCGATAAGGGATGGGCAGGTCAGCGACTCCTCGACACCTACAATGACGAGCGAAGGCCGGTGGCCATGGCAAACGCCCGGCAAAGCGCGAAGAATCAGAAGACAGTTTACAGATTCTTCTCTGCACGACCCGAAGGAGTGACCGACGAGGACTTGGAGAAAAACACGGAATGGCGAAACCAATTTGCAGTCGACATTGCAGATGACGCAGAGCACTTTGATTCCATCAATCTGCAACTAGGTTACATCTACGGCGGTGAGGCATGGGATGATGTGCCATGCAATGAGTTCACTCCACGCTGTGTCCCCGGAATTCGATTGCCCCATGCGTGGGTGACCGAGAAAGGGGAGCAGCGGTCTGCCTTGGACCTCGTGGATGGCATCGGCTTTACTGTCCTGGGCTCCGCTGACTTTTTGTCCGCATCCGGTTCCAGCATCACGGATAGCGTAACGTCGGTCAAGGTCAAGATTCGCCGACTGGGTCAGGATTTTTCCTCGGATGACAAAGTATGGCTTGACATGACGGGCCTATCGGGTCAGGGCAAGGGAGTGTTAATCAGGCCCGATCAACATGTTCTTGGTGAGGTGAGATCGGCGCATGATATCACGGACCTACTCTCTGGCTTCTTACATCGCTCTTGAACATATCGGAAAGCGGTTCATTATTCATTTTTTGTGTTTCTGTGTTTTACTCTCATGTCCGAGATTAGATGATACTATAGAAATGAACAGCGTGCTACCACACAACCACACACAACCACGGAAACTGGACCCTAGATACTACACGCATTTGGCCTGTTTTGAGCTCATGCGAATCCTTCTTATATCAGCGGAGCTGTGATATAGATTTTAAATGATCTGTGACAACTTCTGCCACTTGCAGCATTTGCGTAAGTATCTCCTCCCCCTGTCCCACTTGGGCTGCAAAATAATCCGACTGTAAATGGTGTATGCCTGCTCGGAGATACTCGACGTCTGCTGTAGCGGAAAGTCGTTGCGGCTCCTTTAGAATATACATGAAGATAGTCGAGGTTGCTGCTAGGAAATATGCCGACGGGGCACCCAGCATGCGGATTTCCCGGGTATCAGAGGCGACCGACTGACTATTAGACGTCCTAATCAGAGACCGGGCAGAGGCAACACAAATAGCCTCACTATATTGAAGACGGCGACATTTCTCAGTCAGGCCCGTTTCGTCTCCATGGCACAGCAGTATAGATGTCCAGTGCAATGTTCGCATCACATTGAAGAACTGCACATGTAACCACGCAACATGGTGTCGCAGTAGAATAGGGGCGATGTTCTCCTGTTCTGGCCGGAAGTCAAGCGGGATTGCATCGCGCCAGGCAATGAGTTGACTGTCCAAGTCTGCCAGGCAATAGAGGCGCTCATTTGCGGCTTTCTCACGACCGATGATGTCGGCGATTTGGTTCACAAGACAGGCGAGGGTAACATGCCAGGTGTAGATCGTGGTGCTAGGTGGCAGTTCACAGTCGTAGGGGCACTCCTGAAGGGCCAGAGGTTCTATTCTTGTGTCTGTCCTATCAGATGAGGTTGCAGTCGGCCGACCCTCGCTCAAAGACAAGAAGGCATCAAGGCTAAAGCCTATCCACCATAACCGTGCCCGCAGTCGCACCAGATCGTCACTCAGCTGCAGGTCACTGGGTGTGTGCCGGTGTAGGCCGATCGATTCTGCCACACGGAGCGCAGTTCCGCAGGTGGACCATGCAATTCCCAGCTTGCCTTGCTGGGTGAAGTACAGGGTGTGCAGAAGAAGAACCTGCACTGAACCTGTATATGGATAGGCCAAGACATAATCCATCCGTGACCAAGCCCGCTGATGCAGAGCTGAAATTTGGTCCTGCGTTTCCTCCGTGGGTGCGTTGGGGTGTGCTATCGCACCGATTGCGACCATGAGACAGATACATAAGAACTGAATCGGATCTGGTGGGCTACGGCAGTCTTCATACCATTGGGTCCATGAGTGCCGTAGCTCCAGGCTGACGATGGGGTACCGCAAGTAAACATTCTTAAAAAAGGATTCGACTCCATGTTCCACAAAGGCCCGGTCTGGGAGATCTTGAGGCTCTATTTGTGGGGCAGGGTACATGTTTGCTTCATCCATGTAGGTAATCCCTTGAATAAGATACCGGAGCAGGCTATTCTCCCCAAGCTCCGGGGAATGGTTCTTGGCATAGATCAGGCATGACGACAAGGTCCCGCCGATAGAATTTAATCCTTGGTACCTGCTCTCACAGAGATCCTTGCGCAGAAATAGACCGGGGAGGAGGGATGCGGATTTTGTGGAAGGAAGGCCATCTTTCAAGAAGTGCACCCCTGCCACTCTCGGCTGTCTGATTGTGGAGGACAACGGACGAGCTCCTCTGTCGGCTTCTTCCGACGTACCTTGAGCCGGCAGCCGCTCATTGGAGTCCGGGAACATGGTGTTGAATTGCGGAAACTCGCCCAACATAGAGTCGGTCAAGTCGGATATGTTCGACGAGCTCACGAAATCAAAGACATTTGGCATGTAGAGGTTGGAATCCCAAGGGTCAGATGATGACACAAGCCCTCCGGTCCCTGAAAGTTGACCCTGGACGTCCGGGGGTAGTTCTGGTGCTGCTTCCAAGTCATGATCGTGGGGGACATCTTCTAACGACGCAACCGGGGGTGTTTGTCGTGACGCCTGGGGCGATGCCCGCCCTCTCTCGACAGGGGTCTCCTTCCCTTGGCTTCGGGCTCGTCGAGACTCATCCCTGGCTGCAAGGGAAGCGAGTTGCTGACCCCGCTTTGCTCTCTGCGTCCGGGAGGCGACTGGCGGAGAGTCGGTGCATGTTGTGCGATACAGGCAGCAGTTCATGCAGGGTCTCTGACCTGCACTACACTTAATCTGTTTTTGCCAACCACAAGTCAGCGACGGGATGATTTTGGGGCTCACCCGGGACCTGTACTTGCCCGCTTTCTCCGGCACGGGTCGCAAGCGCGAGAGACGCGTTTGTGTTCCCCTGGATGGACGCTCAGCCCTGCGTCCGAGCCAGCAGAGTGCTGTTCAGCTTCACCACTCCTCATAGTTTTTTCTTCCAGCACCTCATACACTTGGATTTCCGTATATGCAGACTGAGTCCTGCCGACGTGAGTTGAAGAACTTCCACGGACACGCCCCATGGGGTAACAAAATCGTTCCGGGGATGCGGGGTTGGTCGAGTACCGGAGGTGGGTACTTCGGCACCTCGGATATCCCAATTCTTTGTTGTAGCATCTCACAAATAAGAGAAGTCGGTCGGTAAGAATATCCGCGAGATCATACTAAACTAATGTGGACATATCAGGATTCTCCGCGGTTGGGCTGTCTGTGGTGACCCCTAGCAAACTGCGAGTCTGTTCCCCGGACTAAAAGACCTGGCCGCGGAAGCGGCTCGCCTATATAATGATATAATGCAAGGTCATACTGGGCCTCACGCAGCTAAACGCCTCTTTCCCAACACTTCGAGCACCGCTGAACATTTAAAAATACATTGCAATGCCATCCTGGACTCACTTGGTTCGTTTCATTGCTGTCGAAGACAGCCAGGTCCATCTTGGCCAACTGGTGGACACAACTCGCGACGTTGGCCAAGATAGTGTCGGTGGCGTGCAAATTGCCGTTTACGTGATCAACGGCTCGATCTTTGATGGCCGAGTGACAGACCAAGTGATGCATGTCAAGCAGCTTCTCTCCCCGGTCTCAACCAACGACTGCAACTATATCCGCTGCCTGGGGCTGAACTACCTGGACCACGCTAAAGAAGCCAACCTGGCTCTCCCCGAGGTCCCTATCCTCTTCACCAAACCACGAACCGCGCTAACAGGCCCATACCCGGCGACGATCAATATTCCCAACTGTGCCCAAGACGGAACAAGCGACTACGAAGCCGAACTGTGCGTTGTCATTGGGAAGACCGGTCGTGATATTCCTGAGGATGAGGCCTTGGACTATGTACTCGGATATACAGCCTCAAATGACGTGTCTGCAAGAAAAATGCAACTCATAACCACCCAGTGGTGCTTCTCCAAGGGCCTGGATGGAAGCTGTCCGCTGGGACCCGTCCTTGTCTCCCCTTCTGTGATTCAAGACCCCCAAACCCTGTCACTCAAGGCAATTTATAATGGAGTAACCGTCCAAGATGGTCATACAAAAGATATGATCTTCTCCATCAGGAAGCAGATCTCTTACCTCTCTCAAGGCACGACTCTGGAGGCAGGGACTATTTTCTTGACGGGGACACCGGCCGGTATTGGCTATTTCCACAACCCGAGAGTGGTCCTAGAGGATGGTGCCGAGATTTCGGTAGAGATTGAGCGGATTGGGACTTTGGTTAATAGAGTTCGATATGAGAGCCACTGAACTGGGTCAGCCATAGGGTCTGGAAAGTTATAGCTTCGGTCAATCGGGTCTTAATGCATGTACAACCGCGCTCTAGCCAAACTCCTCGACCTCATCCTTTCCATAATCATGTACTAGCTCTGATGGAAACAGAATGATAGGTTGGATACAGTAGAATTAGCAACGCGCCCAAAACAGAGATATCCATGGACCAAACTCCGTGCGACTACTAAAATAGCGAAACGAGGATTGGATATACATTGAGAACATGGAAATCTTAATTAGGCAAATACTCCTGCTGTAACTCTTTCCCTCCAATGAAAGATTTTTCAGCCGACACCAAGACAGCCAGGAACCTGGCCGGCTTAGTAGTCGAGGAATTCCTCCAACGATGCATCGTCCCACGCTGTACCACGGAGTCCTACAGTTCGTTCATGTAAGTCAAACCTGCATTGATCCATCTCATGTATCGAATAGAACCAAGGAGAACTTACTCCTTGATAAAGCGTCTTCTTTTCCCCCGAGTCAAGCTCCAGTTCGATTTCCCCCTCAATGACAACGACAAGATCAACCGTAACAGTACGGTGCATCGGCGACTGAGATCCAGGTCCAAGGTCAAGATACACACAATTGACTCCGCCACTGATTGCCACCTTATTGACCTGGTAACTGCAGGCAGTGGCCTCCGTGCCGTCATCTGGGGTGTGATAGAGCTTGAGGTCGGCATCTTGCTCTAAGGGGGCCGGCACCCGGGGCAACGAGTATGCCCTGGCCAGACGGTTTGCATAACGCTCATGATAGAACAATTCCGGCGTGGCCAGAAAAATGCTTCTCGCAGAATCATCGTGGCTTGTGATATAGCGAGTACATTGTCGGAGGCCAGCGATGGGAGCGGCCAACGCGGTAGGGTCGGACATGCCGTTACGTTGTGTGAAGTCATAAACCAAGTTGTTGTAGGTTGTTAGTTGGGAGCGGTGGCCTACTCTATTAATACGGCGTAATCCATGTTCAATGGTGGAGGGAGGCTAGGCTTCCCCCGGGCCCGCGCTTGACCCCCGGATCCGCGGGTACGAAAATGGCTAGTATGCCCTTGTCTTCATGAGTCAATCTAGCTCTGGGTGATCACCCAGTACGGGCTGCATTTCGACTCGACCGCCGAGCAGATCCACAAGCGACAGTTGCAGCGGCATCAAGGGCTCCCAGTATCCCAACTGGCACCTCTTAAGCGCCGCCAGGCCTGTTCCTCGCAGACGGAGTCGGTGGACTTGGGCGTCCTCGACTCCATCCAGCTCACCTGTCCTGAGCTGAGCTTCATCGGGAACTGGTACGGCAACCCAGGCGCTATGTACTACGGGGCAGACCAGTACAACCCGTCGCGGAGCTCGGCGTGGGGGTGGGATGCTGGCATGGACAACCCCGACCACAACGGGTTTGTGCTCTTCATGAACGCCATCAGCGCGGATATCGTAGCGAATCAGGCGTGGATGGGGTGCATTTGCAACATGGAGAACTACCAGTGGTATAGCACCGGCAGTCTGCAGCTCTCGTGGAATAATCAGTATAATGGGTACGGGTTGTGTTGGGGGGAGAATTGTGGGCAAGGATACTAGGAGGTATTCATCGTTAATTTCTTTTTTTGTGGATTATTAACAGAACGTATCCAGCTTACCCACTTAGAAACTAGGTATATATAGGCTAACATGGATTGTCCATATCCAGTCGGCCAGTTACAGCCGTAAGGAACCCCCAATCTCCTCCATAACATCGAAGCTATCGCTGCGGAAATCATCCGTAATCAGTGTCGCCTTGTCCTTGTCAACATTCAAAAGTTGCCTGTTACTTTCCCATGTGGGCCACTCTGGATAATCACTACTGCCACCATGATCATTTGGGTCCAGCGAGTAAACGAAGTTGACAAAGTAGGTTCGGATGCTACGGGCGGCATAGTTGTCGAAGATACCGAAGAACACCTGAAGGAGATCAGATCCATGAAAGGTACCCAGAATCGGAGTCCCATAGTCGTATGTTGCGATATAGGACCATGAGGATATTTCTGGATGCAGCGCGGCAGTCAGTTTCAAAAACGCTCGTCGAGTGAGTGTGAACAACACGTCCCCCAGAAGGGCAGCACGCTGCTTGAAGCCAGGGAAGACGTCATTCAAGACACCCGTTCGAAATGGGCTACCCTGGGTAATGGCAGATAAGTCGCTCCCATATGTGTCCAACAGTTGGTTGAGTTGAGCATCACTGGCACTGGGGAACATATAACGCTTGAGGTAGTCGATGAGATCGCCAGACGCAGTAAGGTTGGATTGAAAGAGGGCGAAAAGGGTGCCCTCGTCCTCCTGGTCCCCGACAATAAATGGAATTGGGGCATATTTCCCCTGTTGTATCAGCACGTTGGGAATATCTGGCAGGACAGTTCCATCTGGACGCGGGAGATACGACAAGGCTATGCCGGTGTAAGATAGAAGACCAGATGGAGCACTGACTGCGTTGAGAAAGTCGATGTAGTCAAGAGATCTCAGACACTCCAGAGTATCGGAGGATCCAGCACATCCGGCGGTTTCCACTACTTGGCTATAGATAGCCTGAGCACGGTCACTATCGAGCCGTTCAGCAGGCAACATACTGCCTGAGCTCATAATGCCGCCGCGAAAGAGCGGTTTCCCCTTGAACGAGTTGTCTCCGGAGAATAAGACCATTTGGTCAAGTACTGACATCGCACCAGCCGACTCGCCTGAGATGGTGACTTTATCCGGGTCCCCTCCGAACGCTGCGATGTTGTCGGCAACCCACTGGAGACCCATTCGCTGGTCAAGAAGTCCTAGGTTGGAGGCCCCATCGGCCAGGATCTCTTTGCCAGGAAGAAACCCAAATCCACCCACGCGATAGTTTACCGCGACGAAGATGAAGGGCTTATTGATGCCGACCCCGTGGTTGACGAGGCTGGTCCCATCGTACATGGACGACCACCCGAGCTAGACAGTCGATATTAGTATGGTTGGCATGCCGGGAAACCCTGACAGGAAGCCCATACCTCAAATGCGCCTCCATATATCCAAAACAGAACAGGTAGTTTAGCACCAGCGGAAGTTCCAGCCGGTCGAGCCACTGTGATGCTCAAACAATCCTCCGACTGACCGGTTGCATTCTGCAGGAATGGGATGTTGGCGAGGGATCCAATGACTTGTTGCAGAAAATCCTTGCTCTCGGGGGAGGCAACAAATTGTGGACATGCGCCCGCAGGTCCTGTTCCATCGAAGACACCAAGCGAGCGATTGAGCCTCTTCGGCGGTCTCAGTCTTAGTGGACCAGTCGGTGGCTCTGCGTAGAGAATTCCGCCGAAACTTT
This sequence comes from Aspergillus nanangensis, assembly GCA_015844325.1. Classification (NCBI taxonomy): domain Eukaryota; kingdom Fungi; phylum Ascomycota; class Eurotiomycetes; order Eurotiales; family Aspergillaceae; genus Aspergillus; species Aspergillus nanangensis. Next base: position 233,881 of record VCAU01000025.1, on the reverse strand, counting down.
CGACATCGTTGTTTACATTGCCCAGTATGGTGGCAGATGGAAGCACGACAGTTGCCGTTTGGGACACTCCAAGACATGAGGTTACGTAAAAGCACAGCAGGAAGCCGACCTTGCCAATCATGATGTACTTGTACAGGGAAAGATGATAGTGTGTTGATTGAGAAATGCGCAGTCCAAACAAAGGGGGACGCTTTTCGAGTGGGATTTCTATCTTGACGGTGACCGTGTTTATCCCATTTATCTTGCTGCAAATTCACATCTTGACAGGCATGATGAGATAGACCACGGGTGGAAAAGAGCCAACGGAGCTTCAACTGGGCGGATCATAACTAACCTAGGAATACATCCAGGCCTTGCAGCTATAACAACCGTTCGACCGGATCGACTCATCGGCTCAGAGGCAGCTTCGAATGCTTTTGCATCTCCCGACATAAATTGCCGGCACAGGTCTTTGCCCAATCAGCGCGGTCTTCTGTCGTATTCGTTCGTGTAAGGAATATGTGTCATATGTTCTAGTATTATAGACTGGCAGCGCGTCTAGGACCTGCATGTGGAAGCCACAGCGAGCTGTCAGGCTGTGTTTCAAATAACAGCCTGTGGATTGGGTTCAGCATCTTGGCCAGACTGGAGCCATTCGCCCCACCGTCCGACTTGGCTGTCTCCAGGATACGATCCTTCCCCTACCCCGCAAGATGCCGAGGAAAGCCGTAGATCACAGGCTATATTGGTTGTGGCCTCGCTCATCTCCCAACGGGGGATCTCGCAATACGATAAATACGGCAACCTTTCTTCTCGGAGTGATCGGGGCTGCCTCGCGCACGTTCGAGTGACAGCTGATCCCGAAGGACCAAGAAGAGATTATCTTCGGATCGTCTTGTCGGCATATCTTAGCAATCTACTAACAAGCTAACACGAACGACGCATCGGGTGAGTTAGAATGTACGCCCGACAAAGGGAGCAAAAACTGATAACATCCAAGGGCAATAACGCTATCAATAGGCTTGGAGTTATCAACTACTAGTATTACCACACCGGCGACTGGAACGAGAAGAAAGAGAATAAACATGGGCCCACCACTGGATGGAGCTGAACACTGGCCCAGTCTCAGTTCGGCCAAAGTCCCTCAGTCGGTCCCCTTGTCCAACATGATATCGACTATCCAGGAGCTGATCGACCCTCATTTCGACCCCGCATCAATAGGGGGAGAAATACTCCTCAAATGCTTCAAACCGATCTCCAAGAGTATCCCCCCAGAAGACCTGGAATTTCTCCACTTCAAGGGAGCTCTGCAGATACCCGCGGACCCTCTGAGGGTGGACTTGTTGCGTTACTTTGTTCAATACGTCCACCCCTCGTTGCCAATTCTCGATATCACCCGCGTAGTGGGGGCTGTTCTGGACGATGATGCAACGGCCGGCATCAGCATTCTGCTGTTTCAAGCTGTCATGTTCGCTGCTCTTACGTTCGCGCCGTTGAGATAGCTACAAGATGTGGGATATGCTACAAGATCTGAGGCCCGTACTGAATTTTACAATCGTGTCAGGGTAGGCTACCTCTCTTTCTTACTCCATTTTAAGATGAAGATATGGGCGCCGTTGGTCTCATGGATCTGACACATACACGTATTCGACTAGCTGTTATATAGCCTGAGCGACGAAGAGGACGGCCTGGTCAAAATCCAAGTTGCGCTCCTGATGATGCATCAACAGGAACACAACACGCATCCGCAGACAACGATGCGATTCTGGTTAGAGGTTTGTTGGAGCCATGCCAATGACCTCCGGCTGCATCTGGATCCAGCCACTTTAAATCTGGACCATCAGACCCAGAGCTTACGAATCCGGTTATGGTGGAGTCTGTACTCCATGGATCGCATCATCAAACTCACCCATACGCACTTGAGCCCATCCGATAGCTCCATGAATAGGGTCCCGGTTGCAGGGATACCCATGCCCCGTATCCAAGACTTCACTCTCACCGCGCCTTCATCATCGACGGCGGAAATAATCGGATGCACGAAAATGGACGATTATCAAAATCCCATAATCGTTGTGTTCCTTGCAAAAGTGAAGCTTTGTGAAGCGATCTCCCTATACCTCGAATTTATTGATATGACGCATCGTGCACATGCCAGCTTCTGCCTTGCGAGTTACGTTGGCTCCGTTGAAGAGATATATTTCCCCACTATTCTGAATATGATGGACGAGTGGAAGCATGATAACGATATGCTTAGGCCCCTCTTTATTAGAGTGAAGGGTGCATGTCCACAGGCGCATCTGCATTTCGATATGGTATATGTGCTGTATTTCTTCATGGTTCTATCCTTGGAGTCTCATGTCATGGACGGCTTGGCGCAGTTCAGCATGCCATCCTCCGAGGGCGAGTTACAGAGCAGGTTTGCAGCACAAGAGATCTCCCGAGTAATTTTGTCGAGTTACGCGGCCGACACGATCAGGTTTCTCGGTCCCCTTGACATAACATTATTGTCCTCTCTGTTTGGGCCTTTCCAGGGCAATAGGAAATACCACATGGATATTTCCGATGTGGATAATCCGACAACCTTCTTCGACACCCATCCCCAGGTGCTAGATGCTATGGCGACGACCTACCCAAACCTCAGATCCCTCGTGTCAATTCCAGACAACCACGAATCACACATGTCTCAATCCCCGATGTGGCGCTTACCACGAGGTCAAGACATATTTCACTTGCCTGGTGAGTGATTATCCGGACGCGTAAAGTCCTACCTCGGTACCTAGGCAGTGGGCTAAAGTCGCAAAAAGCCCGGCAGAACAGAAACGAAGATATATTCATGGATACATGCGAGAATTCTCGGGTAACAGGAGACTTGGAGCGTGACTTAGGGCTTGAGCGGTATTGAGCTCGGAAAGGTTCCGTTTGGCAGGCCGGGACATAGATTGCAAAACTAGTTAGTGTATACCATAGTTTGATGACGTTAAACGAAACAGAATTCAGTCAACGTATTCCGGTGGAGAGAGGTATAGGGGCCACATTAGTTTCAAAGCATATGGGCACTATCTGCAGAGAACTGCTGCTCCAACAGCAGTTCTATCCTGGTCAAATCTTGCAGCATCTGTTGCCACACGGTAGCATCCCAATCTTCAGCCACCGCTGCAGACTCCGTGGTGGGAGGGTGATAATCGGGTTCCGGTTGGGGTAACATATGAGTGTTCTCGGCGTCAAGGGTGATTGATGCATCTCCTCGAGCCTGTATTGGTTGCGGCTGTGTCCGACTGCTCTCTAACCAGGAAAGCATAGATCCAATGACTGCTCGGCAATTATCCCACACATCATTTGTTCGTGACATTGCCTCCATTTTCTGTATAGCAGCAAGGCCGAGGTTGTGAATATCTTTGCCGTAGACTTCAGCTGCCCCGTCTTTCGTCGCGGCATCGGAAAGCACTCAACTTCGATTGCCAACAACAGACTTCCCAATTCGGTAACTAACTGCCAGGGGATGATCCGGGAAAGTACCTCAGGTATAAAAGAAAGACTGTGGTAACATTTCAGAATCATTCTCATTGCATCACCCGTGCTCATAATGTCTTCTTCAACTCCTCCTGACGTCATGTCCACAGCACAGCCAGTCAGCTCGGTCGCCGGTGCGGGAGGCTCCGATCCGGGGTGGTGTCGGGGGGTCTCTCAGTTATTGCGTTGATAACCACTCCTCAGCAGCGTCCGCTATTCACCTCTCTCTACGCCCTGGGAACTGTTGTCGCGCCAATTATCGGGGGCGCTTTCGATGAACACACGTGGAGGTGGTGCTTTCTCATCAACCTTCCCGCGGGAGCAGTGACTGTCGGGACTTTACTTTTCTTTTTCCATCCGCCTCAAACCGGAGCCGTCTCTTTGGTGACCTATCATGACGCGAAGGATCCCGAATCCCTGCTAGTATTTCCCCACTAACTGCATTGATGATGAGAGCAAAATATTCGGAATGCTGCGCTGGATGATGTTTCCCACCGGCGACCTACGTTGTATAGTCTCACAACTCTGACTAATTTTAATTAATCTGGAGCATCTTGAGAGGGGAGAGCTGTGTGATCTGATCGTTCTATGAATATCTCCTGCAGGCGATGGTTGAGCTGAGGAGACTTCTCGAAGCGGTAACTCCGTGCCGATCCCGGGTCAGCCTGGTGAGGGGGGAAATTAAATTAACCCACAGCCCAATCGAATCCGCCTTGGCCAGACGAGAGAGAGCTTGTTTTCATTAGGCTTCCTGGCTCTCCTAATCCCCCTTTCTAATTGTGCCTGTAGATAGAGAGCGACGATGCCTCCCGGTGCAAAAGCCTCGAGGAATTGCGGCAACTGTCGAGCTGTCAAGCGACGGGTGAGTACAGCGAAAATATATGTATACAACCCAATACTCATTGTGATCCACCCAGTGTGACCAACAACGCCCGCATTGTGGCCAATGTATTCGGACACGAGATCAATGTACAGGGTACCGGGATGAATGGGAGCTGGTCTACCATGATCAAACCCGCCGGACTATTGAGCGGTCCATGCAGAAACGCGTGCAACCGGCCATCTCAATCTCAACCAACCCTCCCTGCAAATCCGATGCAGGATCGAGTTGTTGGACCAATCCACTAAGCGTCAGCGTGGACGACGCAGGGATCAACTATTTTCTGCACCATTTTGTGATCGGGGGTCCATCCCCGTCTCGCGGTTATCTCAACTGTGTGCCGGCGGTGTATAGCGCTGAGGGCGAGCATCCCACCCTCGTCGCCAGTATGGCCGCCGTGGGCCTGGCCGCATTGGCGAGCTCCACCAAACAACCAGAGTTCGCCAAGCACGCCCGCGCCAAGTACTGGGAGGCAATTGCCAGTATCAACGCGGCATTAGCGTCGCCGGTCGATTCTGGCAAGGACAGTATCCTCATGTCGGTGATCTCGCTCGGCCTGTTCGAGCATGTCTCCAAGTTTGAAGTCTGGTTTCGCCATATCCAAGGGGCGACATCCCTGCTGGTTTCACGGGGAACGAGCCAGTTTTCTCGCCCCGCCTCCCTCCTTATGTTTAATCAAGTCCGTGCCGACATGACGGCCGCCTGTATCCATAGTCTTCAGCGGGTGCCGAACGACATCCTGCAGTTGCAAGAGGAGGCGACCAAGTACGCCAACACTTCCAGTGGGTTCTGGCTCCTCGGAGTCCTGGCCACTCGGTGTGCCAATCTGCTTGCAGATGTCACCAACGACGCATCCACGACATTGGAGGATTTCTTGGACGAGGCAATTATACTCCAGAGGGACTTTCAATCTGTTCTCGCGATTTTCGTGGCCGAAGAACCGTATAGAACCACTCGAGATTCGAGCGCAGACCCCAACATTGTTTACAATCATCGAATTGACATCTATGGAACTATATGGGCTATCAGGATGTGGAACAACTCGCGCAGCCTCCAAATAGTGGTATGTGAGGTCGTCTTCCACCTCCTCAACAAGATTCTCGCCAAACGTCTTGCACCGCCCCGCCGGGCACAGCTGGAAATGAAGCTGCGAGAAACATTGCAAATTATGTCCCAGTTGGGAGATGACATTCTCGCGACCGTGCCGCAGGTTCTGGGACATGTCTCATCCACATCCGAACGCTTTCTTGATGTATCAGCGGACCCCAGTGTTTCTGAAGGGCATTTACTAACATGGTGTCTGTACACGGTCGGGAAATCTCCAGTCTCAACGAGTGAAACCCGCAAGTGGGTGATGAGACATCTTCAGAACATTGGTGAAAATGCAGGCATTGGAATGGCGTTGCAGTTCGTCCAGGATGTCAATGAGATAGACAAGCTAGCGGGTCAATTGTAGTTCGCTAGCTCTCTGCTAGGAATATCACCTTCCTTGCGATACTATTATTCTGTCCGTAATATTCCACTGCACCCATCCAGAGGAAGATGTAATGTTCCAATTCTCTGTACACCTCCGGGACAAGGTAGACAAGGTAGACTGATCAACATACGTTACCTCGGAGCCCCTTATTATGAAGAACGAGATTGCACCCCCACCCAAAAATAGACCCTCATTACTGGATGATCGCGTTGATTGGCCTGGCATCTGTGATACCGAGATGGGACTAGCTCTGTCGATGCTGTTTTGGCCCCCAGTAAATCCTGCCAGCTCCATTATTGGCTTTTGGTTAGTCGGGGCTGAATCGCGGGTGGAGCCAAGGCACTGCCCTGCCATGCAGCCAGGAAAACAAGCATCGTCTCGAGGGCTTGGAAATTTTCTACATAAGCTTGGACAGTCCACCGTCTAAATTCTCGGGGGCCAATTCACTCCTCATCCATCATGAAGCTCCCTTTTTCAGCGACACTGTCGGTCTTGACCACCACCGCCTTGGCATCATCTCCGTCAGTCACGGTGGATGCTGGCACCCTGCAGGGTGGGCAGTGCGCCAATGGACAGGATGCCGTCTACTACAAGGGAATCCCCTACGCCGAACCTCCCGTGGGAAGCCTTCGTTTCCAGCCCCCACAGCCCTACTCAAAATTCCCCGATGGCACGTTTGATGCTACTACACCAGCCACTGCCTGTATTCAGTTCGGAGACTCGTTTGTCGCACAGGGAGAGAAGTCCGAAGACTGGTCAGTTCAAACCCATTACTTTTTGTTTTGTGTACGATTATACTCACAAGCGGTAGTCTCTATCTGGATGTCTGGGCCCCATCTAATGCGACCAAAGACTCCAAGTTGCCCGTCAAGGCGTGGGTGTATGGAGGCTCCAATACCGATGGCGGCATTAGTGACTCCTTGTATGATGGCTGCAATATGGCCGAGAATGATCAAATTCTGGTGTCAATTAATTACCGTCTGGGGCCTCTCGGTTTCATGGCCCTCAACAGTGCGGGCATCTATGGTAATCAAGGAATTCAAGATATCCTACTTGGATTGAAATGGGTTCAGGACAGTATCGCTGCTTTTGGTGGTGACCCTGTATGTCAACCCACTTCCCCCAATTCTCGAACTGCCACCTGACCATAAGGATCTCCTGTAGAAAAAAGTTGTCCTCTTCGGACAATCCGCAGGTGCGACAGACGTCTTTGCGATTGCGACTCTTCCGCAGGCGCCGTCTCTCATCAATAGCGCTATCGCTGAATCGATCGCGTTACCATCGCTCTTGTCGAATTCATCCCTGCAGCAAACTGGCCAGTCGTATGCCAAGAGCCTTCAATGCAGTACTAGTGATGTGAGTGTGGAGGCGTTCTATATTCTAGACACGTACTAACCGCAGTTTAGATGTCCTGCCTCCAATCCAAGTCGGTGGACGAGTTAGTCAAGGCATACCATGCCGATGACTTCTTGAATACCGGTCTTGGTGCAGTCCCCAGCCTTGGTGTCGATTCTCGATACTCGCATAAATTCTGGCCTTACGTGGATGGCGATGTGATATCGGAGAATCCAGCCAGTCGGGGCATCCAAGTCCCCACGGTCTTTGGATCTAGTAAGCACGTCGCCCGCTGCTTGGAGTACGAAAAACTAACGACCTCGATCTAGCTCAGCAGGAAGGCATGATGTCTGCTCTTTCAAGATATAATAGTATTCCAAAGATTAAATCTGCCACCCCGGCTGCATACACCAGTTTCCTGCAGGGAAATTTCGGCCGTGCTGCTCGTCTCGTGGAGCATTACTACCCTCTCTCTCTGTTCAAATCAACTCAATTCCCGGTCATTGCAGCCATTGAAACGGTCATTACTGACGCCGAGTTTAAATGTCCGGGCTATCAGAGTGCAGTGCAGGCGGCACAGAAGAACATGCCCGCATGGATATATGAGTTTACTCATAACTCCAGCTGTGTGTGGTTGAGCACGATGCAACAGGCGTACGTCAGTGTATATGGCGCTGCTCACACCGCAGAACTGCCCTACGTCTTTGGCAACCTGGACTTTGATTTCCCCGACCAAAATACCACTTGCACCGGCACCCCAGCTGAATGGGATCTCAGCAAGGAAATGGACAGTCTGTGGACAGCCATGGCCGAAAATGGCAATCCGTCGACCGAAGATATCCATTGGCCATCATTTGAAATCACCGCAACAGGCGCAGATACTCCTGGGATGATCTTTGGCAACTCAAGTACGCCTGGCGCCATTGACTTTTCCCCGTGTAAACTCTGGGCCCGAGTTGATGCCATGCTATCGGGGAACAACGCAACAGCTACCGCTACGCCAAGCGGCACTCCGAAGCCCACCGAATCATCACTAGAGAACAGTGGTGGCGCAGCACGCATTTCCCTCGCGACGGTGAATTTGCTCGCTACAAGTATCTTCCTAGTCGGGTGGATGATAGTCTCCTAGGTGGCTGATCCGCCTGGTTAACCATTTCCTTTTGTCCAAATTTCATGCCCTGGGCAGATGTATGATATATTTTTAAACTCGCCTGCTTTGAAGGTTCTGAACTAACAATGTTATTAATATCAACCCTAATTTCACAATATTTATTCGTATAGTACAGCGTGTACCTACTTGGAGTATCCGTAAACGATTCCAAATCTTCTCAATTATAGGAACACATAATTTGCTAGCTTTAGGATTCTGAGAGAGGGAGAATGAGTGCAATCTGCAACACTAATATACATATCGGAAATTGGGATTTTCACGATCAGTAAGGTCTTGAAAAGCCAGGTCGTGTGATATCTCGCCCCCTGGTTGGGTTTTCGCGCGATTCCGGGCCATGAGAACGAATCGAGTCGCGATCACAAGGCAAACGTAGACGGCATATACCACGATGTGAGCGAGAAATCCATGTAAATAGCGCGGTGCATCTGAATCCTGGAAGATTTGAGGGGCGATCAGATTGCCAACCGACCAGCCGATGAAGACCATGGTCATGGTGAAGCCCTTTTTCGTCTGGCCTGCAATGTTTCGCGTAATCAAGGAGATGATCATGTTTCCTTGAGCTGGGAAGAATTGGGTGCAATAGAATGCAATCAGCATTCCACCTGCATTGGACGATGTTGGGGTGACCACCAGCATAACAATTGTTCCAATAATTGCTGGGATGGCGTATAACTATCATTGGTTAGTTGGCCACCATAAGTTCTCGAGACCCGTGTGTGACTTACAATCATGATAAAACATGTTTGCTGGAACCTTTCGCACGCCCAGCCAGACCCAATCATGACAAGGATACTCCAAGCTCCCTGTGCGATGTTGAGGAGCTGTGTCTGCAGGATCGAGAATCCAAACTGTTGGATGATGAGGTTGGAGAACACCCCAAGACCCCCAATCACCAGATTGGCAATGGTGATCAACAACACGCAGCACCACACAAAGGGGTCCTGGATCGTCTCGATAATTTGGTATTTCTTATACTCCTTGTTCTCAATGCCGGTCTCGTTATGTCTTACCCTCTCAATCATCAGCTTTCGGTCGGCGTCGCTAAAACATTTGGCGGACATGGGACTGTCAGGAAGAAGAATGCCAATGCAAAATGACCAGGCACAAGTGAAGAGACCTAGGACAAGGAAAAACAGTTGCCAGTTCTTGATCGGTCCATCTGTGAAATGGGAAACCCCAAACGCTAAAAGACCTCCAATCTGATTGGATTGTCAATATAACAGAAGGGTGATGGAAGTTCGGCGATATCTCGACTCACCATCAACTGCACCCCGCTCATACAATACCAGATCGAATTTAAAACGGACTGTTCCTCTCTCTTGTACCACATTGCGGTCCTTGTCATGCATGATAAGTCGAAATGCGTAGAGGCCCAAAAAAAAAAAAGGAGGTAGGTGAAGACTAACAGTAACATCATCGCCGGTTGGACACAGCTCTCGAAAAATCCCAACAGGAATCGAACCACCATCAACGAGGCAAACCGGGTTGATGCGGCGGAGCAGGAGACAACCACTCCCCAGATAAACACATTGACAGCCAAGGTTTTCGCGAGGGGGAGCTTTTGAAGGAGCAGATTTTGTGGATATTCGCCAACAAGAATACCAATGTACAGGATTGTTCCCAGCCATGAATACTGGAGGACCAACGTGAGCAGCCTATCGTGTCACACGAAGGAGGAGCAACCTACTTCTTGCCCCACAAGCTTTGCGTCGGTCTTAATCCCCATAATGGAGGCATAGTTCAACACTCCCTTGTCCAACGATTGGCAGAAATATGTAATCACTTGGATGACCAGAATTCGGCGACTGATCATCCATAAAAGCCGCCGATTTGTGGCCTTGTCGATAATAATATTCTCTGAGGGATTCGGCTCTGATTCAATCTTTTCGATGGTTTCAGTTTCACCCTTTGCCGGTGTTGCTTCGATCGATTGCATACCGGGTTCTTTCGACTCCATTGTTGATCAAGGTGCCGATCAATTTGGGGGACCATCATGCATTGTGCCTTCTGGCCAGCCTTTTGTAACTTTCATGGTGGTTGTCATGTTTCCCCGGATTGCGCGCAACCAAAAGCCATGGCGGAGACGGGCCGGCATTTGGCCCGCAGAACCCGTCCTCGGCGGGGATTCTCCGGGGTTTTCTCCGGGGGGTGGTTCTAGGCGAGAAAGAGCATCACCATCATCATCTACAAGGGTATATCGCCACCCAATAATAAGTTAGTTCAAATATGGACTGGAATAGAACCTCTTACTGGGGACCATTCCTCCAAAATTCGATATTGGTCAAATATGGCCTCTCCAGCATCCATTCAACGTTACGACAGTCCCCCGGGAATAAAGACCAGTCAAGCCTTCGTTGTTGAGGTTCAGCCAGCCGCTCACCTTGTCTCTCAGCCATGGTGTCCCATTCCAGTCTACGCCACTGATGTCGCCAATGTCAACACCACCTCCAATAAATTCCATCACCACCCCGTAGGCGTGGCATCGTTTGACTTGAACGGTCCCGTGAGGGCTCGAGTCACCTATGCAACAGGTTGTCCGGTGGACTCGGCCGTAATCCGACCGCGTTCACTCGGCATCCCCACACAAGTTGAAAACAACACCATTGTCTTTACGCTGGACAGATCACGAGATGTAATGCTGGAGTTGAATGGTAACAAATGGCAAGCCCTCCATTTGCTCACTAACGAAATTGATACCGCCGCTCCTACTGAAGATACCGACAGCGTCTGGTATTTTGGCCCTGGTATCAACCAGGGCTGCGCGTCTGCAAGGGCAACTGACGGGGTCAACCTTCTGGTACCATCAGGTGTAACAGTCTACCTCGCCGGCGGTGCTTTCATAACGTTCCGGCTGAACTTTATCAACGTTTCCAATAGCGGCGTCCGTGGCCATGGCTTTATTCTGGGGCCAAAAGGCGCATATACTCACCGAGAACACGGCGGAGCGATTCATATGAGTGGAGCAAGCAACATTTGCGTGGAACGTGTTACATCTTTGGGTGCCGAGGGGTTTAGCCTTTCGGCCGGCGAGTGTCAAGGCGTGCGTGTGAACGGATATCGATCATTTTCCTGCTCTGGAAATGGCGACGGTGTCGATTTCTTCTGTTCCTCGGACGTGACGATCGAAAACTGTTTTCTACGCAACTCAGATGATAATATTGCTCTTTATTCGCACCGCTGGGACTGGTATGGCGACTCAAACAATATCACCATTCAAAACTGTGTGCTTCTCCCGGATGTTGCACACGCCATTAACATGGGCACACACGGCAACCCGGCAATCCCCGAAACCACGACTAACATCGTCATTAAAAACATCGATATCCTGGATCATGATGAAGCTCAATTATGGTACCAGGGCTGTATTGCCATCAATGCTGCAGATCAGAATACTTTTCGCCATATACATGTTGAAGATGTTCGAGTGGAAAAGATCACCCGTGGTCAACTTCTGAACGTTCGGGTCATGCAGAATCCCATGTGGAGCAATGCCCCAGGAAGCGCAATACAAGACATTACCTTCAAAAATGTGTCGCTGGATTTAAACAACTCGAAAATCGTTAACCCATCGATGCTTCTCGGCTATGATCAGGCAAGGCAGGTCGAGGGCGTCACATTCCAGAATCTCAAGATCGGGGATGTGGTCATCCATGATGATATGAACAAACCACGATGGTATACGACGTCAGATTTTGTGCCTCTGTTTATCAACGAGCACGTAAAGAATGTGCGGTTTTTACAGCTTGCATAGTGGAAGAAATCCTTCTTTACCAAAATAGCATATTGATTATCATTTGATGAGTAGCATAGAGGAGAGAAGAAGAAAAACTGTCAGTTCGGCGTCTCTGCCTTGACCTAAAAAAAAAAAAAAAGTTCAGAACAATCACATAGTATTTAGCCCCAAACCATCAGTCCATGACACAATCGTGCGCCCGGGCCAACCATTTTTCCCCGTAGTGCGGGGAGTTCGCTTCCTATCTTAGTTACAAATTCAGTGAGGAGTCCACGATTGGCATTTTTGTTTCTTTTCCTGCATAGAAGAAAGAATACAATAATTCTTTCAGAAGTATCGGAATTTGGCATCCCTACCACCAGCTTCGATCCACACAGCCTAAGGATGATTTGACTAGATTGGTATATATCACCCAGAGCCCTACCCTATACCCGAAAGAGATATAAATTCCAGCTATGGCTGTCATTGTTAAGGTATATATATCTATAGCATAGAAATCAATTTCGACCGTTCTGGGTCCATCCTCTAGGCCATTTGCGCTACCTACAAAAAGTTTCGACAAATCCTTTTCAAAAGTGATATAAATTATTTCTTTAAATACCATTGTCAAGGTCTTTGTAAAGGAATATCACGGTCCGTATAATACTTCTATGACCGGCTGCAGCCCTACAGAATCCAATTGACCCGTTGTTATCAGGCCATGAGTAAATTGGGCCCGAAGGCAGTAGTACTCTCACCGGGTTACATCGCTGGCCTTCCCATCGAGTCATTTGAAGATATATCTCGCGGAGAAATATACTGGCGTACGCTGTTTACCCGCCCTAATACTCCCACAAGTGACTTCTCGGCCGGAATCGCAGTCTGCCCTGCCCGCACGGGACAATTATGCCAGCATAATCATGCCCAGGCTGAGATATACTATATCCTCAAAGGCCGTGGAATCGTGACTCTTGGTGGAGTTTCTTACAAGGTTGAACCAGGAAGTGCTGTTTTCATTCCTGGAAGTATGGAACATTCTGTTGCCACCTGCGGAGACGAGCCTCTCGAGTGGCTTTATATATTTCCGTCGGACAGTTTCAGTGATGTAGTCTACCGATTTTCGAAAGGGGGAAAGCCCAAGTTATAGACTGTACCATCATAGCTATAAACATATGATCGATATTCCGAGAATACCTACGGGCTACAGAGGAAATCCGACAGTATAAGACAAGGTCAAGAGGTTGCATTGTTACTTAGGTGGGAATCTCGCACAAAGGGCCCCAGGTATGATACAAAGGAAAAAGCTGGAAAGCACGAAATCCAACTATTCACCAAGATCCATGTCTTCAACACCGTTCTGTGTATTTTGATTGGGTTGACAAGGGGTTGTGAGTTGTCCCAACACTCTCCTCACCAAACCCATTCGCCCTGATCATCTAGCAGGTATCGCTGTGGTTGTTGCCTCCGTCCTGGCAGGCGGCTCCACAGTACTTGATGATATCGATGTCGCCGTTGGAGCCTCCAATGCACTGGAAAAGAGTGTTCTGGATGTGAGGAGGGTCGGTGGGCATGCCGGCACCGTTAAGGGCCTGGGCAATTTGGGCGTAATAGTTGCCTTGATATATGTTAGTCATATCAAGCAAACTTTTAATTGTTTTGAACAATCTTGCTTCATTTCATCACATACCCTTTCTCAGGAGCACATAACCACAGTACTGGAGACCCGTCTGGCAGTTGTCGGCGACGACAAGCGAGGCCATGGAGGCAACGGCAGCAACGGCAATCGAGGTGAACTTCATTGTGATGGTTTGAGTGGGAAAGCTTGAAAGCGTTTGGTTTGGTAGATTGTTGGTACTGTTGGGAAGGAGTTGGTCTGAGTTGGTTGATGAATTGACTTGAATTTGAGCAGGACAATGCCCCTTTATATATCTTTATCCTCGGGCTTCCAACTCCCATCCAGGCATTTCGGCCCCCAGTTCCATGAAGCAATTCGATTCCTGTGGTTTAAGCCAACGCATCGTCATGGCCCAATTGTAATGTGCAGCGGCGTGTTGGTACAGAGTGATTTGTAGATGAGCTAGGGCCAACATGAGGGATTTCCTGGCTTCAGACCCATACGTGAGAGGGGCACTGTCTTGTTGGCTGCCTCCTTGCGTGTCACTGGATGACTGCATGTTGGTAGATGTCTTTCTGGCTCAACTATTGGCTATATATCGGCATTTTCGTCCCCAATCCTATGCATATGGCAGTGCCCAATCAGACCAACGCGGAGTTTATTCTTGAGCTTCAGGCGGGCAGTGTACGCATGGCTATTCTTCGACAGTGCTTACTTCTGTTACCCAGGTGGAACTTTAAATGTGGCCAATTGCTGGTCAAATCAGTAGAAGCCGGTGGACCTGTAACACTGATGATAACGGCTTCGTGGAACCTGTAGATTCAACATCCTATACAAGTTGATCACATTTTCGTCACCCTTCGAGGCAGTATTGAAGCACAGCAAAAAGAGCCAAAAACCAGAAGTATAGGGCTGGCTTCGCGGAGCTGACTTGCTACGCTAAAGAGATCGGCGCCCAAGCTGACGCCAACGTCGAACGAATGTCCACATTCCGGCCCCTGAACTCCTGCCGAGGTATGCATCAGCCCTGCCCCATTCCATGCCGATCAGGGGGCGCAAGCAAGCAGCAAGGACAAACCCCAGCACTTGCTTATTATTGGTGGTAACAACAATGAATCGGGCTTCAACAAACTCTCCAACGGACATGAGGTGGAGCCCGCATGGGGTCAGCCGCACATTTCTTGAGGCTCAGCAATCTCAGGAAGTAAGCAGTAGCACGAAAGAAAATCCGGGGTGGGACTGCTCATATGCTATCGAACGGCGAGAGAATGAGTTTGCTAAAAATACTTCCTCAGGACAGTGTTGTCCCAGATTTTCAGTATCAATCAGATAACTTTGGGGCTTTTACTTGTTGCTTTTCGCACCCATTTTATAATTACGTGAAAACGGAGGTTCGTATCCCATTTTGATTTAGAGGAATTCTATACCATCGGGGACATAGAAACACCGCCAACTTAGGAAATGATCAGAGAGTAAGCACTGATTTATAACTACGTCTGAGGATACAAAATAAGCTCTGCTAAGCCTCTAGCGTCAGGCCACCAGCACTTGGGACTGAATCTCGCCCAACAGAATATTCCTTTTCTCCCATCACTCATAGTGCTCCTAATGCCCTCGTCGCACGGCAAAGAAAACATTTGTTCAAACATGCTTTCTTATAATACTACGTTGTACCAAAGTGTATGGGCGGGCAACAAAGATGAGTACCGAGTACCTCTACGCAGCAGTCTGGCGCTCTTGTGACAGACCCCAGTTTTTACAATGTCTCGTGTATGAATGATTTGTTGGTTGTTGTGTTTTGGTAAATAAAGATCAACGTCTTATGATCGAATCACAATCAATAGTTCAATGCCAATGTAGCACAGAAAGAAAAAAAAAGAAACACGGCCATAAGCGACCCTACATGCCTAGAATCTAGACAGTCTAGGCTCCCATCTTTTCTAGTACCCACTGTGCCAATGCAGCCATCTAGTTATCCTTGCCCAGGGCATCCAACAAAGGGCCCTGAAAGCTAATTGGTATGACGGACGACTTTACATGATGGATCTTTGGGTAAACGTAAGCCGGTGTTGACCACACAAAAAATGAGATCGTCCATATGTATCCTAACATTCGCTCCACCAATGATGGCAAGCGCCAGCCTGATGCTGCGACAAATTTGTGATAGATTCCGATGATGAAGTCCTCCACCAGGAGACCGATTATCTGAGCACCGAAGCAGGACATTGCGCCTGACTCGTAGATTGAAAGGCCCGTTGCGAGGTCGATGGGGACATGCATCAAGCCCGAGATCACGAATGCCAACACGTTCTTGACATACCGTGCTGCGAGCATCCCGCGAGGGATCCGAAGGACCTTGTGTGCGACAAACGTCGATAGCGTCTGGAATTTGTGTGTGTTTGACTGGTGCCAGAAACGACTACGAGCTATTAGTATGTTTGTTGGTACACAGTAGATCGAATCGTCCTAACTTACCCCCACACTCGACGAATAGTATAAGCCTCGAAGAAAGATCCGTAGAAAGGCGGCCATTCCCGGGGTTCGGAAATGCCAACAAAGACGGCCATAAATCCAATGATGTTGTACAGTCCTCTTTGTGTAAGGTTGATGTTGATCAATGTGACAACACATACCATAACCCTGGTGAGAACCTCCTCGGACATAATTTCTGGCAGGCGTCGGAAGACCAGAACGTGGTGAACTGATACATAATGCTTGGCATGAACTGCCCCGATGTACGATTGTATGAAGGCGATCCCAATGTAGCAGGCCACAATAGTAAGCGCTGCTTTTTGAAGAAACTGCCTCCGAGATGGAATAAAGTGGGGATCTCTGGTCGAAAAAGGAGGGATGTACTTGACTTGATCAGGCGTTCCGATGAATCGACAGGTGAAGGTCAAAGAAAAGCCAAAGATCAGCCTTTCCCCCCACTGAGGCAGGGTTTGATCCTTTTCGTGGACCTTATCTAGCCGTGGCGTTAGCGAACTTCTCCAACCATAAAGTATGGGATACTCTCTCACCTCCCTTGAAGGGCCATTGTCTAACGAGAGCAACGTCGAGATAGTGAAAAAGAAGTTGTGTGGAATACCCACTAATTGTGGTAGTCAATGCTCTATTCTCGAAGTAATCCCGGGCCCCCACAGTGCAATTCCATGTGCATAGGATGATAATAGCGAAGGCTCCCATACGAGTGATAGAAGATGGGGCCGTAAATCCAACTATCAATCCCATCAACATGATTTGCAGAATCAGATAGATCACCGGCAGAGGCAGCATCATGGTAGTTGACATTGCTCCAGTTGCTTCAAGATGGGTTACGATCCTAGAAGGGCAAAGAAAAATCGACATCCGAGAAGTCGAGAAAGCCGGGGCTTCGAGGTACTTATAGGGGGTTCAAAAATCATTCTGTTTGATTTTTTTTCCCTGAGTGAATGAGTAAAAATGATGACGCATGATGAGACATGATTATCTACGTGAATGAATGATAAGTAATGATTCTGATTAAACTTCTGAATGAATGGATAACAAAGGGTGATGAATAGATAATGAAGAAAAATGAGCGAGAAAAGAAAGGAAAGCAAAAATTTGTATGGGCAAGACAAATAACATCTCATTTAGTGTGGGTAAAGGCCTACTATTGTAAACGCCTGATGTAAACAAAATATGACTCACTCACTCCTCTTCACTTGAATGTGTGCCGGATAGTGCATGATCCCGTGTTTTTATACTAAGATCAGAAAGGCCCCAGGCCTAGAATCAAAACCTATATTCAGAAGATGCAGTTGTGGTGAATACAACACTTCTTTGATGTCTCATACTGGTCTAGATGCATAGGGCCCTGGGCTATTTGATTAGGCGCTAGTGGACCCTGGCTTAGGCACATGAACGGGGGGGTATTAAAGAGCATCCAGTCCCCTTTCCTCTTCATCAAATGGCTAGATATTCACTTGACTCCCTTGCAGTCAATTTACCTGTGGCGAATGGCTGCCCTAGATGCCTGATTAGCGCCTAATGGTCATCTTCGTCTCCTCAACATTATCTGGTTTCATTCTCATGGTGGTTTGCATATGTCTGTTTCCTATACCTTGACACCAACTGTTCTGTGAACCAGGGACGGTTTGCTAACCAACCTCATTTAGTCTGCGATACTTAAGCTTTCTTCTGCCAACGGATTGATGCTGCCTAAGCATATGTCACCGGATGCCCGATGAGTTTGGCCAGGCATTCACCCTTGCGTCAAGAAGTGACGTGAAGCATGTCAGTCGCTTTGATCAGTCAGTTTTACCTTTGGTAGGTAGGTAGGTAGGTTAGGAAACTGTGGCAATACAGGACTCTGTAACTGTATTTCGCTGCCTTGTTATTTGTGCTTAATTAATGGTGGAAGGATTCACATCCTTGCCTCTGTAGAGTGATCGTCCACGAAAAACGCCCAGTTTCTTAATCGTGCTTTTACCCCTCTTGGTTAATTGGCTCGGATGAACCAAAGAATGGAGACATTCCATTCCACTGAAATTACCTATCTTATCATGATAAAGGGGTATACGAGCCCAGCTACCGTTCCGTTCTGATCAAACACGAGAGGGAGTCCGAGAACCTGAATGATGTTCGATATCCGCCGATGGAGCAGCTTGCATTCATTTCCCCTCCTTTCCTTCCCCTTTCCCCGCCCTATTCGACATCCCGAAAATTGAACTTCTTTCTTTTTAACCCCGTCCAACAACTTCATCCAGATCTACAGTGTGAAGTCGGCCTTTGAATTGTCATATGTGAAAAGATGGAGAGACCTTCGTCCTTGAAGAAGCGAGGGGATCGCCACGATCCGTTGGGCCCAGATTTAGATCCAAAGGATAGGGAGGAGGCATTGCCTTCGGAGCTCATCTCCGCCGGATCACAACACCTTCATAGAAGGATTGGAGGCAAGGAAGTGCAGCTTTTTGCTGTTGGGGGCGCTATCGGAACCTGTATGCCACTATGGAGTTCCATCTTAAGTATTGGTTCTAATCTAAGTCCATCTCCTCCAATGTAGCTCTCTATGTGCAAATGGGGGCTTCTCTACCCAAAGGGGGCCCCGCTGGACTTTTCTTGGGATTTGTTGCATACGGAACAATTATGCTTGCCGTTAATCAATGCTTTGGTGCGTCAAGACGCTCGGGGGAGTCTTTGGGGGATGTGGATTCTATTCTAACGTGACAAAACCCTTTCAGCCGAGATGGTCACTTACATGCCCATCCCATCGCCCTTTGTCCGACTTGCCGGGTTCTGGGTGGATGATGCGCTCAGTTTTGCGATGGGGTGGAATTACTTCTTCCTTATGGGTATGCTCTGGATGCTTTCCCCTTGCTTCCATTATGACTAACGATTGTCTAGCCTTCAGTATCCCATACGAGATCACCGCTATTCACGTACTTCTGACGTACTGGACCAACAAAATACCCGTATATGCAGTCGTGTTGGTGTGTTTGGCGATTTATGCGTAGGGCTTTTCTCTCCCGAGTACCAACCTGTGGCAGTACTAACATGCAATTCTAGGGTTCTCAACGGTCTTACTGTGCGGTATTTCGGCATATCCGAGTTTTACATGTCGATATTTAAGATTTTCTTGATGATGGGACTCATGTTATACACCTTTATTACGATGGTGGGCGGAAACCCACGCCATGACCCTTATGGGTTCCGCTACTGGAAAGACCCTGTGGGTGATCTCCCATATTGACTACTCCACCTGTTCGCGTTTGCTCATGGATCGTATACCGTGGATAATTACAGGGCGCCTTTGTAGAATACCTCGTGCCTGGTGATACGGGTCGCTTTCTTGGGGTACTGTCATGTATGATCCAGGGTTCCTTCACGTAAGTCATTCTTGCAGCCCAACAATCCCCATTCGCAGATTTACTGATATATTCCCTCGTATTCTCTGCTCGCAGCATGGTTGGCCCAGAGTACATATCCATGGCGGCGGGGGAAGCAGAGAATCCCCGACGATTGATGCGAAAGGCATATGCTTCCTTTGTGTGGCGCCTTATGTTCTTCTTCATCGGCGGTGCTCTGTGTGTTGGCATTGTCATCCCCTATGATGACAAGATCCTGGCCGACACAATATCAGGCGAAAGGGAAGGAGATGGAACAGGCGCTGCGTATGTCGTCCAATCCTGGACCATTTCCATCTTCCACTACTGACTTATCTTCGTTATTAGTTCCCCCTATGTTATTTCCATGGTAGAATTTGGGATCAAGGGGGTTCCGGACTTGGTCAACGCATTGATCATTACCTCTGTTCTATCTGCTGGAAACAATGTCGTTTTCTCCGCGGCACGGACTCTTCATGGCATGGCAATTGATGGTAAGGCACCGGAACTTTTTGCCAAGTGCAACAAATTCGGCCTTCCATACTACTCCGTCATCGCAGCTCTCGCATTTTGCCTCCTCTCTCTGCTCCAACTGGGCAACACGTCTGCCACTGTTCTGAGCTGGTTTGTCGGTATTTGCACGGCATCGTACTTGCTGAACTACTTTGGCACGGTCATTACATATCTACATTTCTATACATCTCTCCGTCGTCAAGGCATCGACAGAAGTACACTTCCATATCAAGGCTACTTACAACCTTACGCTGCCTGGTATGCGCTGTTCGGCACCTTCATCATGACCATGGTGCTTGGATATACCGTTTTCATCAATGGGAATTGGAGCACCACCACCTTCTTTACGAACTATACAATGGTTGGGTTCTTCATCGTCGCGTTCGTGTTCTGGAAAGTTGTTCGGCGAACCAAATACGTTACTCTCGGTACCGCAGATCTTAAGCTTGGGAGCATCAAAGATGATATAGACCTTTATGAGACTTTATATGAGCCTCCAAGGAGAGGGAAGATCCTGGGATATTTGAACGGCTTTTTCGAGTGACTTTCTATCTTGTGTCCCTTGGCAGTCAATTGTGGGCGCTTCATGCTACAATTTTACCATGTCTATTCAGTTATTCTCGATATATTTGATTCATGCCAGTACACATGTATCAGTTGCACTCAACGGCTGACATGACATGTCATAATCATTCAAGACAGACGTCATAAACTGTATATGATAACCTGTTCAGGCCTTTAAAGACCAACGGTATAACCTCTATCTCTCATCATGTGGGGCTTTTATGTAATTCTCGCCTGTTAACATCGTGTATGTGGGGTGGCCTGGAACTTGTTCCCTGCACCTCGTATTCATCCCTCTTTGTCAGACGGCCTGATAAGAGGGTCAAGGAGGGGGTGGCAAGTCTGATGTCGAATCAGTTTCCAGGGTGTTACTCCGTCTCAATCTTGGGGTGAGTTTTGAGCTATCTGACGGACTGTAATGCCCCGTCTCAATCTCCAATTCGGTGATCTCCTCATTGTTAGCATGGTCTGGTCTATATGATTAGCATACCAACCAGGTATTTCCCCGTGCCCCGAGGATATACCCTTAATCTCCTTGGTTTTACACGAAAGAGTTCGAGTAAGTGCTGTCAGATCAAAACGTTTTAAATGTTCAACAACCAGCCTATTATATTCAAATCTACCAAGATGGGAACATCCTCCAGTGCGGCAAATGATTTCCGCAGCGATACCTTCACGACTCCAACTCCGCGAATGTTGCAGGCGATGGCAAATGCTACATTCGGCGATGATGTATACGGAGAAGACCGCACAACCAATGAGTTCCAAGATAAGATCGCTCAATTGACCGGCATGGAGGATGCGTTATTTATGCTATCTGGAACTATGGGCAATCAGATTGGTGTTCGTGTCCACCTCAACCAGCCTCCACATTCGGTGTTGTGTGATTATCGATCCCATGTTTATGCCGAAGAAGGATCTGGGCTTGCGATCTTATCCCAGGCAATGGTGACCCCTGTTCACCCTGCGAATGGGATATATTTGACTGTAGATGACGTCGAGAACTGGGTAGTCCTGGGAGATGATATTCACACGGCTCCAACCAAGGTTATCAGTCTCGAACTCACCATTGGAGGAGTCATTACACCCATAGAGGAAATTCGCAAGATCTCTCAATTCGCGCATGGCCACGGGATCAAGCTTCATTGCGACGGAGCACGGCTTTGGAATGCTTCGGCTGCGACGGGCTTTTCTCTCGCAGATTACTGTCAGTATTTCGATAGTGTGTCAATGTGTGTTTCCAAAGGTCTCGGCGCCCCGATCGGCGGGGTCCTCGCCAGCACCAGGGCCAATATCAAGCAGGCGAGGTGGCTACGCAAACAGCAAGGCGGCGGAATTCGGCAAGCCGGGGTTCTGACATCCGCTGCTCTGGTGGCCCTGGAAGAGATATGGCCAACGATGGGACAAACGCATGAAAGAACCAAAATCCTGGCCAGAGACCTCGAAATTTTGGGTGTGGTGCCTCAAATCCCAGTCGACACCAACTTTTATTTCATCGACGCTGAGAAATCTCATCTTGATATGGAGGTACTTTTGGCGCAGTGTACAACCTTCAATGTGAAGTTAATGGATGAGAGAATTGCCATGCACCACCAAATCAGCGATGAGGCAATTGAAAACCTCAAAGCTGCTATTGCCAAAGCTGTCGAACTTACCAAGACCACGCCTCGTCAGGTTAAGAAGGCTCGGACAAGTGGATATGGCAGTACTTCAAAAATGAATGAATACAATTAATAAGCCTTTGGTCATATAAACAATAGACGAATACACATGCAGGCGAATGAAACACAATCGATTTAAGCACACTGAGTAGGGTCCCCCAGAGTCGCTGCAGATTCGTAGTCCCCAAAATCATACTCGACTTCGTAGTCTTCGGCATCAATCTCGCCATCCGAGAGTTCCACGTCCTGAAGGTTTTCGCCATCGTCCTCTTCTGCGGCAGTGAACCCATAATCTTCTTTCTTGATCTTCTTCCAAGCTGCAATCGTTTGCTTGCGAGTCAAGCAGAATGGTAACTTGGACAACGAGACACAGCCATCCTGAGTCACTTCCACGGTTTGCCCGATGGAGCTGGCTGTATCGGTGGCCTTGTCCATCAGGATGATATGAATGAAGAAGACCATTCCTGCCTTGGCAATGACGTTTTGACCTCGAACAAACATCGGGAAGTCCATCCAGGTGGGAGAAAAGGTGGCGCTCACGCTGTAGCCACAGGAATTGAACCGCTGGTCCCGGAAGCCATTCTCATCGGCGACTCGAGCATACGCTTCAAATACATCCCCGATTTCCCGTCCAGGCTTCAGAGCCTCCATGCATGCCTTCATCTGTAGAATATTCACTTCATGCATCTTGTACGCCAGTTTCGTAATCCCCCCAATCGGGATGGTACGCATCAGGCAGGCATGGTAGTGTTTATACACCGCCGCGTGTTCCAGAGTCAGCTGTCGCTCAATTCTATCCTTACCCGCAGAGTATCGTGTGAGAACTGCTTTATTGCCCGACACGAGAATGTTCTCATTGGCAGGATCATCCCCGCCTCCTTCATAGACAGTCCCCACGATCTCTCGCCAGAGATCTCCCTCATATGCTCCCGGCTTGGCTAACTTGAGTGTTCGAACCAGGGCGAAATCCGCCAGGTAAGCCGCTTTGCGAACCTTGCGCATTTCCGTTTCGGATTTCACGATCCGGAGCTCTCGAGTGAGTAGATCGCTGCAATCGATCAAGGTGCAGAGCCCCTGGACTGCCTCCTCTAACAGCTTGCCCAGCCGATGAGTTAGAGAGCACGAGTCCGGCTCATACCCTATTCGTTTGGAGATGCTGTTGATCCCAAACTCCTCCAAGATCTTGGGAACCAAGGATACAGGGTTGCTTCCCGCATCGTCGGATCGAATCAGAACGTCTTTTTGGTCCAAAATCGACGTGAAAAGAGCTTGTCGGAGATCCGGAATCCTCGTGATCAGGCGCATGCTGCCATCGTTGTGGAAATACATGGCCTGGAAGAATACATATCCAAATGTATCGAACCCCGTCAGATAGTAGAGCGACTCCTGTTTGGTCATCAAGAGGCCATCGAGATTATCCCGTTTCATCAGCTCTAGGGCCCGGGTCTGCCGCTCTTTGAACTCGGCGTTGGAAAACCAGAGATCCTTCTTGAAGGGTTGAGTCTTTTTCATTGTGGTCATTTTTGCGCCAGTGTTTTAGATGGATGGAAGAAATCGAGGATAAATTCGGTCCAGTTGGTGTACACAATACAATGTCCAAGGTCTGCGTATTATGTTTATAGGCATATCTACCCCAAATGGGGGAAGCGGGGCAGATAGATCGTCGGCTTGCAACTCCAATAATAAAGATAGCAGCCCGTGTCTCTGGGTGGCGAGTGTACTAGGACCAACATGGTTTTATCCGGCGAGGTGTCTGTGCTGCAATGTTACATTCGAAAGACCAGATACGAGGTGAGCTTGTGATAGGCTGTTCTGCATCTTAAGTTGTTGGCATTCTTGGAATTTGGTGTATGGGGGTGTCTTACCAGTACAGGGAGTTGTAACAGCAATACCATCGTTGGGGTAGGTATTTCTAGCGCCGTATACTTGAAAATAAACACCACAGTACAGATTCCTAGTATTTCATTGTTGCTCCAAGACTTCTATACTTGGATCAACAAAGCATGGTGGCTTTATATTACCCTATTGCAATCACCTTATGTTTTTACTGTATTGTTGTCCGAGTAGTCCCACTCGTTGCAATTTTTGCCTCTACCCCACACAGGTTCGAACCCGTCCTCCAACAAGATTTTTTTTTGTTTTTTTCGACCACCCATACAGTCTTTTCATTTTCAATTTGAGCCTGTTATCAGGAACATGTTCAGGACGTCTAATTACTCTGTTTCCAGGTTATTTGGGGGGGTTTTCGGCTAATAAACACATTTATCTGGTGGTTTGTGAAATATATATTTTTTCCCCGAGACTGAAGATGGTCAACCCCACAGGAGACAAACCATTATTGTTACCCATAGTTCATATCAATCCTGTCAAGCCGTACCACTAAAGATGCTTTCGGACCTCCTCAACCCTGTGATCATCGTTAATTGTGAGAACCGCTCGTAGAGAGATGCCATAACATACACTACAAAAGTACTAGCTGACACTGGTCCTGCTCGTAGGAGAGTTGGACCCAACCCACGAACAAAGCCACGCCATCCAGAGATGCACCAGGTATGTCGGACAGCATCCCATGTGGTCAGGAATTGCCTCTCGTGCCCAAACCCGTCAGCTTGCATCTTACTCTTGATAACATCAAATGGATAGTTTAGCGCCCAGAGTACTGTTCCCGTGAGAGCACCACACGAAGCAACTTTCCAGCGAGCAAGCTGCTCTCGCCCGCTTTCTCCACCCCGGATCATTTGCCGCATCAAAAATTCGTATAGTGAGAACCAGATTCCATAGCTATGAAATTCACGAGCCATTGTCGCCGTTTGTCCTCGGTAGATTCCCAGTGGCCCCGCTCGCTGCAGGATGGTGCGAAGACAATCATAAACTCCCGTGTATCTCTGATATGGGGAATTAGGCGACTGAACCTGTAGGCGGATTCGGATGTGTTCCATGGGGCCTGATATAAGACTGTTTGTTAAACCGGCCAGCCCTCCAGCCAAGTACATCTGCTTCAAGGACAAGAGGTCATGGCCTTGTGGGTTGAGTGACCGCAGAGCACGGGAGTAGATATCAAAACTGGAGTAGACTATCCCGATCTAGACGAAGTTGACCTGGGTTAGATTCCTGGACATGACCAAGGTAGTTCCATACGTACACATGTGCCGACTCCTATAAGCGGTGAGAGCGAGCCCTTTGCTCTGTCTGTTAGGAATCCGTCCAATTTCCAGACAAGCCAGCCCTTACTTTGTAGAATGCTAGTGACCCCTCCCGCACCCAGATATTCCGTGCAACTTGTAGCGCGTGTCTATCATTTTGGGTCTGCATGCGAACCTTGACGATGTCAAATGGTTGCCCTGGTAGAGTGTTAGAGCAGCCGGAGGGCAAGACAGTACGACCAACCGATGACAACCTGTGTAATACCTCCAGCAGCGCCGACAATTATCTCTTTGGTGGCATTGGACAGGGTGGCTGCGGAAGGAATAGGGTGCGTTTCCATGATACCTGATGGATGATGCTGCAGAGATGTGCCCAATATCAATTTCAATTGATAAGAACTGCAACCCCTCCAAGATAAGCCCAAGCCCTAATCTGTGCCCACTTTGTATCGGTTTTTTCACCTAGTCCAGCCACAATAGGGAACCGGAACCGCGGCCGAGTCGGAACCAAGGCTTATAGATCGCCATAGGCACAAGCAGCGAGTATATTCCAAGATAGCGAGAGAGGAGTGATCGTGGTTGGATCTCTGTTGTCCGTAACCCCGCGCGCAAAGTATGCGTGACCCAGAAATCGATGATACTCTCCACCGGGAGGCCACCCGACAGGCCATGGGATATGG
Source organism: Aspergillus nanangensis (assembly GCA_015844325.1). Lineage (NCBI taxonomy): Eukaryota > Fungi > Ascomycota > Eurotiomycetes > Eurotiales > Aspergillaceae > Aspergillus > Aspergillus nanangensis. The sequence goes on along the minus strand of VCAU01000025.1, from coordinate 207,795 downwards.
CGAAACACCGAGAATGGAAGTTCATATAAGGTGGCCCATCATCTCCTGCTTTCAGCCTACCTGGTAGTATCCCTGAGGTGATATACGAACTGCCCACCTTTAGCGATGACTTTATGGTCTGCTGGAAGAATGGCGGCCCCGACCCCGCTAGGGATCGTTCTATCACGGACGGCCGCCTCCACAATATTCAACAAGAGCATTACTGGCTATCCGCATCTTCGATTTGCTTCAACTTCGGTCTTAACTCAAGGACAAAGCCTGTCGCAGGGGTCTGTCTCTCCTCTATCGGTACTCCCAACCAGGGTACTTCTCAGGTCGCTGCTGGTGGCCATGATCTCTTCGAAGCCTTATTTCCTTCTTCCATCTCTCTCTATTCTCTCTTTTCTCTGCAAGCCAAACAGAGGAATGCTTCTCAATGTTGATCGTAATGTACTTCTCCACGCCGTTCTGAAGGGAACGTTCTACAGACAGTTTTGCGCGGGGGAAACTGCCACGGAAGCCAAAGCTACCCTCCGACAATTACAGGATATGGGGTTTCGGGGAACTATTCTCACCTATGCAAAGGAGACAGTGTTTGATCATCGGACCAATTCCCAACACGGTCTTGGAGTTGCAGCCGAAGAGAAGACAGACAACGATCATACCGGCACACATGATAAGAGTTGCACGCATATTGAAGCCTGGAGAAAGGGCACAATGGAGACAGTAAATCTACTCGGCAAAGAAGACTACCTGGCAGTCAAGTAAGTGCCTATCTGAACTGTTATTCCTATATCAATGATATAGAGCTGACCGCACAGATTAACCGGAGCCGGCCCCTCGGTTACAGCAGCCTTTGCCGCAGGAGAATTGCCGCCGACGCAGATGATGGAGGCCCTGGACGAGATATGCACTGCATGCAAGGACCGGAATGTTCGCATCCTGGTGGATGCCGAGTCCCAACACTTCCAATGGGGGATTCTTCGTGTGACGGTCGACTTGATGCGGAAGTACAACCGCGACGGATATGCGGTGGTCTACAATACCTACCAGGCATACCTGAAAAGCACTCCTACCACACTCGCGAAGCATCTGACTGCAGCCAACCGGGATGGTTTCACCCTGGGCCTGAAGCTGGTCAGAGGCGCGTACATGACATCGGACGAAAGAGCATTAATACATGATACCAAAGAGGAAACAGACGCGACATATGATACGATTGCCCAGGGTGCGTTACGACAGGAGATTGGGCAGTTTGGTGCCAAAGATGGCGACTGTTTCCCATCCGTGGAGTTATTTCTGGCCAGTCACAACAAGGACAGTGTCACCTCCGCTCATCATCTGCACCAGCAACGAATTCAAGCCAAATTACCTACTGTGCCGGTTGGGTTTGCACAGCTGCATGGCATGTCGGATGAAGTCAGCTTCGGCTTACTGGGCCTGAAAGGCTCGGATGGGACTCCGAGAGTGTACAAATGTTCCACATGGGGTACAATGGGGGAGTGTCTGGCGTATCTACTTCGCAGAGCGATTGAAAACCGTGATGCGGTGTCGCGGACGGGGAGTGAATACCGGGCGTTGAAAGCAGAGGTTCGCAGACGGCTGAAGAATGGGTTATCTTGGTCGAAGTAGAGTATCGATTAGGCTAGGATGGACCCTGAATGACTTATGAATGATGCATTATTCAACCAATTCAAGACATATTCAAGATGAACCCAGTTAGAAGCCAATCGTAGGCAGACCGGGGACGCTTGCCGAGAGGCCATCAACATCGGGAGTTTCCCGGTGGAGTAGGATTTACGTTAAAAAATCAGATAAAAAAAAGGAAACAAAGACAAATATATATTCTTACGATACTGTAAACTTAATAAAGATATATGATTCAGGTTTCATGCAGTGACTATGTATTTGACTGGTTTCTTGGGATTCTATGTTCATTGGACTCCGTAGAGAAATGCGTATGGCAAAGCGATCGCAAGCCCGTATTGGCGAGACACCCAAACCCGAACGCGGGAATAATTCGAACTCCCCGGATCAAGGTTGCGGCAGGAAGATGTCGCCATACTGTGGCCAACCGATCTCTCCATGATGCGGCATGGGGGCGGTTGTAGAGATCAAGCCCGAGAAGGTGCAACGGGGTAGCGACTACTTGGGACAGAATGGGCACCACCATCTGTGTAATGATTGCCTTGGTTTGGGGATGAGAAGCCAGGCTGTCGGGTACCGCAGAGGTAGAATGAGAGGCCAAAGTAAAGCATCCAAAGATGGTCACTCCATCACGGAGGAGAAGCGTTGCCATTGCCCCCACCGACGATGCTCGGTTTGGTACGGGCAGAGGTCGTTTCGCGAGAGCCACAACACCAGGATTCTGGCCGAATAACTGGGCAAAACGAATGTCTTTCCAAACACCCAGTGGAACGTTGACGACGAGTGTCAAGAGGAAGGTGACAGCATCAACAGAAGCTGGGCTGATCTCTCTGCCGACCGTCTCACTTCCATTGGCAACGGAGTAAGTGGCCGCATATAACGCCCAATTGCAGCCATATGGCTGAGAGAATATAAAGCGACGAGGCTGACGAAGTGCAGCAAGGGCCTGAGACCGTAGGCTTTGCAGCAGCGGTCTGTTGTATGAAGCCTTTTCGACAAGAGCCCTACCATGATGGGTTAACGGGGTTTCTCCCACACCCTTAAGCATCACCGTACACACCGATCAATGATAGTTACCGAAGGAGACACTAGGGTGGCGGACACTGCTGCAGCCGCCAAATCTCCACCGCATTTCGCTAGCAATGTCGGGGTGGCATACCCCGAGAGGAGATAGGGCCGTGGATCATCCATGAGTTCGCACGGGGGGCAGGTAGATTTCTCACATTTGGTGATATTTCCTACATATCTGCCCCATGGAGGATTTATCAGACCGATTACCCCTCCAGAGCACCGGATCGACACTCGGAATGGATGCCTGGGAGGAGACCGGTTTCCCTCCCGACTGTCATGAGGTGGAATTAGGGCTTCATGCGGGGGGCTGCTCGGCTTCTCGCCCGGCCGTCGCAACGCATAAAGAACCCGCCAACGCATGCTATGTTGATGGTATTTCTGTTTCATGACTCTCTAAGCGGTTGACTCTATTGTTTATCATCATTCACAGCCATGGCTTTGTCTCGGACTCTGGCAGCGAAATCTGCCCCTTTCAGTCGCCCCCTCGCGCGTGGTTTTATACAGATCCGAGGAAAGGCAACGGCTCCCTTCAGACTCCCTGATGCACGAAATGAATTTAACGTAAGTAAATCATGATGTCATCGGACGACACCCTTACTGACTAACAAATCCAAGCCTACATACACTCGGAACTCCCCCGAGCGGTCGAAGTTAGAGGCAGCATTGAAACAGCTTCGCAGCCAGCTGCCCGTCCGGAGTGAGATTTTCTACGATGGAAAAGCTCAGGTGGCCCAGAGCTCGTGGGACCAGCCGCTGCCTGCAGAGCATGCCACGAACTTCACCAACTATCCTTTGGCCGCTCCGGCACAGATTTCGGACGCCATTGAGTCGGCGCTGAAGGCAAAGAAATCCTGGGAGGAAACCCCCTTTGTGGATCGCGCTGCTATCTTCCTGAAGGCCGCCGAGCTAGCCACAACGAAGTATCGTTATGAGCTGGTCGCGGCGACAATGCTGGGCCAGGGAAAGAATGCCTGGCAAGGCGAAATCGATGCTGCGGCCGAGCTGGCGGACTTCTTTCGGTTGAACTGTAACTTTGCTGCAGAGCTGCTCGAGCGACAACCGACGCGCGGCACGGATGGGATGTGGAGGTCAGCCAGCCCCTGGTGGAGCTTGTTGAGATCGAATTTCACGCTAACATTCTGCGCAGTCGAATGGAATACCGTCCCCTGGAGGGATTCGTGTATGCCATCTCGCCCTTCAACTTCACTGCGCTCGGCGGTAGTTTGGTCTCCGGCCCCGCCCTGATGGGCAACGTGGTGCTGTGGAAGCCCTCACCCTCGAACATTTACGCCAGTTCTTTGGTGTATAAGATCCTGCTGGAGGCAGGCCTTCCTCCGAATGTGGTGCAATTCGTGCCCGGCGATGCCGAGAAGATCACCGATATTGCCCTGGCGCACCGGGACTTTGCTGGATTGAACTTCATCGGCTCATCGGATGTTTTCCGGTCGATCTATAGCAAGATCGGCGAAGGGATTGGGAAGAAGACCTATCGCGAATTCCCTCGCGTGGTCGGCGAAACCAGCGGCAAGAACTTCCACCTGATCCATAACTCGGCGGATATCCCCAGCGCGGTGAACCACACGATTCGGGGGGCGTTCGAGTATCAGGGCCAGAAATGCTCGGCGACGTCTCGAGTTTATCTGCCCGAATCCAGGGCCGAGGAGTTCCTGACGGCCTTGAAAGCTGGCGTGAAGGAGATCACGATCGGAAGTCCCGATAAAGACTTCGAAGCCTTCATGGGACCTGTCATCCACCGTCGCTCGTTCGACAAGATCAAGTCCATCATTGATGCAAGCAACAACGATCCGTCGTTGACTCTGCTTGCTGGTGGCACTTATGACGACTCGGTGGGTTTCTTTGTCGACCCAACGGTCTACCAGGCCAAATCCCCCGAGCACCGTCTGTTCGACGAAGAGATCTTTGGGCCTGTCCTCGCCGTCCATGTGTACCCCGATGCGGAGTGGAGCTCGATTCTGAAGTCGGCCGATCAAGCCGGCGGTGGATTTGCCTTGACCGGGGCGGTGTTTGCCAAGGATCGTGTTGCGATTCGTGAAGCCGAAGATGCTCTTCGCTATTCTGCCGGCAACTTCTACATCAACTGCAAGACCACTGCTGCTCTGATCGGCCAACAGTCCTTTGGGGGTGCTCGGGCTAGTGGCACAAACGACAAGGCCGGAAGCTCGGATGTCCTGAGGCGATTCACCAGTCCTCGTCTGATCAAGGAGGAGTTCTTTGGCTTGGATGGGTTCACTTACCCCAGTAACCATTAATGTATATAGCAGAGACTTTGTTTTGTGAAAATCCTTAGAAACCAGTTTAGTTTATGAAATTATGGCACATCTTCCTGAATGACTGTTTTTCCCCCCCATCGTAATTATCTCATGGCTATTATTGAATTTCCTTTTACTCTCTTATGAATATAGTACAGCGTAGCTACAAAAATGATCTGTCCGTCCACCCCGAAAAGGACAACCAGTGGAAGCATGATAATGAAAAGTGATAAGAGATAATAAGAATGATGTGCTTTTCCCCCTCATTTTGTTTCTATTTTTAAAGCAACGATAACTCGATAACTGAGAGATTCCCCGCATCGGACGCCCTCCCGACAAATGATATCCCCCCACATGACGAATCGGCAACAGTCCCGTAGCCCTCCACACTGAGCACGAAGTCATCACGATAGTATATAGTGGTTGTCTGCCTGGCGTACCTTGGAGTACACATCATTGTCCCCTGCTTGCAATTTCCTTCCACCATGGTGGCCAAATCGAGTCCTATCATCATAATCGGCGGAGGGGCGTTCGGCCTATCCACGGCCCTTCATCTGACGCAGAATGGATATACCAACATCTCGGTCTTTGAGAAAGATACGCAGATCCCCCCTCGTTCCTCAGCCGCCAACGACCTCAACAAGATCGTTCGCGCAGAGTATGAGGACCCGTTCTATACGGACTTGACTATTGTGGGTCTCCGTCAAGTGTTTGGTGTGCGGTGCGAAAAGTCACTAACAGGACATAATAGAAAGCGATAGCGACGTGGAAGACAGCGCTCTTTGCGCCCCACTTCCATCAAACTGGGTTTCTCCATTGCGTTTCGGGGAATGCCCCCGCGAAAGCCATTGCCACGTTGAAGCGCTTCCAGGAATCTGCAGAGCGCCATCCTCAGATCCAGCCTCATGTGGTGCCCTTGACCGACAAGACTGCCATCCGCGAGCTGTGCTGGCAGTACGACGGCCAGTTTCCCGGATGGAACGGGTACTTGAACCGATTCGATGGATATGCTCACTCGGCGAACGCCCTCAAAGCGGTCTACCACGCCACACAGGCGGCAGGGGTTCGATTCTTCCTGGGACAGCATGGCGACGTGGCCGAAGTAGTGTACGAGAATGGCACGAGTCGAGGAATCCGAACCAGTAGTGGGCGATTTCACGCGGCGGAGCTGGTGATTGTGGCGGTCGGCGCCGCCGCCGCAAAGATCGTGCCCGAGGTGGGAGATCAGGTCGTCGCCAAATCCTGGTCTGTTGCCCATGTCCATCTTACGGATGAGGAGACGTCAGCCCTGCGAGGGATCCCAATTACCTACGCGCGCGATCTCGGGTTCTTTTTCGAACCGGACCCCAAGACAAACCTGTTGAAGCTTTGCCCGATGGGGGGAGGGTACCTGAACACGGATCCACGGACAGGAGTCTCGCATGTGCCCGAGGGTCTGGCGTCCAGTGCATTCATGCCACTGGATGATGAGCTCCAAGTTAGACGTCTCCTGCAACACACCTTGCCTGCTCTCGCGGAAAGACCGTTGGTACAAAAATGGTTGTGTTGGTTTGCCGACACGAGTGACTCGGACTTCATTATTGACTACGTTCCGAACACCTCCTCGTCCGTGGTACTGTTGTCTGGAGACTCAGGGCATGGCTTCAAGATGTTTCCTATCGTTGGGAGCTGGGTCAAGGATCTGCTGGAAGGTCCTCAGCGGCAGCAACCAATCGCCAGATGGCGATGGAAGAGCCAGAAAGGACAAACGAAAGCCAACTGGGGAGGTGATGTCAGTTGGAGATTGGGAGAGTCGAAGGAATTCAAGGATATTCAACCCAACAAGCCCAAGCTATAGATCTTTGTATGTATCGCAGACAGCCTCTAGATTAGGAAAGAATTTACATCTTGAACTACATAATACAACCAAACCAGAGCGTAGTTCTTTACACCGGATATACAACATATACCGGATGTTGTGCCAGTCCCAAAGAAAAGCCTGCAGCTGATGGTTTATGCGGGTGATAGATACGAAGAGGCCTGTAGCAAATGGAGCCCGGTCAGAGGAGCCGGTAGACACGCAAAACTATGGTCGGTTCAGGTTCCGAGGCAGGACTTTGATGCTGGAGAACAGTTCCTTCTATGTGCTTGCTCACACCGGCCGTTGATCCGCACGAGGATCTATAATAAGAAGGGCGTATATCAGGAAGAAAAAACTGAAGGAATGGGGAATCAAAGAGATCACTCAATCCCAGTACCTTCATCTACTGCAAACCATGACCATGTCATCCCTACCGCATGTTCCTCCCGCTGGCGTGTGGGTGCCTGTGGTGACAGCATTCAACAGCCAAACCGACTCTCTCGATCTAGAGGCGCACAAGAAGTACTGCACGTACCTGTCCCGCTGTCTCACGGGTCTCGTCATTCTCGGGACCAACGCAGAAGCATTCCTGATGACCCGCGAAGAACGCGCTCAAGCAATCCGAACTGCGCGCGAGGCCGTAGGCCCAAACTACCCAATAATGGCTGGCGTCGGCGCGCATTCCACCAAACAAGTGCTGGAACTGGCCGACGACGCCGCCAAAGCCGGCGCCAACTACCTGCTTGTTCTGCCTCCGGCCTATTTCGGAAAAGCAACCACACCCTCTACCATCAAGCGATTCTTCGCCGATGTTGCGAACAACGCCGCCCTGCCGGTGGTCGTGTACAACTTTCCCGGCGTGACAAACGGAGTCGATATCGACTCGGGCACCATCACGGAGATTGTGCGCGCATCGTCGGCTGCCTCCCCGAACGGGGTCAGCAATGTCGTCGGCGTCAAATTGACCTGTGCGCAGGTCGGCAAGATCACCCGTCTGACGGCGGAGCTGGGGCCCGAGGAATTCGCCGTCTTTGGTGGCCAGTCTGACTTCCTGATCGGTGGGCTGTCGGTGGGCTCTGCCGGGTGCATTGCCGCGTTTGCCAACGTCATGCCTAAGACGATCATGAAGATCTACCAGTTATATAAAGCGGGGAAAGTGGAGGAAGCGCTAGCTCTGCATCAGAAGGCGGCCCTGGCAGAGAGTCCGTGCAAGAGTGGCATCGCATCGACTAAGTTCGCGGCGGCTACCTTTACAGCCACCAGGGCAGGGGTGGAGGACGCTGTGGAGAAATTTAAACCCAGAACGCCCTACGAGGAGGCTACGGAGGCAGTCAAGGACAATGTGAAGAAGGTGATGGCAGAGGTGAATGCTACCGAGGAAAGTTTGTAGAACAAGAAGGGAGCTATATGTATGCCAACAGAACCAGATATAGAAATTGAAGACAACAAAAAGACTACCAGATATGATTCTCGGTGACAGCCTGTGCAATCCAATCGACGTCTCCGGTGTCGATTGACTCGGCCACCGCCATGATTTCCGCCGTCGTCAGGACATCATTCAAATCGGGGAGCTCTGGGACCCCAAAGGTATTCTGCCCGTGATCCGGGAGGATCGGCGACGGCAGACGCGAGACTATTCCTGTCTGCTGCACGGGCTCATTAGCCACGGCCGGCTGACTGGAAAAGAGCTGGGTCAGCATATTAGCCAGCTGTTCTAATTCCGCTTTTCGAAACCCAGCAATGATGTTCCCGCGCAAGATCATTTCATCCAGGATCGTATAACTTTTGTGTAGCCAGGGACTGGCATCGTCTAACAACGAGCAGTGCGTCGCCGGGGCGGCGACGAGAACCACGGCAGATATAAACGTCGAGTCCAGGTCAAATGGCAGGAAACTGTCTGTTCAAACCATGAGAGACGCAACATATACCGCAGAGTCAACATGGACGTACCTAGGAGATTCTGGCCCTGGAGCACAGTAAGAATATTCAACATCTGGCGTGCCGAGTCAATACAGACTTGTAGTAACTTGCACACGTTCGCCGATGAGTTGAGAGATTCGATGGTATTATCGGGTGACTGAAAGCGCAGCTTGAGGAAGCAAAAAAGTACCGGTCGTGTCGCAAGGACCATACACTAGCAATGGTTAAGGCCAACAAGGGCAGTGGCTCAGATATCTATCCTCCTTACCTGGTGGTAGAGTAGATGCAGATGGGCAGACAACCGAGAAACACCACTGACTGCGGCTTCATCTAGGCGCAAGTCGTACGAGCTCTGGAGTTCATTCGCCAGGCTGGCAGTGTTTGCCAGGGCGCTTTTGGTTTTCACGAGAAATCTCCGATTCAGTCGTCCGTCTGGTCCATAAACAGCTGCGAGAAAAAAAATCGGTGGACATTAACAGGAGAAATGGACCATCACGAGGGAGTACATACTGCTATTGGTTTCTTCCATGATCTGACACATTTTGATCTGAAGGCTGAGGGCAATCGCCCTCTGTGGGTTCCCTGGAAAAGAGGGAAGTTGATGATGGAGTTGGTCGTCGCGAATCGAGTGCGGTAATCCCATCAAGCAAGTCATTTGTCGATCGAGGATGTATACGGTCCACCAAATCTTGCGACATCGTTGGACGAGAGGATCACCAAGATGCTCGACTGGCATATCCGTATGCATGCCCTGGGCTAGAGCAATCCGCATGGCTTGGCCAATCTATCCAGCCGGTCAGCCGAGGGTGGTCCATGTTGGGGGCCGGGGGATTTTACAAAATTATGAGCTGGGTTGCGAAAATCCAAGGACTGGAGGTATAGTGCGATGCAACATAATATCTCGGTGGCAATGATGGGATCCCTGGACAGATGGGTGGTGTCTGGAAGGAGTTGCAGGGCCTTGATGAAGAGATCACAGCCAGGAGGACGATTGGCTTGGTTTCGTTGAACTACGAATGCCTTCCCAAATGCCAGAATCAGCAGGTAGTGGATATACCACAGCCCACAGGTTGCCATGTGCTCTTTGGGGTTGTCGTAGAATGCATATAGTCCCTCCATGAAGGTTTGTTCATCGAAAAGATGGAACAGCTGCCCTGCGTGAAACTTCACTGCATTGATAAGGTAGATTGAAAAGTCCAGCGGCGGTGCCGTAGGGATGTTCGAGTCTACTGTCGTTCTCATGCCATCCCAGGTGAGGTCATATGCCGAGCTGTCAAACAGGAGATCGCTCGTGGGGAGAGCAGAATTGTATAGATGTTCATGAGTCATGCTTAGAATCTTGCGCGCAAATGACCAGTTGGAGGAAGTTCCTAGATAGACTGTGACTGTTAGACAATCCGGAACAGAGTGAGATAGTCTATCCAAAACCACACTCAGCGATAGAGAAGCGGCAGAGACGTACAGGTTCGGCCTGATGGCGCTGCCATGAACATCGAGGGACCTGTCGATAAAGGGTTGGTCAGATTGGTGGCACCGTCGATATTCTGATTCCACTCGGCATCCTCGGCAGTGGCGATTATGTCGCCTGCGATGATCAGCTTCCTTGGTATATATCTTAAGGGGAGAAGAGTAATTGCTACCTTCATTGGGTCTGTTCACATCATGTTCCACACTCTGTGGACTGAAGACTCCCTCCTCGGCTCGTTCTAACGAAGAAATCTTCCGATGGAGATCTTCGATGTACCTGGGACTACTGTCAGGAGAGCGTTCGAAGAAGACGTGTTATGAGTTTGGGAAATTCACCCGCGAGTCACCAGGACCTTTTGATCACGGTCATCGAAGTTGCATGTTAGCTTCCGCTTGCTGCATGTATCGCAGGGCTGGGATCCCGAGCATTTGATTTTCTGCCGCCGGCAACGCTGGCAACTAGACAACCGTCAGCGACAGCCATCGGCGCAGATAGACCTGACATACGCGTTTGACGATCGTTTCTTGATCCGGGAGTCTCTGTGTGAGGACTGCATAGGCATCGATGTTGAATCGAGGGTGTTGGTGAATCCATGGCCAAAGACTTCAACGTCGTCCGTCCTTCAAGTCTCAGATAAGACTGATAAGCACCCGGCCGCCCGATGCGGGGTAACAATTCCTGGTGGGTCTGTGGAAGCGACTTTTGCACTGGAAGATGTTCAAGGCAATTGCTTCTGGCATTGGCTACATAGTTACAGTGAAGTACAGAGATCTGGTATCCAACTGAGAGTCATCAGATTTCAGAGTAAACCACTAAACTTTGGATTTTTACATTTTGATTGAGATAACTGGATGGATAAGTCATGCACAGCATTTGAGAAAGAAATTGACAACCAGATGAGTCTAGGGCATTCTGCCCTCTTGTTCTGATATACTCAGGTTGCAGAGTCTACCCTGTTGCACTGGGCATGGTCGAACAAGAACCCCGCAGGCCTGGCCGCATCAAATGTTCGGAGTTTGGCCGAGAGACACGGACATAAAATCACATCCAATACAATTATTCGAACCATCAAATACACCCTGAACGTGGCTCCACCACGGTGCATTGATGTGTTCTGTGTCGGTCGGCTGAGGGTTCCGAACGAAAAGCCCAGACCTCGGGCAGGCGGCCGAAGTCATCTGGGTGAGGAATATCAACCAGAACGATGTATAAAAATATAAAAGTGACAATAATGGGATAAGCATAGATTGGAGAAAACTGACTATTCACCAGAAATTGCCAAAAATGCAGATGAATGGTTCCAGTTCGGTCTTTGCGACGGCTCCAAACATACCGGCTGATGCCATCTTCGCCCTGACGGCAGAATATGTTGCAGACGAATTCCCCGACAAGGTGAATCTAGGCCAAGGAGCATATCGGGACGAGACAGGCCAGCCATGGGTGACCACGTCTGTGGCCAGGAGCCGTGAGATCATCACCACCCAGGGCCTGCTGCATGAGTACCTCCCCATTCTCGGGTTGCCCGAGTTTCGCCACAGGGCCGCTGAATTAGCCCTTGGAAGGGAGATTCATGCGGCCAGACAGAGCCAGGTAGGTAGGCAGTACTGCCGATTGAAATATATTGTATGTCTCGCATATTGATAGACATGAAAGCTTGCGACTTGTCAGACCCTGTCTGGTACAGGTGCCCTTCACCTGGCGGGCCAGATCATCAAGTCTTGCCAGTCCTCACTGCCCAAGGTGTACATTCCGGAGCCAACATGGTCGAATCACCATCTGATATTCTCGACACTGGGATACCAATGCCATGAATTCCAGTACTACGACCCATCCACTAGAGCCTTGGATTTCTCTTCGTATCTATTCATGTTAAACAGCGTGGATCCCGGGTCGATTGTCATCCTGCATGCGTGCGCGCACAATCCCACAGGGCTCGATCCAACGCCGCAACAGTGGAAGGAGATTGGCGGTATCATGAAGCGACGTCAATTGTTTCCCCTGTTTGACGCAGCTTATCTTGGGTTCAACTCGGGGGACTTTGAACAGGACGCGTTTGCTCTGCGATATTTCATCCACGACCTGGAGATGGAATCGGCTGTCTGTTTGTCATTCGCGAAGAACATGGGGCTATACGGTCTTTCACTCCATCTGTTCCCTCGCTATTAACGCACTAACTGGATCAGGTGAACGTGTGGGCTGTCTTGTCCTGGCGACCTCGACGGCCGTCGTGGCCAGGAACTCCCAGTCGGTCCTAGAGTCCATCCAACGGTCCGAAATATCCAATCCACCAGCCTTCGGAGCCCGAGTTGCGGCAACAATTCTCGGAGACAATGACCTTCGAAAATTGTGGTTCCAGGATATGAAAACTATGAGCTCGAGGATTCAATCCATGAGAAGGTTGCTGTACGACTACCTTGTCAAGCATAGTACGTGGATACAGCGATCGTCTCCCCAAAGAATGGCAGAAAGTGCCCCTCTTCTGACAGAAGTCAACAGATACACCTGGTAATTGGAACCATATCCTTGAACAATCCGGCATGTTCGGGTTTCTCGGACTTGCACCTGAAATCGTGGTGGAGCTGAAAGGTTGAATACAATGTTCCCACCGACAGTCTAAGGCTATTAACACATGACAGATAAATACCACATTTATATGGCTGCCAATTCGAGAATCTCCATTGCCGGGTTGAACGCAGGAAATGTCGAGTATGTGGCACGATCAATCGCTACAGTATTGACCAGGGAGCAGAATGACTCCCACCGTTAGGCTTGATATCGAGATTGGGAGGGACGAGTTTTCAAGAAGGAGACAATAAATTAGTTCTAGATTGCATTTATATTCCAGTGACCCGATTCCGACGTAGCATAAATGGTTGCATGGCTTTTCTACAAGGAGCCAGCTAGCCATCAACGCTTCTACCAGATGTATTTGCCCCCCTTATAGACGCAAAGAACACTGATCACGTCCTCTATTGCCTATATAAAGATAGTTTACACAGGTACCTACCTGACCCCAAAGCCTTTGGCTAGGCGGAGTTGGAGTTGTCTGCACACGACCACGCACTGGCACCTGTGGCTCCGTTATAACTCTCAATGATCGTTACAATCGAACCATACGTGCCAGATATCATCAAGAATGTACCAATCAGCACGACAAACACGTTCCAACCGACCCCGAACATCCATTTCTTCGACTTGGCGGCTTTCCCCTTCGTCCAGTTATCGTAGAGCCACATACAACCCATGGGCTGGAAAGACAAGAGCGTACCGAGCAGAGCGCCGATCAAGGAGATCAGATTGTCGAAGACGGGGATCGCACTGGCGATGATATAGGCGATCACGGCCACGCCGAGGGTGCAGCCGAGCCAGGTCACCCAATGGATGATGGTGTTTTCGGTCAGATGGCGGGAGCCTTGTAAAGCCCGAACGAAGATATACTTCCCCGGCAGCTACAGAGAATGATTTTTTAGTACGCTCGTCCATCAGGCTATTACCTCACACACAGGGACCTACGTGAACGAAAAGCGTGGTCGTGACCATCAGACCCGGAAGAGCGACCCCGTAGGAAACCTTTTTCATCGTTGCGCCGGCAGAACCGAGGGCAGGCGAGGCGACATACGACCCGCAGTAATAGTACACTACGCAGCCTATCGCGATGTAGAGGGCGGTGATGCTAGCCTGGCAGATCACCAGGGCGCGGGTGTAATATCGAGGATCGCGCATTTCCGACACGATGGAAAAGAAACCCGGAGTGCCGGCGTAGGCGAAGACCAATGCCGAGACTGCAGATATCGCCTCCGTGAAGGAAGGGTTGCCGATCAGCTTGAAGTCAGAAACCCACACACCGTCCTGCGGTGCAGATGCTGGGCGGTCTTGAACTCCAACCGATATCGTCATAATGAGGACTGATAGAGGGTCATGTCAGATGCGGTGGATGGACAGGAGCACCACAATTCCCACTCACTGGATGTCACAATACACACCACGCCCACCCATGCTAGCCAAGCGAGACGACCGAGGGTTTGGATGCTGCCAAAGATAAAGCCGATGATACAGGCGATGGCCAGAAACACCGCGGTGCATGCACCGTGAGTCGACACGGCATTCAGCCCGATCGAGATACCCAGCATTCCAGAGCCGGCGACGAAGATCCAATCTGCATACGGTCAGAGAGAGAGAGAGAGAGACTAGGATGAGGCTTGGACTGACAGAGGCAGAATGCGATCCCCAGAACATAACGACCAATGACACCAAACATCAGACCGCCAGCGTCGTCGATGCCGTAGACTGTTCGATGGGCTAGTTTAAATACCCCAATCATGTAATCCGACCAGGTCGTGATGATGGCCGCGGCACACAAGCACAGAGCTCCAGGGATGAGGCCGAGTGTATCGAAGGCTGCTGGGATCGATAAAACGCCCAGACCGACCTGGGTCTTCATCATCAGGGCGACAGTTCCTAAAAACCCTACCTGGGGCCCGTCAGCTGGGTGCACCATCGTCCGTTTCTAAGGGGGGAGCACACGTACATTACGATAGTTAGGCCCCTGCTCGTTCATCTCGCCAAAGACCGCATCATACGTCGTGTCCTCGTGAACCTCGCCGACCCGCAGCGGGATAGGGGGTTGCCCTTCTAACTCATCTTTTGTCTTTTGTATGGTATCCATGTTGTGCAACGATAGACTGACGAAGGGAGACCGACAGCCAGACCGATGGGAGGAAGGAACCTTTTTAAGCCTACCGGCCCACTCCCTGATATCTGATCCCCCACAGAGAGAGAGAGAGAGAGAGAGAGGCTTCAGCTGGTCTTGGAGATAAGCCATCGGGGGCGATACCGGCTATTGAAGTGTAAATGGGGTTAAGTGGGCCGGTAGTGCACCCGGGTGTGGATTCCCCGCAGTAGGAGAAGCCAAACGGTTAGAATCTGTGGGGATTAACTTTATGGGTGAAAAGGGAAGGACATCCATGCTCTATCCAGTACCAGCTTCCGGCAAGGCCCCCGAATCGGTGACGGCATCTTGCATGAGGAGGAGGCTTGGTTGCTTGGGATGGTCTGGGGGATCTTCTGGTTATACCGACGGTATTCTTCGTCAGCGAGAGCAGCGTCGGAGAACTAGTATGCCAAGAGAAACCCCAATTCCCTGTGGTGGAGCTTGTTCTTGTCACCCCCAGATATTCTCAAGAAAAGTATGTCTCTCCGTCATGTCGTCACACACAAACCCCCGTGTTGAGAACATCCTATGGGGGAAGTTTCGGGTGGGAAAAAACATCAATCACCTCTCGTGGGATCCACCAGTGATGGTCCAACCTTCCTGATAGAGTAAAGAGTGCAGATGAGAGTGGAGTAGAGTGGATGATGACGTTACCTAATAGATAAAGATATTAACTATGCGCGGTTCATTCATTCCTGCCGCAGTCCTCCGGCAGACTTTAATTGTTTCTTATCCGAATAGGCTGGTTAGAACCGGCGGAACTTGTCGCCATAATTAATTTCATAAAGCTGTGATGATAAATTCTGTTCTTATAACTAGCTAGCATAATACATGCAGTCTTAGATCCACACCAGAGAAAGTTTCTGCAATATGCTCGATCGCCGTGATTCACTCCAAACATCCGTTATTACAGCTCTTCTCGGTCGAGGCAGGCACCCAAAGCCCTGGATTCTGCTGGAAAAAGTTACATGCCCGTAATGAGACGCTGACCGGCTCGACCGGCATTACCGGGAAATCCTCCGTGCGAGGGAAATGCGTCACCCCGAATTGGATGAAGCAGACGATGTCGGTATTCTCGACGGATTCGTCCCGAGCCACCCAATCCAGGATCGTCGAATTGTCGGGGTGTTTGTCGCCCTCGCCCCAGGACTGACACACATAATCGCCGGCAGGATAGAGCTCGTCGTCGCGGTATGGCACAACCCACAGGGATTTGCGGGCAAACCCAGCGCGTCGGTAGACCGTGCCTCCGGGTTTAGGAAGCAGAGGAGGACAGTTATTGTTGACAATCTTGTATCCAACGGGTTTTTTCGACACTGGGTTCATCCGATTCGGGTTGATGATGTCCCATGTGCGGCCAGTGAGGCTGGAATAATCGCTCGCCGCCTGTTGTGCGTGTCGCAGGGGAGTCTTCTGGCACACGAAAGCATTCCCATGGGGGTTTTCGGCGGATCCGACAGGGTCTGTCGTGGCCATGGCATCGTTCTGCACCACTGTATTGTTCGTTCCGTCCAGAGCTGGATCAACTCGCAGGGAGAAGATGTGCTGGTGGTTGTGTGCATCCACCCCATGGGCGACTTCGGTTCCATACGGTGCGGCCTCCTCCGATGTATGCAGCACATACGTGTTGAGGATCCCGGTCAATTTGACCTCCAGCTTATACGTGCCATCCAGGGTGAATGTATGATAAAACCCATAGTCGTAGTTGGCTGCCGTGACGATCTGGGAAATGACCAGTTTCCGATCGCGAGCAGAAACAAACCTGTTATCCCGAGAATCGGTTTTCTTGTAAAGCAGGCCATTGTCCTCCTCGTGGATGCAGATGGCGTTCTTGACCACCTCCGTACCTCCCTGGGCGGTCGAGAACGTCGCATCGCGGTATTCGATCACGCCTTTGCAATCGCAGCCCAACCGGAGAGAGTTGGTCATCAGCCCCATTCCATACTCTCCGACATCGAAGGCTTGTTTGCGCTGGTGAGGCGCAGTAGGATGGCCGTAGGGGACAATCATTTCGGCCACGCTGATGCGATTGAATAGCATGCGCTCCCGTCTCTCATAGGGGTCATCGATGCGGATATCTGAGAGCACAATGCCTTCTCGGTAGTTGAACCCAACGTGCATCTGTATCCCAGCCCAGCGGAGCTCATTCCCTTCCATGTGAAATGACACCCCCTGCGGCTGTGTGACATGGATCGGCTTCAACCGTTCGGGACGATAGAACTTCTCCAGAAACTCTGGATGATAGTTGCACGGCGCTGTCGGAACAGGCGTACGCTCGCCGTTGACTCGTCGGATTTCCACCTTCACCACTGCCAGGGGTTCGGTATCAACGATTACCACAAAATCCAACGGATGAGCATACTGGTTGTCGTTTGGTGATGCACGATAGTAGGCAAAGGCCTGCTGCAAACGTCTGTCAATCCCCCATCGATAGTCAAACCCAACACACCAAGCATCAAAGTACACTTTGGACATATCCGTGATGCCAAGTTCCTGACAGGCCTCAATAACCTGTGGATCACAACGAGCAACCTCTTCAACGGGGTCTTGATCATCGGGGGTCAGAATAGGCAAAACATCAGGCACATCTTTCCAGGACTCCACTTGTTTGGATCCCAGGTTGACGACTACTTCTGATACCTGGATCGTCGGGCCTGCCATCAAAACGATTGAGAAGGCACATCTCGGTGGCCGAGGACCAGTTCCAGCACGATAGGCCGTGTATTGAGTTTTCCGAGGCTCGCGTAGTGTTATGCAGTTGAATTTAAAGGGCTGGCCTTTCACGCATTGACGGATGCAAGTTGCAGCCAAAGAGATCTCATCTTCGGTCAGAGGATCTGGGGGTTTCCGAGCAAGGCACATTAGACACGATCAACTAGCAATTGTCAAACAGGTACATACCCAGAGGATGAACGGTGGATGAAGTATGGCATAGTTGGTCCGAACACATCGATATGCTAGGCGCCATATTGCGTTTGTGAGAAATGTTGGGAGCGAAGAACTATGGGCTGCATCAGTGCGACATGATATAGTGTGTTTTATCCCTGTGAAGGCGGGGGTCATGCTGACATGAGTCTATCCAGGTTTGGCCGACAGGAATCATGCTTCAGCTAGAATCTTTTACTTGTATAATTGCATGACGCAAGAGGCCACGCTGCGGACAAGATGGGGAGCTCGAGGCCGCCATTCCACCGTGACGAATAGTATTACAGTTGGAGCATTGGCTGGGAAATGCTAAATACTATCTGGGAGAGCTGCAGCATTCCACAATCTCGTGATCAATTATTATTCCTAACAAGAGTCATCGCCGGAGAATAGCGACTGGATCCCGTACGAATGACCGTAAACTATCGCCTGTGCCTTGCTTTTGCCTTGGTTCCAGCAAGGGAGGAGGGATGACCCATGCATGATACAGGCCATTATCCCCATTCTACAGGCGGAGAGCATCAATTGCAGATGCCTCCGGAGTATGTCGGTGGATCAAAGCAGTAGCAGTGCCACAAGGAAGACGTTGTGTAAGCCTACACAGCATAGATGTCCACGAGTTATTTAACACGCTACCCCAGGGAGTGGCACGTTCTGTGCAGCATAGGACCGGTGATAATCTCCGTTACACACACACACTGTTGACCGCATAATCATGACACTGAAGCAACGGCTTTATTCCAATTCTCCTGTTCCTCGTAAGGACTGGCTCGGCCATGTGCTGGATAGCATCCATGAGCAAGGGAGTGTCGATGGAGAGATTTCCCTGGACCCGGTCGTACAAGAATTCAAGGACCTCATCGAAGGCGACTCTACACTGCGCATGCTGGCTGGATCCATGTTCCACGAAGTGCCCTATCATGATGACCCAGTCGGAAACCCCCAGGTTCGCGAGCCGGACACGATGTTCAAGATGATCAATCATCTTCTGACGGAGGCCCCTCGCTGGTCGGACCAGGCGTACGATGCCGGCCATGTAGGGCTGCCCCTCAACACAATCTTCAACTGGCCGATGGCAACGCCAAGCGGTCATGCATTCTTCCTCCATCCCAAGGTAAACGTGCAGCTCAAGAAAATCCTGAAGAAGTGGGAGCAATACCTATCTACACCGGATTCGTTAAACGTAGTCAGCAAGTCCGACTGGCTCAGCCCTAGCGCTCGTCGAAGCCTCGCAGAGGATGCCAACCTCGTGCCCGGCAAGTCGTACACCTTCGAGGAAATTTATATCTGCGATCCAACCAAGCCTCACCACGGCTGGAAGTCGTGGGACGATTTCTTTGTGCGGGAATTCCGCCCTAGCGTTCGGCCGGTTCACTTTCCTGATCCGCCTATTGCCACGCGTTGGTCTTCTTCCACTGGGAGAGGCCCGAGAGATCAGGATCCCACTGCTGTCATCGTTAGTCCCTGTGAAGCGAAGCCATTTGCCCTCCGGACTCGGGTGAATGAATGCGATTCGTTCTGGCTCAAGGGTCAGCCATACTCCGTGCGGGAGATGTTGTCTCCCAGCCCCCTGGAGTCCATGTCGGACCATTTCACCGGCGGGACTATCTACCAGGCCTTCCTCGGGCCAACTACGTATCATCGCTGGCATGCCCCTGTGTCCGGAATTATCCGAGGCCACGCTACCATCGATGGCACCTACTTCTCCGCGCCTCCCCTGACGGGATTCCCTGGCCCTGAAGGTCCCGATCCAACTGCCCAGGACCGGGCCCAGGGATATCTGCCCCATGTGGCAACCCGTGCCATCATGATTATTGAAGCCGACAATCCCGACATCGGTCTGGTGTGCTTCATCGCGGTTGGTATGGTCGAAATCTCGTCTTGTGAGATTGACCCGCAGATCGTCTCAGGGGATAAAGTGAGAGTGCAGAAGGGGGAACCCACCGGCATGTTCCACTACGGGGGGTCGACTTATTGCCTCATCTTCCAGAAGGAGGCGAGGCTTAATTGGGTGGGGGAATGTATTCCCCATGTCCACGAGTTCCATAAGAATGTTGCCGTCAATAGTGCTTTGGCGTTTGCGCAGCCCCGGGAGAAGAAGAGGCTCGAGGCGTGTGTGGATTGTTCATAGATACCCAAGAGATGTCCCAGAGGTGATACCCTAAGTTCGGTGATTGCTATTTATTCAAATTGATTGATTTATACAGAGGATGCAGAAAGGTGGGCTAGTTGTTACCTTAGGTTATAGGAAGAATGAAACAGCAGACACAAGATTTCGATCTCGATCCCAGTTCGTAAGGAACATGGACGAGCTTTGGGGGAATCTCAGGGCTCACCCACAGTGGCCAAATCGGTCATCGAGTGATTTAATAATGTTGAAAATTGCCTTCACTCATCCACATGTAACACTTATGCCATAGATAAACCTGCGGATACTTGATTCTGACTATGTTTACCTCTAGGTAGTCATAGAATATGGAGTTGATGGAGACCCTCGCCGCCCAACCGTTGTAATCATCATGCTGAGATGGCAAACAAGGACGCAACAGGCTACTGGGCAGCAAATCCCTCGGTCAAGGGGCTCTCGGGCGTCGTCATGGATATGCATTTGGTCGAATTTGTCCATGCCGAGTCGGGTCAGGTGAGCTGGCAAGCCCTATATAGGTATTCCTGCATGACGTCAACTTCCACAACATTCTGTAATGCAAGGGAGGTTTCACAATGCCATTCATTAAGTTTATTTGATCTACCAGATGTATGTACAATTACCTCACCATAGACTTGTTCCCACTCGCCAGTTCCATCAGAAGCGCACATGCAGCAACCACTGCGAAGCTCCGCAACTCTCGATATTCCACCCGCCGCCGCGACGCTTCATCTCGCTGATAACCACCGGTATGAATACACGCCAAGCAGAGCTCCAGTCCGCCGTGGCGCATGTCACCCATGATCCATTCCGCGATGCGGTCGAACTCATCTTTGAGTTTCACTGACCGATCGCGCTGTCGGCGGGTGTGGGTACCAGATGTCGTGAGGATGATGCCAATAACGACCTCCAGTTCGCTGATGGGCTTGGTGGGATGTTCCGAGTAGTTGTTCATGGCAAACACGAGGGCGTCTTCGTAACTAGACAGTGGATAGATACGTCAGCAAATAACTCCCACAACGTTTGAAAGTACTCACGCGAATCGAATCTTCCAGGCTTCATCCATTCGGTGCTCCCACTTGCTCAACTGTAGTGTAGGATATGCCTCGCTGAGGTCAGATGTGAACTGGTTCCAGAATCCTGCAGCATTCGGGGTTGTCGACGTCTGGATACACTCATTCCAGATCTCTTTCTCATTTATCGCTCGATAAAGCTTGCCCAGGATCTTTTCTGATCGATAATATACGAAGCGGAATTCGTTGTAGTCGTCGTCATCAAACGCTGCGTGGGATGTGAGCTCCGTAAACATCACTTTGGAATGACTGTAGATCTGCATCTGGGGTCCAGGGGCCATACTATTGCGAACAGGGTCAATATGTCATCGTTTAGGGAGTGAAACCAAAGAATCTCGACTTACAAGTCCGTTCGAATACGGCCTACTCTCGGCATCCGTCCCAAATCTACTGGAACCCCGGTCTTCGAGTAGTCCACGGCCGTCGAATGCAGCTCCGCCAGCTTCCTGCAGTCCACGTGCTTGGTTCCCTCGTTATATCGGTCCGCCAGCACCATATGGCTTGTGGCAATCATCCCCAGGCGGTCCGTTTGCATGAAGTCGACAAAAAAGCCGGCCATGTCATCTACGGTGACGGGGCGGCCAATGTCAACTGGTGCAACGTGCGGGTAACTGGCCGACTCATAGGTTTGTACACGGCCAACGATGATAGGATCCCAGATAACATGGTATAGATCGCCGTCTAAATCACCACGGCTCAGCATGCTGGGTAGATCCCGTTGGCCATTTTGGCTAAACACGATACAGTTGCGATGATGGGATAACGGATGCCCGGCTGGTGGAATGGTGTTCTGGGCCACTTGAACATCTCCATCGTGCAAAGCCGGTGATCGAGAAACAAGAAGCGGTCCAGCCCCTGGAGGCGGCGCGTATCGCCCGTTCATGGTGTCGAATGTCACGTACACCTCATTCTCCTGTAGCGTGCCCGTCTCGTCCATAATCCCGTAGAGAGTCATACCACGACGAACCCGAATCCGAGCCTTGTGTTTAAGAAGACGCAGCTCTCGAAGAACCGCGGCCTCGACAACAGAGCGGAGGAACGGGTCTTGGGTGTAGTCAAGGCGAAGCCAGTAACAGTGCCGAATCAGCTTGTGAAGACTCAAGGCCTCCGCTATCTTTCTCTCCATGAGGAAATTCGCCGTCCGATCGCGACTACCGGTTATCAGTCGAAGCTCCTTTAATCGACGGTTCTGCAGCTGGAAGAACCAATGATTGGGCACTCTCATGTCCTCCAATATCTTGATCAACTGTCGATTGAGCACCAGAGGGTAGGGCTGAGATGCCATGTTGCAGATCCCTAAATCACCCATGTCATCCGTGTCGAACTTGATCATGGACGGTCGCATTCGTATAATCGAGCCATGGATTGTGCTGTCCAGGGCAAGCATCCCCTTCGCACCCCCGAGTCGCACTTGGAAGCAGCTGGGGGTGCCCTTTTTGTGCGGAATACTGGCCCAGATTCTATCCACCACCTCCTGTAAAATAGTGCCGACCCCGTCGCTGAAAACACGATGAGCTGATCGAACGTCAGGAATAGTTTCCACCAAAATCCGGTTGTCACGTAGCGGAAGAACGTGAGCGGTCTCCGAGAAGGCCTGTCCAATTGTGGCGGCGCACCGTGCAGGCGAGGTAAATTTGGCGAAGTTGCCGAGCGCTTTAATGATACTCGAGGACGTTTGCAGGTGACCGTCGCTGTCGATGAAAGGGGCCGAGAACTGAATCGAAAGAATATGAGTTAGCTTCAATGCGGACATCCTATAAGAGAATAGACCTAATGGAGGAGCTTACCCAGACCGCATGTCCTCTGAGCGAGGAGTGAGAGAAGCCGAGAAAGGTGTACGTCCGGCCGGCAATCTGGATCCCCTGCTGCATGATGGTGCGGAACCGGTTGAATATCAGGTCATAGTCATGGCGTCGGTTGAAATATAACATCTGTCCATTCTCAATACAGAAGCTTACTCGCAGGAAGGATTCATGATGACCAGGGAACTTGCGCAGAATGCGATTGTATGGCTCTAGTTCCGGCCCGTGAAAAGTCACGCGTGTGGGTGAGACATTCGCTCGATAAACCAGCGACTGTTGATCTGGAATCGCCGGTTGGATGTGTTTGTTAGTTACGATCTCTCTGAGCAACGAATCCACCGCAAAGTCCCCTGGGCTTCCAAAGGGCAACGGCCACTCAATCAAATTCATCAACTCCCTCACGGCATTGGCAGAGACCGGGTTCTTTTGCCGGAACATACCACACAGTCGCCCAGCGAGATCACTGACAGTCCCTGGACGGAGGTAGGCATTATATGCCAGAGCCTACAACTGGAATAGAACTCCAAAGGGCACGTCTCCTTTCTGCGTGTAACCGGCCAGGAGTCCCTGCAAAGCGTGCAGCTGGTGATGGGTGCCAAATTGATCCCACCAGGCTTCCTTCAGCGCGTCATTGGGAAAGTCATGTTGAAAGACACTGATTTCGTGTTCCTTCAGCCGCTTCATGTGCATTTCAAAGTCTGTGGGAGAGACCAGGAAC
Organism: Aspergillus nanangensis; assembly: GCA_015844325.1. NCBI lineage: Eukaryota > Fungi > Ascomycota > Eurotiomycetes > Eurotiales > Aspergillaceae > Aspergillus > Aspergillus nanangensis. The sequence goes on along the minus strand of VCAU01000025.1, from coordinate 184,225 downwards.
TGGTACACCAAGCACTGGCCGACCACCCTCGAGTGCTCCGGACTGAGGGCAGGAATCCTGCAATATACCGTTTCGTTGTCTGTCACGGTTTCACCTAGACCCAACAGACTCAGAGCACCATCCATGGTTGTGGGTTTACACTCGAAAATGAATGGCACGTCGGAGAGGACGAGAGTGATGGAAGAATCAGATGAGTAAATTAAACCAACAATTGTCGTCAAAGGGATACGAAGGATTTGCTTGGTGCCAGGTTTTCCAAAGGAGACAATGAAGTTTCTCGCCTTCACCTTGATTTCTCCCATGTCTGACCATGTCACCTCTGGCTGGTAAAATAGGCCGCTATTTGAAAACCCACAAAACCCACAGCTCATCCCTCGAAGTGGTCAAATTACCGTGGATGGGTCGGAGGATGACTTGATCCTTAATTGTTCTTTCCGTTCCACTCGGTACTTCAAAGCCCTGAGAGTCAAGACATCAGGTTCGCGAGTGCTGCGTTTGCAAAACGCCCCCGTGCCCATAAGGTGGAGGTTCGATTGTAGACGCGTTCGTCTGGAAGAAGATGTCGTCTCCTCTTGTCCATGGATTGCCAGGAATCGTTCTCCGTCATCTTGATCGAGGAAAGTGATGTGGCCAAACCGCTTTCTCCTGGGCTTATCACAGAGGAAGCTTACAATGCCCAACTGCCTCATGTACGGTTTTAGATGTATCTCGAGGGACTCAGGAGAAAGGTGGACAGGGAGATTGTGTAGAAACACCTCCATGATGAATTGGATATTAAACAGACAGGATCTGGGACATCGAACGATACTGGGAGAGATGTGGAGAAAAGCACGACAGATGAGAGTGAGGGGATGGAGGAGGTGAGTAGACAAACAGAAAAATATCAACAACGCGAATGTTTGAGAACAGTCAATGCAATGACGTAGTTCAAGCAACAGTTGTTTGCCCTGGTTTCTCTCATATTCCCTCAATCTCACGCCACAATAGCATCCACTCGCTGCACAGTGGGGAACGTCCACTCACCGTTTGCCAGGGAGGTGGTGGGTGCATACAAACGGACTATCAGGAATTAGAAATACAATCTCCATATACGGGTTGAATTCAAGAAAACACCAGCAAACTTACAAGTAACTGAAAACGAGCCACCACCCTCGGGGGCAGGGAGCCAGCTGGAAAGAACAGGTTAATCGGTTGCCCAAAGACAAGAAAACGCTTGAATTCCAGGCTATACGCACTTTGATGTCCAATTCTTCGGAGGTTCAACATCCGCTGGCTGTACCAGGATCTGAAAGGTCCCATTCCTGGAGTCACTGCCATATACCAGAGACCCGTCAGAATACGTGAGGCCAGACCGATCCCCCAGCGCATATCGATCCAGCGGATTGGCAATCAGATACTGCTCAGAATTGTAGCCCGTGAGACTCCAAAACCCTTCTTTTGTCAACGGCGGCTTCCCATCGTATGTGAAAAGAAATGCTTGACCGGGATTCAGAATTAGGGTGGTGCTGTAGCCGTTGGACGCATCGTAATACATCGGATACAAGGCCTCCGTTGCAGTCAAGGCCAGATACCCCCGGGCTGCCACGGCATACCGCATCTGGTAGTCCATGCCATAGTCCCCCTGGGCAGATAGACGCCGACTCTGCCACCCGTTTCCCAGGACCAGGGTGTTCTCCGGCTTGGATGCGTGCGATAATACGGCATCTGTGACCTTCGCCGCTAAGGCGGTTAGATTCTTGTGAGTCGGGATATACTTGCCCTCGTGGATCCCAGCTCGACGGAACATGTGCTGCACCCGCCGAAGGTCAGAAATATTACGAGGCGGATTATATGGAGCCAATCGCGCGGTCATTTGCATGATTCGAGTTGGGATGTCACTGGACAGCGAGCCATTGAGGAGGCCAACCGTCAGCTTCGGGGCATATTTTACCGCCTTATTATCGTCCCGTGGCACTGCATACAAGGCCGTCTGGTTCTGTATGCTGTGCACTTTTCGAAGATCGGTGGCCTCATCCGTCACGGCCAGACGCCCAAGAAATGTGCCGTACGGAGTGGGTGCGTTGATATATCCCTGATATCCTTGACAATTGCCAGACTGGCCACTCGCTTGGCACAATTGCACTCCTGCCTCCTGTTGTGGACTATCCTGAACATAGCGAATGCGATATTTCCCTGGTTTATTACCCCCGACTGTGCCCACGTTGGCATAGTTGTTGCCATACCTAGGAATCAAATTTTAGATTAGGCCGTTTGGGGGCGGGGGGATTTTTGAAGATCCTCACGCATCATAAAAAGGGAAGACCCAATATCGATCAGTGACATTAGGAACATCGATCACAAGATCCCCATGGGATAAATCAAGAATAGCCGCCGAGTACAAGGTGTCGACATTCGGGCGAACGACGTCCTGGAAATCGGCTGTCGTGAGACTGCGCTTGTGCTGCAATCGATTCGTTCCATCGGTCGTCATGACCGGGAGAGCCCATTTGGCATATGGGATGAGAGGGTAACCGTACTGTTCGTTTTATGTCAATCAGCTGATTGATGAGGCCATTTCATCTCTCGTGGAGCTACATACAGTCAATGTGAACTCGGTAGCCTGATCAACCGAGATTGTTGACGGGGCCAAAGCCGTGGCCTGCGAGGCCAGCAGCCCAGCTGTTAACAACAGAATTGAATTCATACTAGGTGGCATGATGGAAAATGTAGTGGTATTCCAACCAGACCAAACTGGCCGCATATTGTTATCCTATTATCCTACTTATAGCATTGATTCCCACGACAGAAGTCCCCCGCCGAGGCGGCTTTCGGCTACAAGGGGCTGCAGATCGGAATCGCGGGTCATCTTGATTTTTCATTTGTCGAAGCCCCTTCGTCTCCATAAGAGTTGTCGGAAATGCCCGACAACAGGTGCCATCGTGCTTTCATTTAAACCTTGAAGATGGCCTAGAGGTGGGGGAAAGGTCTTAGCGTTCCCAGCCTACTAATTACCCAGTAGTGTCTTGGCTAGCAGAGTAATATTAATAATTACTGAGAAACTTTAGCAGCACGGCTGTATATGCTCAAGGAAAGCTGACGGCTGTACGTATAACCTCATGGTGTGTATTCTGTTGCTGTCTTTGGGCTTCTAGGACCATAACCGTCCAATTATCCATGCAACGCCTGTTATGTCCACATACCTTAGACTGTTCGTTTCATAGTGTGATTACTCGGGGAAGGGAAGTGATCGAGAATAACCGGGCTGCCCGTTATCTCGAAGGCTGAGGTGGGGAAATCCTTTCCAACATCGATGTGCAACTGGTATGTCCCAGGGTACAGAACCAGATTCCCGTTCTCTGCAGTTCTGGCCACAGAGCCTATCGTCACTTCGATACCGGCGGTTTTAGTCTCTCCGGGCTTGATTCCTTTCACACGTGTATATCCCACCAATGTTTTCATCGGGTACGGCTTGGGTCCAGCGTCTGTAGTAGTGAGGAACACAAGTGCAACATAATCCGAGGCCACTGTGCCGGAATTTTTCACGGTAATAGAAAACGTGTCGAAAAGCTCGGTGTCGGCGGAGTTTCCACCATTCTCTACACCGACGAGTGACGTAGTTTCATAGGCTCCGTGACGCTGGGACTTCCACGCAACGTCAAAGGTTGTATAATGCAATCCATATCCAAATGGCACCACAGCCTCATCATACCACCGATATGTTCTTCCGGGGTTATTTTCCCCCGGTCGCAGGTTCATGTCGGTCATTGGCACTTGGTCCACGTACTCAGCAGGATACTGTGTGATTGGAAGGCGTCCAGAAGGGGAGATCTTTCCTGTCAGGATATCAAACACGGCAGCACCACCAGCCTGACCCGGATATCCCGCCCATAGAAGCCCGTTGACACCATCGTTTGACAAAAGGGCAGAGTCATCGACCTGCCCGCCCCCGAATTGGACCACCACCAGGGGTTTCCCAACTTGGGATAACTGCTTAATCAAGTCAAGCTGATTACCGGGCCAACCAATATGTTCACGGTCGTGGCCTTCTGCCTCGACATCAGTGTCAATACCGCCTGCGTATACCACCAGGTCCGATGCCTTGGCGGCCTCCAGAGCCTGGTCAAATCCTTCGGTGCTGTTTGTGTCGACCTGAGTACCAGGCGCAAATTTGACTTTGTACCCGGCCTGTGCAGCAGCCCAGGTCATTGTACGGATGTATTTTGGAGGCCCCTCGTAGTTACTTTGCATCTGGGTAGTGGCGTTGGCATAGGGTCCGATCACAGCAATCGTGCCATTATGTTTGGCCGGGAGCACGCCGTCGTTTTTCAGCAATACCATACCTTCCACTGCTGCCAAATGCGCTAGTCTTTCGGCTGCCGGGGTAGATACTTCTTCCCATCCGATGGAACGATATGGCTGGTCTTCACTCGCGTCGAAGTACCCCAGCTTGACCAGAGATGTGTATAAGCGAGTGAGTGCACGATCCAACGTGCGGTTGCCCAGTAATCCTTGCGACGTGGCTGCACCCAGGAACTCCGGGTATACAGAGCCACAGTCTAGATCTGTGCCCGCGTTCATCGCAACAGCCGCCGCATGGGCACCATCAGCAACATAGTGGTGATCGGCATAGATATTCTGCAGGGCACCGCAATCCCCTGTCACCCAATGGCCGGGCGCCTCCCACTGCCAATGGTCACGCAGAAGCGTCTGCAGCAGCCACGGGTCCGCACAAGTCGGGATTCCATTGACAGCGTTATATGAGCACATCACGGCATCTACCTTGGCATCTCGAGTACAAGTCTTGAATGCAGGAAGGTAATATTCGGAGAGATCCTGGTCCGAAATGACCGCGTTGAAGGAATACCGCTCAATTCCTTGCCAGCTTTCTAGGTCGTACCCGGCGAAATGTTTGCAGGTGGCAACGATCTTTGGCTTTTCGGGCCCAATGCCGCCCTGCAGCCCGTCGACCAGATGGTAGACATACCGTGAGGTATGGAAGGGATCTTCGCCAGGTGTCTCCTGGCCTCTTCCCCATCGTGGGTCACGGAAGGGGTTTATGTTTGGAGTCCAGTAGTCAAGTCCCGCATAACCCGCATTACCGAAGGCTCTAGCCTCTGTGCTGACTACCGTCGCAATATTCTTGACAAGGGCATCATCAAACGCAGCCCCAAGGAGGATCGGCGCCGGAAAAGACGTCGCGTAGCTAAATTCGCCGCTGTCGGTGAAATGGACCCCCGGTGAGCCCGCGACCCCATGCAATGCTTCGCTCCACCAGTTGTAGGCTGGAAGACCGAGTCGAGGTACCCCGGGGGCCTCAAACTGGGTATTGTTGATTTTTTCTTCCAGGGTCATGGCGGCCACAAGCGCCCGAGCCCGAGCGGTCGGATCTAGTGTCGCATCGCATACAGCGTTCTTGGCCAAGGGACCAGTATCACAATCCGGAAAGGGGTTGGCTGCATTTCCAAGTTGTGCAACTGATGTGAACAATAAGAACACTCTGGCTGCTCCACGGGAGGTCGACAGGGACCCCATGATTGCTTGATGCTGAATAGTTGACACTTGTAGGACCAGGAAAGATACATATCGCGCGATATAAACACCATCTTGATGCCGATTTACCCGTCAACTTAGCCCCTGGTATGTGATCGACAATAATATTCAGCCGAGGGATGCTAGCATCTGGCTTCACAGGGGAACATTCCTGCGGAGGGTGGCGATGTACGCATTTGCATGAAACGTAAATGCACTTGTTTTCTGGCAAAATTGTTCATCGACAGTAGAGCATCATCAGTCGCCCAATAATTAAGTCTGCGACAGGGATTGGATTAGGCTGAATGTTTCGCATGTGCGGAGACTGCAGATCTTGTCTGGGGATTCGGAGAATTATGCTGCGGCGCATCCCAGACGGGCAATTATCCATGACTTCGTGAAGGGAAAACGGATGTATCTCTTGCGAATTAAGGTCAGTGCCAAAAGATTTAGAAGTATGGCAGTTTCATGATAAGCCCTGGGGAATTAAATTATGGATTATGTTCATAGTAAGCTCGAACAGTACAGCGCAGTCAGTCCTATGAGCATTGTGTGAGCATTGACGGTTGGCAAGCAGGAATCGAAACGTTGCTGGGCCGTACAGCTGCAACAGAGTGAAGTTACTCATCCGGCCCATCAGTCACCTTAATGATGCCACCAATGACCCCCTGGTAGAATCCACCATCAGGCCCAATAGCTCCCGGTTGGTAATCGTCATTGTAGGTCCCCCCAGCACCGGTACGAAGTCGCCAAACTTCCTCACCCGTTTCCCAGTCAAGGGCGACGACATACCACGTCCATTTGCCATACTTGGTAGGGCCCACAGCTTGGGTATAGCCATATACAAGGCCATTGTTTGTACTGATGACAGGAACCGACTGGATTCGGAGATCTGGAACCTCCCACGCCACCTCGCAGCCGCTGCCGTCTGCAGCTACATCAATTCGAATTACACCCGGCTCCATCTGCGTTAGGTTGTTCCAGTCCCCATTCAAACCAGTGTCCAGATAGTATAGAGGAGGCGCGTTGTAATCGTTGCACAGGAACACGCCGTACTTGTCCCCTTGCTTGTGCGCCAGGGGCGCAATGTCAATGTTGCTTTTTCCTTCCGGGAAAACTGGAACTTGGCACACAGTCTGGGGAGAATCGGTTTGCTTTGTCTGGTGATAGATCACCAGGTTTACTTGTCCGTTTGCGTTATCCGTAATGGCGACATACTGATCCCCAAGTAGCGCAGGAGTAGCCCCGGATCCACGGGAGTATGACCCCGGCTTCTGAGTGTCACCAGCGTCGTACGCAACACTCCAGAGTGTTGTGATAGAGGTCCCAGGGCCAGGTCCAAATGCGTAGAAATAGCCATCAGCGCGTGAGCCATTAGCTGCCGCCCCGGACGGGCCCGTAAGAGCAAAGACAGTTGTGCCGTTCAACCCAATCCCGTTCTCTACCATCTGGTCCTGGAAGTGCTGGACGTGCACAGTGCCATCTGGTTCAATGTATCCGAAAGTGCTGGAGTTCTGTTCTGCGTCACCATGACCTCCCTGCGCTCGCAAACCACCGCTGCTGAACCACAGGTTTTTCTGCGTGTCGTACATTGCATTCATCAGCAATTCGCCCGGTCCCAACACGGAAGTCAAATTTTCCATTCTGGTGAGATCCAGGTTAATCCCTCCCTCCGTCGTCAGCTGGACCACGTATATTTGACCCTCCTTTGAGGTCACCACAATCTCATCCGTATCCAAAAGCAACTCCATGTACGCCACGTTCAAGGTCTGGCCTTCGCGCTCCGGATACCATTCGGCTTGCAGTTCCAATGTCTCGTCATCCACCGCGGCAAGACCCCATTGCAATCCACTCAGGCCAATCTTTGTGTATCCCGCGACCAGTTGCCCGCTTCTTGTCCACATGAGGATATGGAGCGATTGAATGCCAGTTTTCAGTTCCAGATTCCTCCCCAGCGGCGCGGGATAGTCAATAGTACCCGTATTGCCACCATCCTGGTGCATGTTGAAAGCTTGGGGAGAGCCCTTGATCTTTGACTCCAAGGGCTTTGCCGTCGCAGCGCTTCCGATGAACTTCTCGCCGAACGGAATTTGCAAACTGGGGATAGGAAGGGGTCCCTACATCACTCGTGAGTTGGTAACTTCTAGCCAAGTACGTTGTCTTAACACCTACCGCGCGTTTCTCCTTGGCTTGACTTTGGCCTACGGCGGGGACTGCGGCCGCCGTTGCTGCCAAGAAGCAGATCAAGCTTTTGAAGAGCATCATGAAGTTCGACAAAACTCAAATATTGGCCGTATCTCGATTACAGTAAGCATGGTCGGCGCATACTCATGGCGAAGTATTTATCCTTGCGACCGCGTTCCTGATCACATCAGCCCGCCCCTGTTGTATGACGTGCTTTGAGGAGACAATGCCGAAGATCAACGAGGGACACAACCGGATAGAGGCAGTCCCCTGTCGCTCCCCTGTAAGCGAGGGTTCGCTTATGCAGCTCTTCCCCAGGTATCCGGTTTGGCGTTGACATGTTGAGGGGGTTCCGTCTTCCTATCCGGTGATTTTCCACGTCGATCATCCACCTCGGTTCGTGGAACACCCCAGAGAAAGGGATAACCAGCATGCATGTGAATGATACGTCTTTTGTGGTATTGACGAACAAAGAGAGTTGTTTGGCTTAAGGTCTTCAGCATCGTGTTGTTTAATGGATTTCTGGAGCTCGTCATTAGTCTATGTGATACATCGTTGCGCAGACAGACAAAATAGCCGAGCATCCTAGAAGAATACTAACGATCAGGCGCATAACACGCCATAGTTGGCAGCGATTTGTCAAGATGCCATGCTTATCAGCAACACCTTAATTTGCCGGATGTATCAGCCATAGTAACGAGATAAGCAAGTGGCTTATTAGCGAACTACCGAGGATCGTAATTCCATAGACTTGCTGCGAATGTCATGCCGCAATAGCTAGCGTTGCATCTGCAAGTATTAGCAGAGAATTTTCTTGTCCGCACTGCTTCCAATCAACCTTCTGGCACTCCTTGGAGCAATATTGCGCCATTTTATGGCCTCCGCGCCTCAATACCTCGATGCCATTGCTCCCCGTTTTGCCACAATGATACCAATTCCTCCCGTTCGGATCCAGAATCGAGTTAACTTTCCCAGAAAGGTTTTCTATAGACGACCGGATGAAAGACTCCGTCGAGTCAACGGCCTGTTCAACTGGTGGAACAGGAAAGCAGGGTGGGATTGCAACACGGGTAGCGTGCTTAGCGTTCAAGTTCCAGGAAGAAGCATTTTGAATCCTATACTTAAGTGGAATATTCTTTTGCCGCAGGAATAAATTACCGTTTCACCCATATTGGCCGATATAAGAGATTTTATCCCTCTGGCATATTCGCATAAAGGACGGTGCTTCCAGTCGCGACATTTCTCGGTCGCCGAGGGAAGTAGGCCAACTCTTGGTCATGCACCTTGTCAGTCGAGTATCTCGTACAAACTGAAAGGCTCCAGGAACATATAAAGCTCCTGTCAATAGGGGTTTTCCATCAAGAGGTACCTGTTGTTTCCCTTGTCCTCGCACCACCGTCATAGTTCCTTCCTCCGAGTTCGACTGACTGGGTGTGACACCAAACAGGAGGTTGATTGTCGGTAGATCGCTGGGTATTAATGCGGGATTATATTCCAGATCTGCATTATTATGATCGAGAGCCGATGATGGAAATGAAGTTGATCTTATTTTGTTTCCATTTTGTTTCCACATAGCACGTGATTCCACCTCCATTGTCCGAATGGGGAAATCACGTGAGTGTATAGATCAACTGTCAACATTTTGCTTGTTTAGGAAGTAGAAGAATTAGATTATTAAGGTACTTCTATCAGATGGATTTTTACTGTCATGTAATTTATTATTCAAGCCTAAGATAGCTGATATTGGAGATATCTGGAATATTTCCCTGCATCAAGTGTCTCAGTATTTAGCCAGTAGCTGTCTATAAACTCGGTAGTACAAGTACCTACCTACCTAGGTAACTTATCATCTCAAATATACTAAGATGTTCTTTGTTCTTTGGCTCAACTATATTTCATACTATAGTATGTCCTCTCTACCTATGGATAACTACTACGTAGTTTGGGAAGAATGGCGAATTCCCTCCAGACAAAAGAGTTGTAGTAGTAACAGTGAATTACTTTGTGTTAGTCCTGACTATTCCAGTCTTTCTGTTCCTTTCTTGTCTCTTCTTCTCTTCTCTTCTTTTTCTTCTTCTTCTCTTTCAACCTCTTTCCTCTACTTCTTCTCAACCTCTACTCTCCTCCATCCATCCATCCAATCACATCTCCATCAATCTCTCCAAAATATCCTTCAACTTCAACAACGTTCCATCGCAACAATGAAGATTGTTTTCTTCGCCATCTTTGTCTTCTTTGCCATGGTCTTTGCCGGCGCTGTCCCTGACAGTAATCTGGGCAACTTGGACAATGGTGATTAACCTCCTTAGCTATTCTCTAGTCCCATACTAACAATGAGCCAGACCTGATCGACGTGACTCCTGTTGGCACCGCCTCCACTAAGGACGTTCTTGGCGACTTCAGAAAGGGTCCTTGCCAACGCCAGTGCGCCAACGATGGCAACTGTTGCAAGAAGGACCAGTGCTATAATCGCGTTTGTCTCGGCCCTCATCTCGGTCCCCGCGAAGTCGCCAGCGCTTTCCATGAGTATCGCGCGACCAAACCGGAGCCCATTCCCGATCAAACCGAGACTGATTGACGGATTCTCAGGTGCTCAAAGTCATGCTCAAGGGTTGGTTTTCTCATTAAGGCACACTTGAGTGGTGGAAGCGTGGGCCTATTGCGATTGCGATTGCGATTAAATTTTCTTTTTCTTGTACTTGCCGGCAGTTAAACATGAGAGAACATCATCCTGCGTAATGAAGTGTTTTTTACCATAGCTAGCCATCTGCAATTTTCATGACGTGATATTGCTCTTCCAAAAGTGTTCTTCTTGCAAATCTTACTGCGTAGTGGGGAGACGACGAGGCGCGGCGGATGGCATCATCCGCCGCGGCGATGGGATAATACAGCCTTTTCCATGGCGATTTTTCGGCTTTCGGCGTTGAACAGGGGTGCTGATGCAATCCTCACCTTCTTCATCTTCATCCTGGAGGACCTTATCGCTCTTCTTGTCTCATCATAGATTGGATGATGCGACCATGCCAATACCATGCCCCCCGCCGTAGCCGACCACATACCTCCTCCCTCACGCCCTGGTCTGCTCCAATGAGGTACAACGAGATCCTTCTATAAGAAAGCTATAACAGTTGGGCAAGGTGAACTATACCAAAGTATATGCCATTAATTCATCCTGATCTTCCCGTTTAGCCATCATGTCAGTGGCTCACTCTGCAATACCGACCAAGAAGACGGTCGAATCCACCATAAAGGCTCTCGACGATGGAACCAGTGATGAAGAGTCCTCGATCTCTCCTCTCGGGGAACCTGGGGCTGGTCGACGATTCTGGTTTCAACGAGCCAAAGCATTTGACCCCGATGCAATTGCGACGCAGTATTCCGTCTACGATAACCCCGACACGGCCAAAGAGTACCAGCCTCGAGAGGACTGGGAGAATATCCACCGATTCGACCCTTCAGCACGATGGACATGGGGCGAGGAGAACCGAGTCGTTCGAAAGATCGACCAGCGCATCATGGTTTTTACATGCTTAATGTTCATGGCGCTTGAGCTTGACCGTGCGAATCTGTCGCAGGCCTTGACGGATAACTTCCTGACTGACCTGCACTTGACGACAAACGGTAGGCTTCTTCCCCGGAGCAACTAAATATTCTGGCTGATCGCTCGTTAGATTATAACCTCGGCAATACCGTGTTCAAGCTGTCCTTCCTCTGCGCTGAATTGCCCTCCCAGCTGGTGAGCAAATGGGTTGGCCCCGACCGCTGGATTCCAGCCCAGATGACGCTCTGGTCAGCAGTGGCGATGGGGCAATATGGATTGAGTGGGAAAGCCTCCTTTTTGGCATGTCGTGCCCTGCTTGGAATGCTTCAAGGGGGGTTCATCCCCGATGTAAGTTAAGCCATAAGCCAGGGTGTGACGTCGTTGAAAGAACCTGACCCGAACTCTCCAGGTCATCCTTTACCTGTCTTACTTCTATAAGCACTTTGAGCTCACCATCCGCCTGGGATTCTTCTGGACCGCCATGGGCATTGCCGACATCCTTGCCAGCTTCCTCGCGTTTGGGCTGTTACACCTTCGCGGAGTCCAGGGACAAGCCGGCTGGCGATGGCTGTTCCTGCTGGAGGTGAGTGTACACACCACTGGTCAATACTTGTCTAACCGCACTGCAGGGTCTTATCACCCTTATTTTCGGTCTGGTTGCATTTGTTTTGATGCCCGCGGGTCCATGCCAGACCGCCCACTGGGCCAGAGGCAAGTCCGGTTGGTTCAGTCCACGGTAAGAAGTGACAATCCCGATGGTTTCCAGCGCCACAGACACTAATTCTAGCAGCGAGGAAATCATCATGGTCAACCGAGTCATTCGGGATGATCCCAGCAAGGGCACTATGCATAACCGACAGCCCATTACCCCCCGGCTGCTGTGGCAAAGCCTCTGCGACTTCGACATGTGGCCGCTGTATATCCTCGGGATTACCTTTCAAATTCCCACACAGACGCCACAACAGTATCTGACTCTCATTCTAAGAAGCATGGGCTTTGATACATTCACTACCAATCTCCTAACCATTCCATCTCAGGTTATCCAGATCTCCTCGATGCTGGTGCTAACGTACACGGCAGAGGCGCTGGGGCAACTCAGTCTGGTCGCAATGCTCGGCCAAATCTGGTCGTTGCCGTTCCTGGTGTATATGTACGTGGTGGATATCAACAGTGCCAACAAGTGGGTTGCCTGGGTAGTAATGACATTGTTGCTGGGTCATCCCAATCGTGAGTCTCGTCGCTATAAAGTCAACGCGAACACCGTCTAACCCGGAGACAGCTCACCCCATCCAAGTCGGCTGGAATTCGAGGAACTCCAACGCTGTTCGGTTGCGCACCGTGTCGGCTGCAGTGTACAATATGACTGTCCAATCTGGAGGGATCATCGCGTCAAACGTTTATCGAAAGGGTATGTATGCCCTGCGTCTCTTTGGACAAATGTGACTAACAGAATTAGATGATGCGCCGCGATATCGACGCGGAAACCGAGTGCTGGTGGCGATGACGGTGGCCAACATCGCCCTCTACTTTCTCACCAAGGCTTACTATATGTGGAGAAACTCAACGCGAGAGAAGAAGTGGAATGCGATGACGGAGGACGAGAAGATGACCTACCTAGCGACCACCACCGACGAGGGGAATAAGCGATTGGAGTTTAGGTTTGCGCACTGAGGGAGATAGATCGCGTTGGCGAGGTTGGCGGTTTATACATAGGAACCAGAGAGATGAAGCCTGCAATGAATATTAGATAGGATACAAGGACCCTTCGAATGAATGAATTCTTCACTACGCAAAATTGTGCATATCTACGGCAGAGCTATATACGAAATGGTCACCACTAAATCTACGAACTGGGTTGCTGTGACTCATGAAGCATTCGATCGTACTAGGCACTGGCAGGTTGCGTGTGTACGTTGAAAGTATGAGTAAGTCCAGGGACGTCGACGTCGCGCAATAAGGATCTAAACCCGAGTCAGTTGTTGCGCAACTTTTTCCCGGGATTATCCCACCACCCCTGTCAACATGTCGCAACCACGTGTGACTAACATGGTGACATATTGCATTATTCTAAATGAGTATTGCCAATCACTCACCACTAGTTTTAGAGCGATAAGCCGGAGACGACATCGTGGGGAGATGATCTCAAAGAGGAGCGAATTGCGCCATGATGTGCGGGGTTCACACCGAGACACGAAACGATGGGTATAAGAGTAGGATATCGAAGGCAACAATAGAGACCCTGAAAATATCCAAAAAAACAACAAAATCAAACCTGAGTTGTCTACCGTCTCCAACATGGCTCCTTCCCTTGCAGATAACGCCCCCGTGATTCCCGTTGTTGAGAGCAATGTGCCGCTGAAGGGTTTGCAAAAAGAGGCCTTGGAACTTGGTGCATCGCTGGATTCGTACGAATCGTTCGATGTCACGCCCATCATTGGGCGCGAGTTTCCTACCGCCGACCTGGCGGAATGGCTGCATGCACCCAACTCTGACGAGCTCCTGCGGGATCTCGCTATCACAAGTAAGCCTCGCTACCTCTTCGTGGTGATTTCCAGCTCACGCCTTCATACCAGTCTCTCAAAGAGGTGTGGTCTTCTTTCGCAAGCAGGACGGTCTCAACGATGATCTCCAGAAAGAACTTGTGCAGCGACTGGGAGAACTGTCCGGAAAGCCAGCGACTTCGGGGTTACATATCCACCCCATTGCGAACTCGGGTCGGGAGCATAGTGTCAAAGACGACGAGATCAGTGTGATCAGTTCGGCTCAACGAGAGACATTGTACAAGGACCGCAACACCCGCAAGCAGAGCAACCGCCGGGAATGGCATAGTGATATCACATTCGAGCCTATCCCCAGCGATTACACTCTTCTGCGCTTGACGGAGCTGCCGCGAACGGGAGGAGGTAGGTTTCGTGCAGATGAGGCGAGAGGACCAGACTAACCATGACTTCTAGACACACTTTGGGCGTCGGGGTACGAGCTGTTCGACCGCATCTCAGAGCCATACCAGAAGTTCCTGGAGGGACTCACTGCAACATATGCGCAGCCGAGGTTCAACAAAGTCGCCGCCGAGAATGAATTTACTATCCATACCGGACCGCGAGGGGCACCCGAGAACGTGGGCGAGGAACTGAAGGCCATTCATCCGGTCATTCGTACCAATCCGGTGACGGGGTGGAAGAGCGTCTTCGCCGTCGGATCGCACGTGCAGCACATCAATGGGCTTGAAGAGGAGGAGAGTCAGCATCTGCTGAACTGGTTCGTCACGCTGATCGTGGAGAACCACGACCTGCAAGTGCGACTCAAGTGGAAGAATCCTAATGACCTAGGTAAGGAGACACGAATCGATTATTGAATCGATAACTGACGACATTTCTAGCGATCTGGGACAACCGGTCCAATTACCATTCCGCGACTTGGGATTATGCAGGTCTTGGACCTCGCACGGGGCATCGCGCGGTGGGGCTAGGCGAGCGGCCGTATTTCGACCCGAAGAGTATCAGCCGACGGACGGCATTGGAGAAGCAGTGATGGAGTTGAACATGCGACGGGCGTTTGTTGTTGTGGTGTCCCAATCAGGCAGGTGGCTGGCACGTGATGGCTTTCTGATGTCATCGACTTATGCACACTCCTTAGTAACCAATTTATCCATGTCAAAGATTCTGCGCATAAAAACAACCCTTTGATGAGGGCTTGAAGATACTAAGTAGAGAACCAAAACCTGGAGGGGTATACATTCTCTGAAGCTTCATTTCTTCGGAGTAGTATACCGATCTACCAGGTACCACTTGATCTTTCTTATTTTGACATGGCATAAGATGGCCGTTGAGTTCACTGATCTATATATATATATCAAAACCCAGTCATTCTATTTCCTACCGTTTTGTTTTCTATACGGAGATATACGAATATTTTCCTCTCATCCTCCTGACCAGTATGAATATCAATATATTAGCAGACCCACCGGCACACTACGGAGGCGATCCTCATTTGACATGAATCAATAAGTTTCTAGATACCTCTTGTTGAGAGCTGAATCAGAGTGAACAATCACGTGGTGGACGCCATTACGTAATGGCTCTTATCTTATCAGCGTGCCTGATCCACCCTTTCTCTCTCCCCTGATGAACAAAGCAGCAACAACATCGCCAATGAAACTAACAATGAAGCTAAAGATCCTTCTCGTCTTCTAGTTTATTACCTTCCTCCCTCAATATGCGAGGTCTGCCCCACGATAGCCGTATCCGAGGCACATATTAACCCCATCGCCCCTCGTTTTTTCTCTCCTCCCCATTCCCGACGTCGCGTACGATCCCCCCAGCGCCATGCCTAAGTCACTCATTTTCCCTGCTCGCCAAACAGGCGACTCTCCAAAAACAGCTGCCACAACCAACTTCACCGGCAATGTGAATATCGATGCGATCCACAAGGACGACCCGGTCGGCATGATCACCGTCACCTTCAGTCCAGGCGCGCGAACACACTGGCATACACACAAACAAGGGCAGATCCTGAAGGTGGTCTCGGGGTCAGGTTGGATCTGTGATGCGGGGGGTCTCCCTCGGCGCATCACGGCTGGCGACCTCGTCTGGGCACCACCCGGTACCACACATTGGCATGGCGCCTCCGAGGGATGCGAGATGGCCCATCTGGCGATCGGCCTGGGCCAGACGGTCTGGGGAGATCCCGTCACCGAGGAGGAATATACCCAGATGGAGACGCAGGGGAGTTCATAAAATGGGATGAGAATAAATATGCCTATCTATTCAGGATGATATCAGCACCGAGTGGACTCCATTCATAGGTATATATGTACAAGGTCTAGCGAACCAGCGAAGTCAGATATAGAGGATGCAAAAAGACAAAGTACAGCTGAACAATAAGCCGCCACAAAAAAAGAAGAAAAACAAATATACATCGTTAATTGCCAATGAACAACCAGGCAATCATTCCTCCCCACAGTCCGATAAACACCACCGTCAGGATCCCGGCACCAGCCTTGTCTCCTGTCGTGATGGGCTTCGGCTGGCCTTGTTTCGAGCTTGCGTCCGAGCCTCCTGCATTGGGATCGCTTTTACTCGTGCCGCCTGTAGTCGACGTGACAGGGGCGACCCCTTTGCTCAGTAGCGACGACGACAGCACATCAGTCGCGATGATTTGTTCCTCCATACCGACCCAACCATCCCATTTGCTCTCGTACCACCGCACGCCACAGGTATTGTTGGTCAAGCCAGAGCAAGACTGTGCGGCCGCCTGCGCCGATCCCTGCAGTTTGGGTAGGATTTGGTCGTAGGTCGATGGAATCAGCAGCGCGATGAAGGCGAGCCACCCGGTGACCAGGCCCTTGAAGAGGATCTCGTTGTCATTGCACGCCTCGGCGGGTTCGCAGAGGGTCTCGGACATGATGTTGCTGCCATACTTTTTGGGGAAGAACTTATCGAGAGTGACCCCAAGAAGGCCATCGACAGCGTCCTTCCAGTTCGACTTTTCGGTCTGTGATCATCATTGTGTCAGTGGACGGGGTAGAGCGATCGGATAAAAGAGGTAGAGACACGACGTACGTGGTTATACATGTAGGCGGCACCAGTTAAATAGGCGCCATAGTTGTAGGACCACTGGTTGTTGCCTTGGGTCTTGCAGCCGTTGGCGATATCGGTCGAATCCGCCACATTCCAGGTCTTGTTGTTCAGGAGCGGCGATGACGCACTCCAGTCCCAGACCTTTTCGGCCCAATCCGCGTAGGTATCGTTGTTCGTGTATCGCGCGAGACGGGCCGCCAGCTGGAACAACCCACCGTTGGAGATGGAGTTCTTCATGGCATAACCGGCCTGGTAGGGGAAGATCTGCCAGCGAAGACCTCCGCCGCAGTTGGTCGGGTCCCACCGCGCGATCTGGGTGTTGAAGACTCCCTGCGCCAACGAGAGCCAGGAGAATCCGCCGTCGACATCGGGGAATTGGATTTCGGCGGCCGTCATGGCGGCGAGGCCCCAGAAGACTTGATCATCGTTCCCCTGCGCGTCGTGTTAGGTCTGGGGGCGTCATCGATGGGGAGTGTGAACGTACCAGATAACTACTGTAATTGGCGGGCATGTAGTCGCCATTGCCCGCCTGCCACTGCATTCCCTGGCTCACCTGGGGGTTGTAGGTATCGTCTCCGGTATAGTGCCAGTAAAGCAATAGACTCATGAACAGCGCGCTTCCCTCCCACCATTTCTCAGGAAAAGCGCCAGGAATGCCTCCGGTGTCGTTGCCGGAATACCATGTCATGGACCCGTAAGCGGTTTTACTAGCGGCATCCTTGATGGATTCTGTCGGTGTGGAATGTAAATATTAGATGAGAAGTTCTTTTTTGTTTTTTTTCGTGTGTTTTGCTCTTGTTGTTCTGTGAGGGAGGGGATGAGGGAACCGATTCACATACGTTCATCATTGATGTCGATGGTCAGAGCAGTCGCGACTCGGGCAATAACAGCGGCGATGACGAGGAGACGCCCGAGCGAAGGCACAGGGGTGAAACGCATCACCGAGGAAGAAATATTTCTTTCAGATCGACCAGCGAACAGAAAATGGGACAGAGAAATGAGCGAAAGACAGGGCAGACAGCCAAAACAGAACGAGGGAAGATGGTCGGGATGAGAGTGGAAGAATGGATGACAGGAGAGGCATTATCCTCGTCGCCCGCCTCAGGTCTTTCCTTTCATTTCCCTTTCCAAGCCCCGTTTCTTTAATTAGCTGGGTCGGTCACGTAATGGTGGCAGTTGCGACGATGATTCGCGCGAGGATGTGGAACGGCGACAAGGTACGTGTGCAGTGGATCCAATCGCCTTGGCTTTCTGCCTAGTTGACACTCAAGCTTTGGCCGGTGCGAAATTAAGACTTCTTGGGTGTGGTTTAGTCATCGACTCCACGGAGATTTTGGATTTTCTTCCTCCTTTGGAACCAGGAGTGGCGTGGCGCAGTCCACCAGGGGCATCGGGAAGGGTTACAGCCGAAGTCCCTCAGTCATGGTTGGAATTATGGTAGGATTCAATCCCAATGATTGACCTCATCACTGGATAACTATCGATGATCTCCCGGCTAGTCCTGTGTCGATCCCTTGCATCGGCTTTTTCCAAGGCAGCTGGAATGATAAGGGCGAGAGCCAGAAGAATTTTTCATAATACGCAAAACTGAGAGAATGCAAGGATGCCATCACGTGATGATTATCTCTGGATTTTGTTTATCACCTGAGAGAGATACCTTCTTGTATACGGTGGACGATGAATATAATGAATTATCCATAACATCATCAACTTCATGCTACCAGTCACTCTGGCCTTTGGTTTTGGAATAAGTACTTGGTCTTGCTTTGATAACTTCTTCATCTTCTTGGCGGATGCTTGAATGTACCCACTAGCCCCAGATGGGACTAGCGTATATCTCCTTCGGATGATGTGAGTACACTCGTCATGTGACTAGTTTTGTACAGACATGCACAGTTAGTCATCATCACCATCCAAATCAGGTGACTGTCTTTCTTTTCGTCCCACAGACAGAAACAAACAAGCAAACAAACAAGAATGTTGGACGTCACGTATATTCGGAAAGAATTGATTCGACATCGTCCCAAGACATGGGGGCTTCGTCGTTTGTCGCATTTCCTTCTACAATGACGAGACTCGTTGGGAGTCTTCCTCGACCGTCTGAACAAGTTCTCACACCCAAGAGTACTAGTGTACTCGGACAGCGCTGGACTCGAGGAATCTTATTATCTGGGACTGACTGGAATGAATTATTCAACAGGATCTCGCACTGAACAAGTCTTCAATGGAGGAGATTCGTCGGTATACATAGATCAACCCACACTGTTTCACTGGGGTCCAAACTGACACAAATAGACGACATCAGGTATTGATGCAATCGCGCCATGATGAATATCATCCTGAATTTGTCCACCATGGATTTGCGATTATCCTGAATCAGGATGCCTTGACTTTCTTCTGGAGGCAAAGCTTCCTGGCACATGGAATGGTGTCGACAATAGAACTCCCAATGCTCATGTCGTTGTACTCTATCTTCGTTGAAGTTGACTTCTGATGAACGATGCGCGTTCTGCGAGAACCACAGTTCTGCCATCTGGGGACACTTTATTGACGTAGTTCCATACGAGAAAACATGATTCAACAGAACAAGACGACGCCGGTTATATGACTTGGGGTACTAACTTGGCAAGTGGCCCATGCGTTGAATCCGGGGAAAACAAAGCTTATCATGCGGGGTTGATGGATTTCGTGGGGATTGATATCCATCTCCACTTCTCCTTTTTGCCTGTTATTTATGTCTTGCAATTGTTCACTCTTACTCGACAATGTCAGATGAACTGTGCAAGGAGGTTCTCTCTGATGGGATAATAATCGCCCCCTACAGACAACATCCCCAATTCTAGTACAATGAAGCAGAAAATCAAGGCCAACCCTCTGCGTCATACCTACCTACGATGATCTCGTATGTCGGCCCGAGGTGTTGGAGCAACGATCCTTCACCCTTCCAGCCCTGGCAATGATCAATGCCTCAGCGGTGGAGATGACCCCAAGGATCGGGTATATAGCCTTGACCCCCAGAATCCAACCTCCCCAGATTTCCCCCCTGCAGAATCCATCATGTTACAACACATCGTCGTAAACTCCTATAATCTCTGGATTGTCATCTTCGTGGCAATTGGCACCATTGCCTGCGCCTATGGACTGGCAGTGATCGGGTCCACCGTCGGCCAGCCCAACTTCTACACCTACTTCGGGCTCGCCTCCGAGGGCCAGCCAGGATATGGCCACACCACCAACATAATCGGTGCGCTCAACGGGCTCAACTCCGCCGGCGCTGTCGGTGGCTGTCTCTTCCAAGCATGGACCGCCGACGCCTACGGCCGCAAGTGGACCATCCAAATGGGACTCATCGTCGTGCTCGTCGGCGGTGCCCTCTGCGCCGGAACCGTCCACATCGCCATGTTTATGGTCGGCCGCTTCGTCGCGGGCATTGGCTCCGGCGTTCTCGCCTGTATTGTGCCTGCCTACCAAGCCGAAGTCTCCACGGCTGACACCCGGGGCGCCATGGTCGCCGTCACCGGCATCATGTACGCCGTCGGCTACTCCCTCGCCGCCTGGCTGGGCTTCGCTTGCTACCATATGCCGGCCACCGCCAACGCCGCCTCGTTTGCCTGGCGCTTCCCGCTCGCCGTGCAAACCCTCTTCCCCCTCATCGTCCTCGCCGGCAGCTCCTTTGTTCCCGAGTCCCCACGATGGCTGCTCCAGCAGGGTCGGCGTACCGAGGCGTTTGGAATTGTCGCGCGACTACACCGCACCCCAGACGACACGAGCGACGCGCGCGCGCGCCAGGAGTTCTATCTCATCGAGCAGCAGTTCCAACTGGACCAATCCCTCTCCGTCACGGCTGGCTGGGTGGAAATGTTCCGCACGCCGGCCAACCGGCGACGCGCACTGGTCGCCTTCTTGTTGATGTGGGGGGACCAGTTCTTGGGGATTTACGTGCTGGCCAATTACGGTGTGCTGATCTACGCCAGTCTCGGTATGAAAGGGTCTGTGCCGTTGTTGTTGTACGCATGCTGCAACAGCCTGACGCTCTTCGGCAACACCTGGACCGCGTTCTATGTCGACCGCCATGGCCGTCGCAAATTCCTGCTTATTGGCAGCATCGGCTGCACCGTCTCGATGACCTTCCTTTGTGCGTTGACCGCGCGGTTCCTGGGAACGGATAATCAGGGTGGGCTGAGAGCGGCCATCTTCTTTATCTTCTTCTACACCTTCTGGTGGTGTTTCTTCATGGACGCTACGCAGTATATCTACGTCGCGGAGATCTTCCCCAATCACCTACGCAGTCGCGGAGTGGCACTGGGCATCGGGGCGTTCTATCTGGCGTCCGAAATAACGCTCGTGGGTGCCCCCGTTGGGCTCGACCGGATCGGTTGGAAGTTCTATCTTGTGTTGATTGTGCCGTCGATCTTCTATATCGTATTGATCTACTTTTTCTTCCCGGAGACGAAGGGTCGCACACTCGAAGAGATCGGTGCGCTGTTTGGGGACGAGCAGGGTGTCGCTTCCCATTGGTATGATCTGTCTGCGGAAGAGCGCGAGAAGGTCATGGAGAAGGCATTGGGGGATATAGATGGCGTCCGCTCTGGGGACAGTGGGAAGAGCGATGAGGAGCAGCAGCCAGCGGCCGTTCATGTTGAGAAGTGATGGGATTACGGAGGATGGGAAGAGCCAGATAGACCGGACATCAAGGCAATACCTCCCTTGATTCTCCTTCTCATGCTTATACCGATACTACACGATAGAGGTTGTCGAGCAAGATTATAAAACTAGTTCACTCGGTGTACAGGAATGCTCCAATATTTGATCAGTTAGAATACTTTCATTGGGTCTCCTGCAGGCCTCGTTTCTCCCCTGTGAGCCCTCAATAACATTTTCATACTCTCGACCTTCCACAACTCTCGGGTAGTACGCCTGCATGTGCCAGCAAGGTCAACCGACCGAGTCAGTGACTCGATGGGGGGGACGTCGTTCGGGGACATACCAGCCATCCATATATGATCTCTCAGAGGGTATTCATCCAATCCGTGAAGCTAGCCAACGGATTGTCAACCATTCCGGACCGCCAATCGTATCTAGGGTACGTTTTGAGAAGCGAAGATCCTCAGGTGATAAAAGAGCACGTGCGAGTGCCTCTAGTTAGTTGATGATCTTCCTCTGGCAGCAGACAGAATCCATTACCAATGTAGTATATCCCACACTCGAACTCGAAGTATGTTCAAAATATCAACAGCCAAGAGCTAACAGCCATCGGACAAGACGATATATTCGTTATGTGTTGTCGTCATGCATAACCACCACCTTATGCAGGGAGCAAGTCATAGCTTCTTAGCTCCCCCCCAGCTAGTGGCAATCGGCCCGGAGGATACTAGGCATATAGTGCATCTCCATGGACGTTATGCATGGTTTATGATTATTGTTCGTTAGGAACCGACAGTTCCTCGGACAGTTGACGGGGTTTGTATATCAGGAATTCAGGATCGGATCTTGCCGCAAGTCCTCGCCGATGCCGCAGGCGCATATGCGGCCGTTAGCACCGGGGATCCCACGGGACGGATCTCGGTCTGGGACAGGAGACGTGTATTCATCAGGAGAATTGTATTGATTTTATTTACTTTTTTCTTTTCAATCTCAAGTATGTTCGAATTTCAATGCACTGTCTTCTTGGTATATCGGGATGGATTGGAGTTATACGAGGGGGAGAAAGAGGGGAATCCTAAGGGGAGGAAGAGGCAAAGAATTATGAGGGAGATCGGTCGCATAGGATTTAATTTCCCCCAAATTATTGGCATTCTTCGAAAACAAGTGAAACAGGATTATTTGATGTTGCCCAGACTGGCCCATGTGATTGGTTCCCATAGTGAGCCTCGGGGTTAAATCCTCGGCCCGCAGCCTCGGTTTGTTTTATCGGATCATGCGGGGGATAACAACAATCAATTATCTTGGGCCAACTTCATCATCATCAACCATCCTCATTCCTAATAATAATAAATACACCCCCTATACCTCCCCCCAATATATCTCAACATCCATACTCACATCAATCAATAACACCCTCCACCATGGCCACCGTCTCCGCAAACCCCGTCCCCTTCGAGGAGCCCCCTTACCTCCGCGGTCTGCCCTCCCCCATTTACACCGAATCCCACCGTCGCTTCCAGAAGGCATGTCGCCAGTTTGTCTGGGACAACCTTCTGGTCAACGCCATGGAGTATGAGAAGGCGGGTCAGGTTCCCGATCATGTCTTCCAGAAGTTCTGCGATAACAACATGCTCGTCCCCAATCTCCCCGCCCCCCTGCCGGTCAACTGGCTGAAGCGGATGAACATCTACGATATCCTGGGTGTCAAGGTCGAGGATTGGGACTACCTGCACACTGGAATTTACATGGATGAGGTATGAGAATTATCATTCATCGGACAGAATAGTTGATTTAAACATCCTCTGTATGACATACATCTGACAAACCCCCCCACATTCCAGCTCGCCCGATCCGGTGTTTCTAGCGCCGCTGGTATCAACCCCGGTTGGTGTTACGGTCTCCCTCCCATCTTCAAGTTCGGAAGCCCCCAGCTGCAGGAGAAGTTTCTCCCCGATCTGTTGACCGGGAAGACGCGCTGCTGTATCGCCATTACCGAGCCGGGCGCAGGGTCCGATGTCGCCAACATCACCACCACTGCCACCAAGTCCGCCGATGGCAAGCACTACATCATCAACGGCGAGAAGAAATGGTAGGACCCGGACCCTTAAGACTCTGATTCTTGGCAACAACCTGTTCAACTAACCCGGATAGGATCACCAACGGCATCTGGTCCGACTACGCCACCATGGCCGTTCGCACGGGCGACCCCGGCGCCGCTGGCCTGTCCGTCATGGTGGTGCCTCTCAAGGGATATCCCGGTGTCAACATGCGCCGTCTGTCCGTTGCTGGCCAGAAGACCGGCGGAACCACGTACATTGAGCTGGACGATGTCAAGGTCCCCGTCGAGAACCTGATCGGTCGCGAGGGCGAGGGTATGCGTCTCATCATGACCAACTTCAACCACGAGCGTCTGACCATCGCCGTCGGTGTGACGCGCCAGGCCCGTGTGGCCCTCGCCTCCGCATTCTCCTACTGCCTCAAGCGTGAGGCCTTCGGAAAGACCCTGATGGACCAGCCCGTGGTGCGTCACCGTCTCGCCAAGGCGGGTGCCGAGTTGGAGACCATGTGGGCCTTCATGGAGCAGCTGCTTTACCAGATGTGCCATCTCAGTAAGGAAGATGCCGACCGTGAGTTGGGTGGTGTTACTGCCATGGCTAAGGCTAAGGCGGCCATGGTTTTGAATGAGTGCGCCCAGTGTGCTGTGCTGCTCTTCGGTGGCGCTGGCTTCACCCAGAGTGGCCAGGGTGAGCTTGTTGAAGGTATGTTTGCTCCTATTCAATTCTTCTCAGTTGAGTATATATACTAATGGTGTCCTTTTTTTTTTTAGCGATCTACCGTGATGTTCCCGGTGCTCGTATCCCCGGTGGTTCCGAGGATGTTCTTCTGGATCTGTCCGTGAGGCAGCTGGTTAAGCTCTACAAGGCCCAGGAGAAGCAGCTGGGACAACAGTCCAAGATCTAAACTGGTAGTTTCAATAATGTACCTTATTCCCTTGCACCTTTTCTCTGCCTGAGCGTTCGCGGTGTCTCTTTGTTACCATTATAGTATGGCATATATCTCGTCCCGTGTCATCCATGGGCGATCCATATCATTTTTTTTTAAAAAACAGAGATCTATATTCTTTCCTGTTGTCTCAGTTAAAGCGGTATAATTACAATTTGGTCAAGGATAATTCCCAGCTTGGTTCCATAAGATCCTTTCTCTGAGCCGGTTAAAGGAGAGAAGAAAAAAAAAAAAAAAAAAAACCAACGAATTGACCAAAAACTAAAAACTAAAGCCGGACATTTGTTGACGTATTCGATTGATGATATGCTAGCCTCTATCATCCTTTATGTCCATGCCCTTTCTAGCTTCTACCCCTGTCAACCCAATAGACCCCTTCCAGCCGTGGCATTTAGTCAATATACTTGGGAAGTGCCCTCATGACGCCAACCTGGCCAATGTCCTGCATAGCGGTGGTGATCTCTTGAAGAAACCGACCTTCACTGCGTAAATCGTCTCCGAATAGGGTCTTGATACCGAGCAGGCCGTCTGGGCTGGTAGCGGCCTGGAGCTCTGCGCACATGGGGTCATCAACGTCAAATGTCCTCCCGTGGTCGTCGATGCCGTCGATATACCGGAACCAGGCGGCCAAAACAAAGCAAAGACGGCGAAGAGGGCCGCCCACCCTGATCGCCTCACTGATCGAGGGTATGATAAATTGAGGAATCTTGCCAGAAGCATTGAGGCAGACACGAGACAGCTGATCCATAATCGTGGGATTGGAAAAGCGATCGATAAGTATACTGCAATACTCATCGATTCCAACATCGCTGCTCGGGATCTCAGACAACAGCGGCTTTACCTCCCCTTGCACCATCTGCCATATAAACCGGCGGAAAAAGGCGTTCTCCATAACTTCGTGAACATATAGAAACCCCGCAAGCTGACCTGGATAGCCAATCGCGGAGTGACTGGCATTGAGAAGACGGAGTTTGTGCTTTTCGAACTGCTCAACGGTGTGGATATCGACAATCTGAATGCCAACCTTCTCAAATGGTGGTCGACCTTCAGAGAACTGGTCCTCAATAACCCATTGCTTGAAGGGCTCTGTAACCACTGGCCATGCATCCTCAATCCCAAAATTGTCCGCCAAGTCTTTTCTGTCGGCAGCTGATGTTTGAGGGGTGATGCGATCGACCATCGTATTGGGGAAACTGCCCTGTTCGCTAATCCACTTGGCAACGTTAGGATTGCGCAGATATGCCAATGATTCAAGTACAAGCCGGGCAATAGAGCCATTCTTCTGTATATTGTCGCAGGATATGACAGTGAATGGTCTCAGCCCTTGTTTGTACCGTCGTTCAAGAGCTGCATAAAGAAACCCGAAAGTGGTACGGGGTATCTTTTCATTGGCCAGGTCGGACTGTATATCAGGGTGGTCAACCTGGAGCTCATGGGTATTCTTGTTATAATAGTAACCGCTTTCAGTGATACTCAAGGATACAATATGTGTATCTGGGTGTGCCATCTTCGCTATAACCGCCTCTGGATCATCAGGTGCGAAGAGGTAGGAGTTGATACTGCCGATCACGGAGACAGCGCTGCCCACAGCAGAACGCTCAATAACAGTATAAAGATGGTTCTGCGACTCTAGTGCATCACGCATCTGGGAATCAGCCGGCTGCAAGCCAACGCCGCATATTCCGTAGTCATTGATGTTATGCTTTTGCATCAATTGGTTGATATAGACGGCCATGTGCGCTCGGTGGAACCCGCCAACACCGATGTGCACAATTCCCTCCTTGACGGCGCTACCACGTGGGTAAGTTGGGATTTTGACCAGCTCACAGGTAGTCGCAATCTGCGGGAGGTTCTCATTGCTGAGCTTTAAGGGTTTCGTTGTCGGTCGGTGATTTGGATCAATCATAGCGGATGGTGGTCGCATGTTGAAAGGTTTCCTGCAGCTGCATAGCCGGGTCTCTGGTCAGCCTTGGGGTTTTATTCTCAGATGGTGTCCATGTATGAGTTATATACTTCATACCTGTGGGTGATGGGAAAGTAGCTGGCGAGGTATATCGCAACGGGCGCAGATATAAAATCTCTTGACTTTTCTGGAAGCAGGCAATACTCGGCCGTTTGAAGAATGATCTCGCAATACGTAGATATCTAGCATATCACGTTAAGTATAATCCACGCCTTAAGTCATGTTACTTTATACAACTTATATGCCACTATACAGACTTGATTTTCTAGGATCAACGTAACTTTCCCTATGTGGATGAGGCCGCTTTAATGAGGGCGCTCAGGGGGCTGCTCACTGAGTATTTCTCATTACCGGTCAAGGCTCAGTGAGCGCTCACTGAGCGCTCAGTGATTGCTCAGGCCCTACTCAGGGCGGGATTAGTAATCGGTCAAGTGCGCCCTGAGTTACTCATACCTCAATATTCTGTACTATTAGCCTGGCAACTATACTGAATTAACTATCTCTGCAATATCTATCTTCTCTAAAATACGCGTTGTATATGACGCAACTATAATTATAATAGAGTGTTGGAAGACTTTTAAGTAATAAACTTTACTAGATATAAATATTGCTAATCACGATAACTCTAGTAAAGATATAAAAAGAATATCTCTGTTACTCTTTTAGACTTATTAAGTAACTAATAACTCGTTTTTTTTATCTTCTTAAATTATCTTATAAATATTTTATCTTCGCACTTTAATCTCTTTGTTGACTATAGGCAGAAGGTTCTTTTGGTGCAATAAAGATGCCCGCAAAAAGTATTATAAGTATCATGTTGCTTCTAGGTATATCTCGCGAGTCTACGAGAAAGCCGACTTTATAAGAGATAAAGACAACTATCTTAATAAAATTAAGAAGCTACAGCGCCAGATTATTATCCTATATACGGAGTAAGTAGCCTCCCAGTAAGTTAAAACTAGCTTATTCTAATTATGTTTATTAGATATCTTGTAGAAGAGAATTATAAAACACCTAGTTATATTCTCTAGATTAGTATCTCTGCTCCAGATATTGCGTATATTAAAGATTTTATTCGATAGTATATAGCCTTTGCTAGAGATTAAGAAAGATTTAGTACAAGTAATAAGCTTATAATAAGAACTACCTGTGTATTTGCCGAGAGATTTATATATGGGTTTGAGAAAGCTACGATAAGCAAAATCCCGGTCAAAGACTGGAGCAAGATATATTTTGTATATTAGATAATCTCTTACAATAAATTTAACTAATCTTAAATAGTGGATTAGAAAGACGTTGCTGATAGATGATAATAAACTCATTAAAGATATTAAAAAGCAGAAGTTTAATTTTACTTAAGATAATTTTCGAAATATTATCTCTTCTATATAGTTACGGGATAGTCCTGTCTTTTTTTATGGCCTGCTTAAAATATATATTATATTTATACTGCAGATATTCCTCTTTACTGGAGCAAGGATCGGGGCTCTTATACCAGATGCGAAACATAAGAAGTATAGAGGACTCCGGTACCAGATAAGAGACTTCTGGTTTTTTTTTTTTTACTCGCGCAGGCCCTTGTTTACTCGATATCGCAGCATATCGACTTGGTCTTGTTCCGCTCAGCAGATGCACCCTATAAGATAGAATAGCAGATTAATCAAAAATAGCTGAAAAATCATCGCGACTCGAATTATACAGTGTAAAGGGCTTTCAGTTCAACATTTATCCGGTTTATGTTTAGTGACTGATTAGTTTGCAGATTTAGAATTGGAATTCAAGACCACAATCGACTGTAGTTTGTGACTGGTATCCTTCTTCTTATAATTGCTCTGTACGATAGAGCTCTGTTTGATATTAAGTTAATAGAAGATTTGGCTTAATATAATTTTCGTGATAGGTAATACACGAAGATTCTACTTTATTGGAAATACAGTATCTTAGATTAACCTGTTTTTAGAAATATTACTATTTAAGGTTCTTAAGAGATAGTGCTTGATAAGTAGCGGTTTTGCGTGTTCCTCTGTCAGATCCTTATAATAGCTAGATATTCAAAGTATGCCATGATACATAATGTTTGTCGGTTCCTTAGTAAGAAAATTGAATGTGAGTTATCACCCCGGCTTTATTGATGGAAGTGTTGCTGAACTTATATAATCAGACATGGTTCTGTATCTGTATCCCAGATCTATAGTTATAGAAGTAAGAAAACGTATCCGACATACTATCAAGCGCACTGTTCATCGATCGATACCGTTAGTAATATTTTGGATAAGGAAGAAGAGACTTATTACATAAAATATTTTTAAGAATATAGTTAATTTTAAAAGATTGGGCTGTCTCAAGAACTACCTGCTGAATTTAAGGAAACTATTCTATAACGAGAAGAACTATTGAACTTACGGGCTTATATTATTTAATACAAGAAAAAGGAAAGCGCCGAGATTATTAATTTCTATAAGAATGAGTATCGGAAGGCCATAACTAGTATCCGACAGTTGGAGCTTCATTAATATCAGACTTAGTGGGTTTGGGAAAGACGCGATCAGCGAATCTTAAATAAAGAAAAGAATTAATATGAATTACTGTAGAGCGATATATATACTCGTGCCCTAACTCTGATTATATCTGAGGTGGGATATATAGCGGAGGCTTTATATTCTACTAAATTATTTACTCACGACTAAAAGCTTTTATTTGAGAGTTAATTACTTCTATAGTATTATTATAACTATAATATGGTTTATCTTCCGGAAGAGTCTCTTATTAATGGTTGTTGTCTAGTCGATATATATCAATATAATATTGAAGAGTGAGTGCTGTCTACTATAATATATAAGATATATTAATGATTGAATACAGACTGGTTAAACTAAAAAGAAGTATTTATATACACGACTATATTCGCGATGCTACCGCCCGCCGTCTGGGCATAGCTACCCACCTACTAAGATATTGTTATGAATACATATCATGGCTCTAGAAAAAAAATTGGCACGATTATTGTAGCCAACACCTCACATACTAGAATAACCAATATTACGAAGTCATAATCTACCGCCATACGGTAATCCGCCCTAGATACTATCCTTCTTGCCTTTAGGATCAGACTCTTGTATCTGAAGAACGAATAAAGTCTTAATCATATAATATCGGCTTACGAGGGTATATTAAAAGAAGACATATTCGGAGAATAAAGTAGTTAAGTATAAAGCCAATTTATAGCTGCTCAGTTTTATTTATATTTGAGATCGAATTTCGCCGTCATCTATATGATATACATAGCCTGACGAATACGATTTAGTAGAAACTAGAGCCTAAGCTAGCCGTCAAGAGAAAACAAGGTATCAGTACATAGCCAAAAAAAGTTGGAGTTAATAGCGAAGGAGTAGCACTAAAAAAAATTAAGTTTTAATAATATTAGCCTTTTTTACTTTATTAATTAATTATTGTTAAGCCTCACTCGCCCACCGCAGTTAATCTGCCGTCTCATAACACCACGCAGGTCGGATTTATAAACCAATAGCATGCCGAATTTGACTATATTATTTATGTTTATGTTAGGGTCCGCTCACATAGTAAGAGTAGTATGGGCGATATTTCAACTAAGATTTCTCTGCTTAGCTCTGCGCGTACAATTCCTGATCTTAATCTTATCGATTTTAGGCTTCTTAAGCCAGCGGTCTCGGGAGAAGATGATATAATCTTAGTAAATAAGATACCCGATACTACTCATAATTGGCCCTCTCCCCCGAACAATAACGAAGATACTGGATATAATAATAAGACCATGGCTCAGTCCTGTGAGCATATGAGTTTGCTGTGTATCAGTGATAACACTTGCAATTATGAGGATGCTTGCGTCGCTGTCGAGCCCCCGGCATCTCTGGGCAGCCCGAAGCCACACGCCGATCTATCGTGGGTTAATAGCGGGAGCCTCGGAGATGGTATATCTTAAGATAATAATTCTACAGCTCAACGTGCACGGATACTATTCTCCAGCATCTTATCTGTGAATTCCGAGCTATTATCGACGCTCAAGACCAGAGGCAGAACAACATTTAGATACTCTTCGAAGCCTCTCAATACTAGATATATTTTAAAAGATCACTCTTTACTAGCGCCCAGAGAAAGAAGCGTATTTTAGTGGTTAAAAAATCAAAATCTGATCTGAAAATAAATTATGCTGTATTTTCCTGATAAACCCATCGCTGCCTTACAATAAGCCTGGATAAACATGGAGTATTCTTCTGTGTAACATTATATAAGATCTTAAAGAAGAATACAGCGATAATTCAGAGATCTTCTACTAGTATCTGGCATCACCCTCATTGTTGGTCGTGAAAGTCAAATAAAGTAGTTCCTGTATCTATAGCAATCCCAATCAAATTAGAGAAATAGATGTATCTTAGAAAATAGCATACGAAGGATGAGCATACTTTCCAAACCCAATCAACCATGATTTTACCTCAAAAAGTCTTTAGATCTACGGCCAATTATCTAGCTAAGACCAAGAGGACTGTGGTTTCTTCAAACCAGACACCCTGCCAAAGCCCCGTATAGAATATCGTATCATCGTACCCTATCGTGAGCTACCCAGTATAATTCTCTTGTATTCATTAAGTAAAGAATTTAAAGTATCTCTACTTATACACGTGATAGCTTGTTATCTCGGCTGGTGGGCAACAGAACTGTGTTGCCCTAGAATACAGGATATACGCGAAATAGAGACTATATCTGCTAATAACTTAAGCGCAAGCCCGTAGCTAAAGTAAATAATACGAGATTAGAATCCCCGTATATACTATATTATATCTAAACAGGTCAGTATAACAGAGACATACTTATCTCTAAGTCTAAGTAGAATTAAGCGTCTCTTATAGACTGGTCGCCTCTACTTTCTATAAGCATCAGTGGTTTGCAAGTTAGGAGATCATATAAGAGATCTAAGATTTTCTGAAAGTCTTTGTTACAAGTAGGTTTTAATTATAAAGTTCAGGCTGAACAACTTCTATTCCCGTCAGATGGCTCGCTATTAAACGACGCGTGGTAGTCTATCACCTTTCTATTTAGATTGTCTACAGGACCCAGACTCCAGGCAGCCTCTCGGATACTAAGAGAGGTAAATCATCCTGTGTTTTATACATTGTAAAACAGTGTCCAGTATTACAAAAAATTAATAACGTACGTATCTCTGACCTATTAATACCGGCAGAATACTAAATATTTCTTGGGAACATTGTTACTCTATCAGCCACTAAAAGTAATATCCTGGTAGTTAATGATTAAAACTAGTATTAGCTTTATTAAAGCAGGCAGCGACAGCCTCAAAGTTGCGGCCGGGTAATTCGATCTATTAAGCTTATCAAGAAATTTGCTTGATGAAGTATCATAATCACTCAAGATATTTTATTTATAATCCCACTTCTATCTACTAATAACCAGTACTTAAGCTTTCCGGGAGCTTATCTATACCTTAATATCATACTCTCGACCGCGCGGATAAGCATCTTTTTTGTTTTAATTAGCATCCTGTTCTATACAAAATCCCCTCTTCCCGAAGCTCTAGGCAATTGATACTTCAGCGTTAGCATATCGCGCTAGGGAATTTCTTGTGGCCGGTGAAGACAGATTACCATACAGTCTGATTTGGATATAGTAATAAATACTATTTTAATGAGCCAGTTTAGTTCACCCACAATAAAGAGAGATTGCTTAATTATATATCTCTCTTCAAGATCTTTATCTCTAAAAAGGACTTCCGCCACCGGATCCACCCAAGTTAAAGCTTTTGATTTACTACCGCTATTACACAGTCTTCTAATCAGATAACAACCTCATCTTAGTCGGGTTGTAGGGCTATTGGCCACCAGCATAATATCTTTTTTAATCAAACTAAATATCATGTATTATACTAGCACGAGAAATGCTGCTTACTATAGAGAAACCCGTGCGAAAGGTAGTATTAATATAGATCTTTTAGACCGATAAAAGTCCAGTCTTAAAAAGAGAATATCAACGAAATTCGAAAATCTCTATATTTTCCAACAAAGATACTATAGATATTATATTCTGTTCCTAACAACTATTTATTATATTGTTACACAGACACAGCTTGCCTATACACTAGACTTTAGTGAGCTAGAGTACTTACACCATAATATTCTTAGTTAGAAATGAATTAGGGGGTCGTAGTTCTTCCTTATTATATACTCGTCGTGCTTTTTAGATACAGAACTACTCACCTGGCCCGCTATCTAGCACCGATAATATTAGTAATTAACAGGAACGATCCAGCACTCTGTATTTATTATTATTTTTTACATCAGTTAGTGCGTTCTTTTTAACTGTGCGCTCTTGCCCGGGGGTTTATCTCGCAACTCTAGCGGCAGGAGCACCTAGCATTGATGTCACTGACTCAAATAACCGAAGATAAACATACCCATCTCGTCTCGCTACAAGTTGATGCCCGTTGCTTTCGGCCCAGTTTAGTTAGAGTTTCGCGTTGACTAGCTTTCAACATCGGAGAGTTGCCAATAATCGACGCCAAGTGAATAAAAATATCGGCCACCTATCCTGATGCTAATAACGGCACTATCTCGTCGGCCGTCTTCTAGTATGCGTCAATATTATGCAGGTAAATATAGAAATGCCCGAGTGCGAACAAAATCTTGCTAGAATACTGTCTGACTACTATATATATCTTTATAAGGTTCTAGGTTACTTTTA
The DNA here is from genome assembly GCA_015844325.1 of Aspergillus nanangensis. Taxonomy (NCBI): domain Eukaryota; kingdom Fungi; phylum Ascomycota; class Eurotiomycetes; order Eurotiales; family Aspergillaceae; genus Aspergillus; species Aspergillus nanangensis. The sequence goes on along the minus strand of VCAU01000025.1, from coordinate 151,074 downwards.
CTCCACGTCTTTTAATATAATACTCTGGATAGATGGATATCTGTATAAGCACTTTAGGTATTTATTTAAAGTAAATCCAAGAAATCTTCTTAGTTGATTAACTGATTATATATAGTAGTTGGACGGTCAAGATTATTTAAAGTACTCTGGTCCGTCGCCTTTAATACATAACATGCGGTTTGGAAATGTTTGATGTTATACCGTGGCTAGGTTGAACCCCAGGATGAACCTAGTTGAACCCCTAGGCAAATTCTTGTCTACTGTAGCGCCCCAGACACCGGGCAACGGTTGCTGGCCCCTGCCCACTTGCCGTCCGCCACTTGCCCAGTGGTCCCCAAGCCCGTTCGTTGCTTAGGTTTTGCCCAGATCGATCCCCCTACTTTTGCCCTTCACCGGCTGCCCTGTGGGATTTACTCTTTGCCCGGAGATTCTCGACCGAAGCTGTTTATTCTGTAGCTTTCTTACTCGAACGTGCAAAAAAAAATAACCAATCTATGGAATGCTCTCTCTCGGGTTTTTCTACACCATTACCCGTACGTGCATCGCTTCTATTCAATACTATATAGTGGCTAAGAGATCCTGCTCAACTTAAATCAGCAAAGGGTTTAACTATTATTGAATAGTATACCCTGTAGTATAGATTATTATCAACAAAAATGAATTGTCGGAACTTTCTAGCTATGGGTGTTTTAGATAACCAACGCAATGATGTATCTTCCTCTTTATCAGAAGTCTTCTTTCTAAGCGGCGCAATTACTTATACTATAACTATAATATTAAGAATACTTTAAGTAGTATTAGAATACTCGAGCAAGCTGTCCGAGATAAAAGATTAAATTGATAAGATAATAAACTGGATAGAAGGAAGTGAGTAATTAATATATAGATAACTGGAGGGACTGGACCATTAGATATTTATAGTTGATTAGTTATAGCATGAATTTATCTCCGACTACTCTCTTAGGATCGGTTGTGGTGGGATAAGATACTGAATTCTCGTGTTAAGTTGTGGATTCCTAGATATTCTGGTTAAAATATTTAATACCTAGACCATCTTCTGCCAAGACGGTGAAAATACTCGAAGGAGCTGGATATCAGGAAACCACGAATAATAATATATAATTAAGTATAATTGCATTGATGATAGTCAGATCCCGGACTCCATGACTATATACTTCTAGTCTATAGGGTATAATAAGGAGAATCAATCAATATTATATGTCTTGAAAAGGTTTGATGTTCTACCGCGGCAAGATTGAACCCCAAGTTGAATCTCTGGGCATTCTTATCTAGGACTAGCGTCCTAAACATCGGCAAGAGGCTCGGGCAACTTTGCTGGCTTCAGCCCGCCCAGCTTGGGTAAAATTTGTTCCTTTCTCTGCCTGTCACCTGGGATTTGCTCTTTGCCCGCCCGGTACTCTTGATAAAAGCCTATCTGCCCCTTAGTTTTCTTGCCCGAACGTGCAAAATAAAATAGCCAATCTACTGAATACTCTCTATTAGTGATCCTTTACAAGATTATCCATACATGAATTACCTCCCTTCGATGCCGTATAGTGGTTAAGAGATTACCTGCTCAACTTAATAAAGTAAAGTAGTTTAATTATTATGGGGTAGTATATACACACGCAGCATAGATTATTATTTAATAAAGTAAATCGCGGGTACTTTCCAGCCATGGGTATTTCAGATAACCAACCGCAACAATGTGTTACTTTGCCTGGAATTTCCCAGATGGTGCGAATACTGGTACCATATTTGTAATATTGAGAATGTTTCAAGCGATGTCCGAATGCCCGGGCAAGACGGTTAACCCCGGTGGAAGGGAGTGATTGATACGCAGAAAGGGGGACGGGACAGGGCGGTGTGCAAAACATGGGGACCACCGCAGCACAGTATTGTCGGAAGCTGGTGGCTGGGTAGTTGAGGAGCAATATTATGGGAGACTAAAAATTCTGTTCCGCACATCATCGGGAACCCCGTCGAATTTGATCAATAAAGAAGTGGGTAGTCTATCCACCCTGGAGCTCCATTTCCTTGCCCATACAATGCTCTCTCACCACAATCGGGTTTCCGAGATCGCAACTGATCGTTTACCGGCTGGGTACTTTCTCAAACATCCGACGGCGCTTTTAAACCCTGGAACTGTAGCTCAGGCAAAAGCTGTGAGGACCAGTTGTCCAATTTTGTATTGAGTGATATGGTGATGCCCTCATGCACACTCCACGATTCTTTAGAACCTGCAGGAGCATAAAGTGATTCAATAGTCTGTCGCATGATGAGGGTCAACTGAACAAAAGAAATAAAATAAGGCGAGGTATTGAGTGCAAGGCGACAGTTTCCATCTCTGTTCCTCTCCGAGCAGTCACATACAGTGACAAGGGTCGGAGATATCCCTGAACTTTGACTACGTTGCTGATGCTGGAACATCAATGGATATAAAGCGCTTAACTGACTGAGGTCTCTGTACTCTCTAATGAATGCCGGGCCACTTACTTTCTACACTACCTCATCTCCAAATGGCAGTGGTAGGGGAGCAGTAACGAAGTCGGTATTCACGCTGGGGCCACGGCCGGTCTTGAGACATAGCATAATATCTAATTTATATAGACCACCATACCCAACAGCGATTCTCCTTTGAGGTGGTGGGGATGTCGGGACTCTCGTTCCGAAGATGGATCCCCATAGTGATAGCTGACCGCATCGACAAACCGCAGAACCTCCCTGATCTAGCGGTAGTAAAGTTGGGACATTATACGGAGGGCTGCATTACGGCATGTCATACCGATTTACTTGGCCAATTGATAGCAGATAAAAATACGTCAGGCCTTCAACTTGCACTTGTTGAAGGTCCGGATGATTTGCCAAGGCAAAGTTTACCGCATTCAGCTTCCATGCTCTGCAAAAATATCTCAGATCGTCATGGTCATCCCCTTTTACATTGTCGTCGTACACCAGGCCTCTGTATCTGGAGGCTATAGCCAAAATTTGGTTCAGGATAGCTAACCACCTTTTCTCTGGCCTGACGTTTAATTTTGAATAGAATGATCTGAATTGATTCATGAACAATGTTCTGCTAATAATCGGAAAGGTTGGGTGTACTGTACGATGTGAAGGTAGCAGTGGATCAAATCGTCGGCGATCCTTGGGGTGGCACACCAAAGACACCGACATTCATGTCTATTGGGGGATCACTCTCGTCCACTGAATAGTTCATTGTCGTAACTGAATCTCGAAACGTCTGCTACTCCTGAAGAGTAGGATCTTGTCTAGCGGTGCTGAACGCTGGCTCTGTTCATGCTCTCTTCTCAACCGGAACAACTATGCTATTTCGGAATGCCCACCCAAAAATCCAGTTGCTTGGATTCTCAAATCACGATTGAAGTCCTCGTCTGTAAAGTTGGATACTGTCCAGTGTATATGTACTGTCGGCAGATCGTGGAAACAGGCGCTCCAGTGCTTCCCCATACCCATATCCGGGCATTGAATTCGGTGCGGCGGAGTTAGATCTGTCTATCACGGCAATATTGCCCGGGTGTTGGGAAATTGTGACACGAAGTACTCGCGATTGCTCGCGACCGTATCGTTTCAACCATTGTCTGTTGGGTAAGCCTAGACATGGTCTTCATCCTCCTTGCCCGCGACGCCTGTTTCACATTTTTTGATTTTCCTTTTCGTCTTTAGCATATGAAAAACTTTCCTCAGCTGTAGATGATCAGCTACTATCGCGAAGTCCCCAAGTATGTGTAGGCAAGGCTGTATGGGCGAGGAAATGGAGCGCCATGGTGGACGGACTACAGTACCCACCCTGTTGATCAACCTCGACAAGGTTCCTGGTGAGGCGTGGGACAGAACGTCTAGTCTCCCCGATTAAGATAAATTCATGCTGCAATCAACCAGCCATGAATGCCCAATGGCCCAGTCCGTCCAATTTTCCACATATCACTCACTCCCTTCCATCCAGTTGACCGTCTTGCCCGTTTAGTCCTTCATCTCGGACAGCTTGCTCGAGCATTTTAACACCGCTTCAAATGTTCTCGACGTCTCAATTGTGGTGCGAGCAATTGCGCCACTTGGAAAGAAACTACTGGCGAAGAGGGAGGCACATCGTTGCGGTTGGTTATCTAAAATACCCAGATTCACTTTTGCTCAGACTGACTCATCCAGCAGAGCATACTGTCCAACGATGGTCAAACTCCTTTGCTATATCGAGTTGAGTAAGGTCTTTTGGCCACTATACGGCATCGAGCGGAAGCAATGCACGTACGGGTGATGGTGTTAAAAAAAACCCCCCAAGAAAGAGGATTCCGTGGGTTAGTTAATCCTTTGCACGTTCGTTTCCGGGCAAAGAGCTGGGGAAGAGCAAAAGTAAGGGTATTGGTCATATGTGCAAGTGAACCGAGATGTGGAGTTCCCTTCCACCACTGAACTTGTTGGTCCAAGCAAAACCCAGGCATCGGGCTTGGGACCACCGGGCAACTGGTGGGTGGCAAGTGGGCTAAAGCCAGCAAGAGTTGCCCGGTGTTGGGAGCACTAGACAAGAAGTTGCTCAGGGGTTCCGCTGGGGTGTAGCCTAGGGTTCAATCTGGGGTTCAACCAAGCTGCGGTAGAATATCAAACCTTTCCAAACGCATATTACCGAATTGGCTCTCGCTGTTATACCCTATTGACAAAGATTGTGTAGGAGTCCGAGATTTAGCCATCATCAATCCAATTACACTAAATTTCGCATTTTGATTCATGTTTCTTGGACATCTGGCTCCTTCGAGTGTCTTCACCCCGTGAGTAAAACATGGTGCAGTTGCCAGTGATTATATATTTCTATCGAAGCAGGTGGTTATCAAGAAATGAAATTTAGAAGTCGCACTGTATGGTCCGCTACCAGGGTGGGCAGTAACCACCGATAATATATTCCGGGTCAACAACAAATCCATGCAATTCATGATTCAGATACATCCCCCAAAAGGCTGGTCATGGTAGTGCTGTGCAGTTGGGCGTGCATGATGATTAGTCATACTAGCACATGCGAAACAGATTGAAAAAACATTCGGAGTTACGTCAAATACCGGGAAGGATTGCAGTCAAGAGCAATCGAAGCGCGATTTCGGCGCGTTGGAAAGACACCGCTTGAAGTTCTCAACGTGACGAATGTGGTGCGAGCAATTGCGTCGATTGGAAAGAAATTCTAGGCGGACGAGGCACATCGTTGCGGTTGATTAATTGAAATGCCCATGGCTGGAAACTACCCCGATCCACTCTTGCTCATAATGACCCATCCTGCAGGATATAGTATCTGACGATGGTCAAACTCCTCTGTTGTATCGAGTTGAGTAGGATCTATTGACCATTGTACGGCATCAAACGGAAGCAATGCATGTATGGCTGGGTACTGGTGGAGGAAAATCCTGGAGAAGGAACATTTCGTGGACTGGTTATTTCCTTTTGCACGTTTGAGCAAGAAAGCTACAGGATAAACGGATTCGGTCGAGAATCTCCGGGCAAAGAGCAAATCCCACATGGCAGCCCTTCCACCACTGGTCCGAGCGAAACCCAAGCAATGAACGGGCTTGGGGACCACCGGCAAGAGTTGCCCAGGGGTTCAACTGGGTTCAGCCTTGGGTTCCACCTAGCCACGGTAGAACATCAAACCTTTACAAAACGCATATTACCGAATTGACTCTCGCTGTTATACCATGTTAACAAAGAGTGTGTAGTCAACGAGTCCAGAATCTAACCATTGTCAATCCAATTACACTAAATTACGTATTTCTACTGATATTTTGCTGAGATTCGGCTTCTTCGAGTGTCTTCACCATGTGTATAAAATATGGTACAGTGATTACATATTTCTACCACACCCTCTGGGCTTAACGACCAAAGATACAAATACATTCGTACGATTCGACTACAAAGGATTATACGAAGGTAAACACCGATAAGATATTCCCGGCCCAAAAAACCATACAGTCAATGATCTAAATACATCTCCCCAAAGGGCTGTTCATGGTAGTGCTGCGCCGTTCCTCGGTCGTGTGGTGATAGTTATTATTCGTGGGCGTGCAGGATGGTTAGGCATACCAGCCCATGCGAAAAAAATTGAGAAAACATTGGAAGCTACATCATATACTGTGAAGGGTTGCAGCCAAGGGCAACTGAAGCGCGATTTCGGCGCATTCAAAGGACACCAGAAACGGATCTACCGGGGAATGAAATTGGATCACAGTGAGGTAGGCAAGAGATGGAGAGGGTGACGCGACTCAGGCGCGATCAACTTGCGGTCGCGCCGATAGACTTGGGGCCTTCAGCCGCATGGCGCGTGGCGCCCCCCAGCGATCCAGCCAATCCCGAGCATAGTGGCCCAGCACACCGCCTGCCAGAAGGTCGGTGGAGCCATGTCGGAGGGTTTTACTGTCGCGTTGGGTATTCTCCATCGTGAATGCCTTGACGAACCCGGCGGCCCCCGGGGCCATATGTCGTCCGGTAATGGGGAATCAGCACCACGGCTGGGTTGGTGTTCTCTCCTGCACTCGCCTCCAGCCACTGCAGCCACGTGGCAAAAGGCACGACGTTGAATTCCCATCCATGTTGCTGGAGCTGATCCAAGAGGGCGGCCCAGGTGAAGGGGTGCAGATTCACGATGTTATAGACCGAGCCATCCTTGGCGCCGCTATCGGTGCGATCATCCGTCGAACTTCTACCGTCGCCACAGGTCGTTTCGGCCCGCTTGAGACATGACGCGGCAACCTCGAGGATGTCCTGAGCCAGCTAATCCACGGGCAACCACGCGCACGAGGTGTCCATCGCACGCAACGCCCCCAGGGTTAGGGCCGATCGGATCAGCAGCAGAATCGCCTCGGAGTCGTTCCACAGACCCCACTGGGAGTGACCGGAAATCTGCCCGATGCGCAGGGAATAGGCATGGGCGCCCATGCTCCGCAAACGACGGACGATCTGTTCCCCCCCACCCACTTGGACAGACTGTAGCCCATGGACAGGGCCGACTCGACCCCCAGCGGGGTTTCTGCAATTTCCGATGCGAGCGACGCGAGAGTGGTTGAAATAGAGGAGCAGAAGAGGACCACGGCCGGGGTGGAGGCGTCGACGGATTACGGATCAGGTTGTAGAGTCCCTGGATGTGTGATTCGAAGTTCGCCAACGGCAAGGTGAAGTTGACCGGCCATGCAGTATGGATGATCAGCGAGACGGATTATCTCACCTTCTCCAGCGCGCATGGATCGAGGCCGAGATCCGCCTCGTCCAGCCGACTTTCGAGGGCGACGATTTTGGAGGCGTCCGACTCGGCGACAGTCAACCGCTTCTTCTTGAGACTGTGCATGATTGTCTCCTTAGTCTGGGAGTGTCGCGTGAGGCAGTATATGGTGGCGATGGTTTTATTTTTGGCTAGCCGCTCAAGCAGATGCACCCCGGTGGACCCGGCCGCGCCAGTCACAACCTACGCAAGCACCTCAACTGACAAGGCGGACCCCGTCAACGGTACCATCGGATAACTTTAGCCATTGCCCCTCTGTCTCGCGTCGCCATCCGCCGAGGTAGACCAACAACAAGTCGACGATTGGGAATCTGACAGTGTCTATGCCCCGAAGATGTCAGAACTGGTCAAAAATCTGGATCCGGATAGTGATTTTCTTTCTTGTTTGTGAAAGTAAGACTACCACTAAGTCACCCATACACATATCATACCCGCTGACGTGGATGGTTCAGCCTCGAGTCGAGAATAAGATGGGTAGGAATGCACCCCCAGAGCGTTCCGGAAACAGCCCGAGCCCGGCTTCAGTCAGGGGGATAGCACAATGGATTTGTTAACCACTTGTTTAGAGAGTCTGAAGCCTTCATGAAGAGTCAAGAAGAAACGAACGCAGATTTGCAGTGGAATATGGAGGACCTTCGCACGCGGGCCCGGCCGTTCAGCAAAAGCTCCACCCGGGCCAGTAATACCACGTCGTGCTAGGTAGCGAAAGGAAACTCGTTACTAGGAATATAATGAAAACTCTTTCTTGTCGCCTAGTGTTCACGTGCCCAGCCACGAGCAATTACCTGTAAACCGTCGCCGTCGATCATAAACGGTCCAGACCCTTAGTGGCTGAGCATGTCAGGTCTCGACTGACTGAGGAAATGGCGTCGAGCGGATCCACGGTTCTTTCTCGACACTAAGGCATTTGCGAGTCAGTTCTCGTGGACCGTAGGGCGCGTGGTACCGCCGAAGTCCAGCACGGCGGTGGATAGGCTCACGCGAGCATTGTTGCCATGAAACAACATTTGAGCGATTCTCTTCCTTGAACGCTCTCTTCCTTGCATGGATAAGGACGTTCGTCCCTGCCCTCCAGCTGCGCTATCCAACCGGCCTTATGCGGTGTTGGATTAAGCTCATGGCGTGTATCCTTCCGCATGCAAGGCTGGCAGGGCGTGCATGTACACGGGCCATCGAAGCGCATCCAGCATCTAACGTGCGGAGGCTGCGCAGCTCATGTGGGACTGCAAATGGTGGGATCATCTTCGCACTGGCCAGGGAGGGGATTTGAATGTCCCAGTCCCATCCTTGAGCGTTCCCACGCCCGACCGTTCTGGTTCTGGCTCGAATGCCAAGGCGACTGACAATGGAACCTGTGGACTCTCTGCCCGACCTGCTTCGCTAGCCCCGCTCTACTCATTCGATGATCACAAGAGGAGCCATTCGTCGGGCCGTTCCGTGTGGGCGGTACCGAAATGACGATGGCCAGTGCTCCACAAACTATTGCTCGCACTTTCTCGCACGCGGCCGATCGCTGGTGCACTCTGTTATAGTGGTGCACTCTGGTTTGTCCAACTCCCGTAAACATTCCCCTTCCTGCCATAGCTGTGCCATTGTGCCCTTTTTTGGGGGGTCTCCCGGATGTCGGGCTTTCGCCGGAGACTGACCCATTGCTAGTGGACCTCAGCTACTATTGACGTCAATCATTCATGCGTATAATTGAGTTGTGACCAACCGTATGGTGGGAGTATTATTAACAAGATACCGCTCCAATATAGCTGTCCCCGCTCTAGGACTTTACCCGTCGCTTTCCGATCGAAGCCAAGGGACGAGACAAGTTCATGACTTGGGCTCTTTACTTTCGACTTCCAATTCTGGTCGTAGGTGCTGGGAGTGGGAGCGGAACACTGACCACCTAGCCGCTTCCCTGCCGTGGATGGAAGATGCTGCCTGCATACTAGCCGGGAACCCGTGTTTCTGGTCTCGTGTGCGGCGGGTGCGCGTCCCGGGGAGATAGCGTCTTCGGTGGATGAACCAAGTGTTGAGCTTCTGTCAACCAAAAATCCCGATTTCCAGTACCGAACCGATTGCATGACTTGATTATTCAGCCATTATCATGACGATCATGTTTCAACTATATGAAGTATGGCATGATCAGGAGATTCAGATGGAAATATTTATACAGGAACAGATAGCAGATAGTTTGAGGATTCAGACCCTTCAATACATTCATTTATGACCGCTATCTTTGGTGTATGAGAAATACCGACTTTATTTGACAGCTTCATTACAATCAGTCATCAGATGAAGTGGCATGCATGATGTGGGCATAGGGTGAGGAGAATTACCTGGCGGTGGGCGGGACCAGTGCTTCTAATCAGGGCCTTCTTCTCATCTTCCTTCGGATACGGGTAGTCTGCGTGATCTCGCAGCTAGGTTTGTAGAATGTCAACCACTGGTTTGGAAAATCGGGTCCGTCGACGCTGGCCTGCCTCCCTCCGTGGCCAGCGCCATGCAGGCGCAGGGAGCGTTGCATTTTGGCAAATACCTCCACCGGACAAGACCATAAACCACACTCCCAGCAAGCTATGGGTGGATATGACGCGATAATTTCGAACGCGGTACACCCCGCCAGATCAAAAGTTGCAATCATCCGATTTTGCCACTAGCCTGTTGCTATCCCTATCTGAGGTGAGCCAACCCTCTTCCCTTGAACTCATATGAAGCCGTAGTGACCATGTGGATGATGGGACTCGCAAAATCACAGTTGGGCCATCCATTTCAAGGGTGCCTGCGACATTTACCGTATCCTATTCATCCCCAATGCGGATGCCGGAAAGAAACTCAACGCATTACAGAGACAAAAAAACCCCTTGGACAATTCCTTGTATCACTTCTCTCTTACCACGATGTGGCTGGAGCGTGTGAGACACTTGAACGTACTATAGTGGAAGGTAGCTACTGGCGAGCACACGGTGGCGGCTGGGAATATGATTTAGGAATTCTGAGCGGCTCGCCGGACCTGCCGGCAGACAGCGAACTAGGTGTGTTGAGGCCTACGAGAAGGCAACCAACATCTTGCTTTACAAGGTGGCAGCAGCAGATCGGCCCGGTCAGCAACCACAGCAGGCAGATATGGACATGTTCGCATCGCGGATTCTCGTGTTAACAAAATGCTGCCTACTGATGTTGGATTAGTTGGCAGTCCTTTGGCCGCTTTTCTTAGCGAGGCGTGAGACTAGGGATGAGACCGAACAAAAATATATGCGACAAACCATGACGGGCCTCAAACGGTTCGGATTAAAGGCAAGCAGCTCTCAGATCTTTCCCAATTGGCTACATACTCATTGATCCCTGCAGAACGTGGAGCGAGGCCTCGAAGAATTCGAGAAAATCTGGCCCAAACGACAGAAATTCCCCGACGTGTGGATAGACCGTCTAGACGATCCGATCGCCAGTTCTTTTTCCCTGACATACTTGAACCTCTCGAAATCGTATAGACCAAGGCGGAGGATTCTTATCAACTATTGAAGCTTTTAAGACTAACAAAAGTTGCGCGCCAGTTAGATATACCGCGTACGACGCCCCACCCGCGAGGGTGATGTGAGTCATAGGCAGTCATCTCAGACGTTAGTATCCTAATAATGTACTGTAATCATGTGCGATAAGTCTGATTTCAAAGAATCACTCCAAGTGAGGCCAGCTTGAGAGGTATAAGTACATGGTACTTATACTAGTAAACAGTATTTAGATGAAGAACCATCTGTAACTGTACTTTTATGGAACCGACACACCGCAAACCCTTCAGACAGATAGGATTCGGGGTCCTGACACAAGTCTGTTATCAGAAGTCCGTAATCCCGGCCCTTATGATACGCTCTTTCTCCACACTTCGAACGGTAAAACTTGCAGGGAAGTCGTTTGGCCCGAATAACAAGGAACTGCTGTAGTTCCACAAATCATACTCAAACTTGATATGGCTGATTGGGTCGACCCAAGCTTTCACGTTGAATCCCCATAAAAGACGAGAGGTCAAAAGTAAAAGTGAATTCTCAGCGAGGTTGTATCCAGGACACACACGCCGGCCAGCACCGAAGGAGAAGTGATCGCGGTCTTTCACATCCGAGGCACTTATGCATTCTCCAGCGCTAAGTTCCAGCGCCCTCGTCTCAAGAAAACGGTCTGGGTTGAAGGTCTCAGGGTCAGGATAGATACTTGGATCGTAATGTATTGCCCTAGGTCGCCTTAGGTTTGTTCCTGTCGCAGCCCAAAAAAGTAATCACATACCAGAAGTTCAGCACAATCACAGATCCAGCGGGAATGAAGAAGCCTTTGTATTCTATATCCGCCTTGCCTAACAGTCAGCACATGAATCTCCAGAAAACAGATAGGTAGTACGTACAATCGTGTTATGTCGAACAAACCCATTTGTTGGGCTTCTCCATCGTAGCGCTTCTTTAACAATAGCCCGAATGTAAGGTAGAGAGGCAAAATCTGAAAACTCAGGCATACGATTTCCAACAACCGTGTCCAGTTCTGCCTGCGCTTTCCGCACCACCTCAGGGAAAGAGACTAAGCCAAGGATAATGCTATTAAGTACAAGTTGTGTTGTATCTTAGGATAGTAAGCTGGTATATTAGGGATTAACTTCAGGATAGGGACTCTTACCACTACCAGCCTCAATCATACTGCCAGCAACCCATGCCGCCTCGAGGTCGGATATGCCGAGTCTAGGGTAGTCAGTTTCCATAAATCCTTCCACGAAACAGCCTGTTTTAATCCCAGCCAGGCGTTTCTCTTTTAAGCCATTCCAAAGACTTAACATAAGCTCGTCCCCTTCCCTGCGAAATGGCGCTAGCTTCCACTTCCACCAATGTAGCTTCTCCGGCAGCCGTTCAAGAATTGGAAACTGATCCACTAAATACCTTGTTGCGAAGACCTCACCAAACTTTGAAGTTCCTCGGAATATTGCATGAAGGATTTTATCGTCTAGTGATAAGACTCGAAACCCATATGTAGCATATATAAGTACACTAACAGTATAGCGCTTAACATGGGCCAAAAAGTTCTGGGGATCAGTGAGGATATCATTGAGGTACTGCCTCGATTCGAGATCTTGCGAAGGCTTGAGAACATCAACAGATTTGACATTTAAACATTTATGGATGATCGCTCGCAGAGATCTCCATTTCTTACTGTATGGCTTTGGTCGCTCACAAGAAATATTAGTAATCCTCTATGATCTTGAAAAGACCAGGTCTTTTAGGTACGTGGTTCCATACCATGAAGATAACGCGGTTGCCGCCCGAGAGAAAATCGTTGGCCACTCGTCGATCTCTTGTGCCAGTGACAGCTCCATGTCTGTCGAAGACTTCCTTGACAGAGGATCAGAAAGCTGAAGGCGCTTCAGACCCCTGAAGGCAGACAAACCTTGATAGACTGTGGAGAACCAAGGATGAACCAATTTTCGAATCCCATCCTGAGGTAGAAAATATCACCGAGCTGACGGCTCCATTGAACAAGTTGCGACTGGTGTGGCTGACTTGTCAGTTCACCTTTCCAAATATGACTATGTCCAAGAATGGGTACGGCCCCAGGGGGCGACGGAGGGTGTTTTAAGCCAGCTGGAACTCTACGGCTCCAATGAAGAACTTTGAAAAATAACAAGACAACAGCGATTGCAAAAGCAGCTGTTCCCGCTTCCAGAGGGACGACAGGAAGCCTCAGTGCAATTCGAGTCATGATGCAAGATAGGCTGAGAGAGTGAATTCGTCGAAATATGCGAGACAATAACTAGAAAGTGTCTTTATGAAGACGGGGAGGCGAGACTTTTGGGTATCATGGTCGGAATGAGCGGAACACTGACGGCATTAACGATGAGCGAATCGTTTGTGTTTTGCGCTCGGTTTCCCCGCAACAAAGATTGCAAAAGTTATGGGGAATCATTCCCAACCAATTAAGCAGAGAGATTTTACGCCACGGCGCAGGAGGGAGGGTGGCGTCTTCATGAGTCCGTGAAGCTTCCATCATCCCGTCCCCGTTTCCGACCCGCCGGAAGATGGAGCTGGGCCGCTCGGCTTCTGATGGTTCCGCTAGTTCCGGCAGTTCGTGCCGTCGTCTGAATCCTTAGTCAAGAGGCAATTTCTTAGCTTCGTTTGGGCTTAGCATACCTCTCCGCCCGCCCACTAACGGAAACGTCTGTAGTAACCTCGGTCACTCACCACATTGGATCTCTCGGCGCTCCAGATCGCCTAGACATCTTGGAGTAGCAAATCAATCTAATTTTTGTAGTGGGAGTTTTGCTTTCTAGACTGACTCTTACCCTTTGACACTTTGAAAAAAAGTTGACCCACACCCTCGCGAACAAAGGCAGGTAGGAGAAAGTCTTCTCACCTGAAATTCCAACACGGCATAACGACAATGATATAATCTCGGAGACTTTAATCTAGGAAGTGGAGTTAAGCGGATGCGTAATCATTCCGATCAAGCCATCTCATCTCCTTATGTTTAGAAAGGTCGCCAAATCCCTTTTTCTTCTTCTTCTTTCTACCTCCCTCTATTTCTCTACACACGTGCAACATAATTCGATAAAATGGGTGTCATCGCTGTTGCTGGAGGAACGGGGGGCTTAGGAAGAGCTATTGTCGACTCTATACTTGCTAGAGGGAATCATGAAGTCCTAGTGCTGAGTCGCAAGGTGAGTCAATGCTATGTCTTGTAAAAGTGCTTGGGATAACTAAGCAATCCTTGTAACAGATAGATGTGGCAAAGGAGCAGGAAGTTGGGGCGCGGTTCATCGCGGCCGATTATAGCAACGTCGCTTCGCTTGTATCCATGCTAGAGGAGAACAAGATCGACACTGTCATCTCGACAATCGACATGCAGCAGTCTCTCGAGCCTGATCTTAACCTCACTCAGGCTGCTGAAAGGTCCTCTGTCACTAAGAGGTTGATTCCCAGTATGTGGGGCACCAAATATGATGAAAGGTATGCCCAAATGATTCATCCAGCACACAGTACCTCATTCTAAAACCAAATGTGACAGGATTGAGAGCATGTTTTCCGCTGGCAAGGGGAAAATGACTCTCTTACGCGCTGTAGCAAAGACGAACCTTGAGTACACTGCTATTTACATTGGTTACTTCCTGGACTACTATGTCGCACCTCATGTCAAGTCTTACATGAACGGTAGACCTCTTTTTCTTGACATTCCTAACAATGCATCTGCTACTCCGGGCTCCGGCAATACTCCCGTTGGCCTCAGTTACAGCATTGATGTTGGAAACTTCGTTGCAGCCCTGATTGATGAAACAAACTGGGAGAAGGAGAACTTCATTATCCCCGACAAGGTTACCTGGAACGAGTTTGTCAAAATTGCTGAAGAGGCCAAGGGTGTCAAGTTTTCTGTTCAGCACGATTCCATTGAAGATTTGAAGGCGGGCAAAATGAGCGAATTGCCTGGATATGAAAAGGTTTTCTATCCTACACTTCCCAAGGAGAAGTTTGGATCTGTCCTTTCTATCTATGGTATATTGTTTGAATCGGGAGCCTTAGACCTAAAGCCTGCTCATTCTCTAAATGAGAGGTATCCAGATATTAAAGTTCATACTGTCAAGGAGCTTGTGACAAAAGCATGGGAAGGGAAAAAATAAACTGGCAGTCAGAAGGCGCAGCCGAAGGCAGTATTATAGTTTCAAGTGAATTCTTTCTTTGTCCCAACAAAACCTCGTAACTTTCAAACCCATGTCACCATGGATTGGTTCACCTGCTGCTACGTCAAACCGGCATGGGCATTGAGGGCAAGTTAACGTCGGAGTTGAGCTTACAACAAAGGCGAGGTCAAGACATCCCACGTAAGGTAACGTAACCGGACACCGAGAGGGGCAGGACGGGTAGCCGACGGAACCAGCGGAAAGGAGCACTGGCCCAACCACCTAGAAAGTAGAGGTCTGGCCCTCTAGCCTATCTGTAATATGGTTTCTTGAATATTTTAATTCGAATAGTATAGTTAGTTTAGAAATGTTGGCAAGTACCATAGACAATGAGACAGCACTGTAGGGGGAAATAATCAAAAAGAAGAAAAAGAAAAGGTGACTAGGTATATATTACAACACTCATAGTTCCAATCGACCAGAAACTTTCATAACCTTTTATGAAGACTGGGGACAGCTAGCAAGCACGATATAGTGTACCTTTCGTTATGTTCACAGATTCGATCGAGATTTACTCAATAGGATGTCGGTAATGAAACTCTCCAGGACGCTCCCTGCTCATAAAGTTAGTACTGACACTGAGGGGCATAAAATGATACATACTAAGTACATCGGGATGCGTCATTGGTAACTGTTGTCATGCAAATGATCAGCAGAGATACTTGCAAAAACAGGACAGACAATATACAGCATTCATCTTACCAGATGACCCCCATCCTGCAGCACAACCATGTCGCCGTGAATACGGGATAAAGTGTGGGTAACAGCTCGACAATCCTCATTTAATACTAAACTTTTCTCGCCCATGACATAGTAGTGGGGTTCACGTGACTTAGATAGCAGGTCAATAATCTGTGGATGTGGCCCTGCTAGGTAGGTAGCCTGTGTGTCTCTTTGGTTAGACATGTGTGGGTGGCCCTTGTGGGAACGAAGGGAGGATGTGAAATCGCACCGATTCCTGTTCTTTGGTTGTCTTTAATGTTCTCGTGGTCTGGGAGTTGATGGCGACATCATGTGTAGCGAACATCTACGAGGTATCGTCAACGACGAGTCGAGAGTTTATTTAACGAGGTACTCACAGCATAGCGCTTTCGTTGGTCCAAAGTCCAATCCGCAAATCCTTTGCTATTTGAAATCATGGTACAAGTATCCTCTCTGTATACAACTGTTAGCACTGACAAGGAAGAGTATGACGGTCTCAGCGATGACCGCCTTACAGGTTCTTCCATGTATCCCGTCGTTTTAATACGAGCTTGGCTATTTCGGTGGTCTGCTCTTTCATCTGGAAAAGTATGGGCTCCACGAGTATCGTGGCATCAAATGTCTCTGGTGAAAGGATGGAGGCGTGTGCCCTGCAGATAGTCAGTCAATCAGCCATTATTTAAGTATGCAGTGACGTGAATAATTCACAATGTGCTTCCTCCGAATGAATGCCCTATGCCAATCAATGGACCAGTTATTCCAAGATGTTTCACAACGCTCAGTATATCTTTTGAGTGGTCTTGCCAATTTGCTATATCATACAAGGGCCAAGTAATGAGTATCAATTGGCACGGGGCGTTGATGATCACATAGAAAATCATCGGAAGCGAAGTAAACCCACTTGATGTACCCAATAAACCTCCGTTTAGCACAGCACTGTCGCCATGGTTTACCGCGTCAATGGCAAAGACAGCCTGAAGCTTGACCGGGTTATTGTCCCGGAACCAAAATTCAATCAGCGGTTCCCACAGCTCTTTGCAGAATGAGGTGCCATGTGTGAGCAGCAGAGTTGCCCCTGAGCCCACTCTGCCCAGTCGGTATTCATTAACGGCAATAAAGAGTTGCACTTCAGGCGACTGGACCGTCGACGGAGCGCGGGGATAAGCAGCCGGCACCACTAATGACCTCGTAAGGAAAGGCCTTGACAGCACAACTTTATCCATTGCAGCTTGCGAAGGTGATGAGGTGGTATGTCAAAGTACCGTGACGAAAGAAGAAGGTCGACTTGATATGTCGTCGGCGGAATCGCGAAAGCCGCTGGCATTCCGCCGCCGGAAAACATCGGCCGTGGCTCGGTAGACGCTCTGCCCATATTAACCCTGCTAAACCACGATGACGCCAGTAAGGAGGGAAGCACCATGGCAGAATCAACAGTTAAAGATCCCTTTGTCCGGCAGAGACGCGAGCGTTACTGTCGAACGTGTAAACGGACCTTCTCCAAGGCCGAACACTTGACGCGCCATCTCCGAACACACGCAAAGGAGAAGCCCTTCGTATGCACAGTCTGTGGTCGTTTCTATGCACGAAGGTTGTGCTCCGCTGAGTGGGAATAGACCCGGTCCCAGCTGACGGATTTAGTGATTCGCTTCGTCGTCATGCCAAACACCATGGAGACCCATGCAACCTGAACCATCTCGATCAGGAACCGTCAATACCGGCGCCTCAATCCACCAAGAGCCTTAAAGAACGCGAAGGGGGCTCTGGCACGGTTACTATGGCTGAATTGGAGCTTCTTACCTCGCCAAATGGCTTTGATGTGGTTCCCACCCTCTCGCCAGAGAGCCATGGTAACGGTCCAACACCGGAAATCAGCGATACCACCTTGGCTTGGAGTGATATACTCGAACCAGATCAGGGTGACAGTGGAGAGCCTCCTGACATGGGATATTCAGCGTTCCCACAAACAGTATTGTCAACAGGGGGAATGGAATTCCCTGTGCAGACAGAAAGTGAGACTTCCCACCTCATAAGGGACTGTGGCATCCCCAAACCAATACAGGGTCCAGAAGGACATAAAAAGTCTCACTTTCTACCCTTACTGCCTCTGCAAAAATTCGCGACAGAGAGCTTTCGTCCTGAAATCTTCCTGCGCACCGCAGCCCCATCACCACGACAAATCTCGCCGGAAGCCAGTCACTTAAATATGTTTGCAAATCTCTACTTCACTCGATTCCACCCAACAATCCCCTTTATTCATCAGGCCTCCTTTCAAGCAACACCCCAAAATACGCTTCTGTTTTTCGCTTTGTGCTCTATCGGAAGTGAGTTCGCCGGCTCCCACCGGGATATCCATATCGGAACTGAAATGTTCAACTGGGTGAAGGATGTGACTCTGGAATCTTGGTTCAAGGGGTTGACTTCTGCTGACGAGGATCCTTTCCTAATTATCTATGCGGGCATACTGTGTGTGCAACGCGAAATCCATTCTGCCACGCCTGTGGGTCTATTTCTCGCTGACTGCTTGCAGGGCCTGATAACGGCCGGAATAAGAACAATGGCTCGTAGGCGACTAGTATTGATCGACAAGACTGACATCCAATACGCACTAAACGGGGGTGGGAAATTAAATGAGCTTTGGCGTCTTTGGGCAGCGACAGAGCAACAGGCACGGGCTTACCATGTCATCCGAATCAATGACGTGGAATTAGCAGCTTTGCTTCATCGTGAACCATTGGCTCGGCACCGGCCACTTGAGTTGCCTGCCACAGCATCCGACGAGCTTTTCATGGCTCCCACGGCGGAGAGCTGGGCTGCGGTATACACACAGAGCCATCCACAGTTGAACGGGAGGCTAGCCACCATGGACTCATCCATCTCAGCATATGGCAGTCTGCAAAGTATGCAAGGCCAGCTGATTGATGCACGGCAGTTCCGCGGTATCGACCACGATTTCCTACACGACTTTTTCCATCGGCTGAAGGAATGGTGGCATGCGTACCGTCAACGCAAGCTGGTAAAGGGCTCGGATCCACTGTCGCTCAATATTCTGTGGCACAGCGTGTGCCTCTCCCTCTATGCCGACTGTGACCTCCTTGACCAAGTTTTGTGTGATGAAAACGCCGACGCCCAGCCCGGAGATCATGCAGTGGCTAGAGCAAGATCGTGGGCAATGTCGGCAGATGCACGGATCTGCGTGCTGCACGCGGTTGTGCTTCAGAGACATGTCGAGGACATTCCTCGGATTGCTGAGCCCGCCATGCATGTTCCACGTGCGTTGTTTCAAGCAGGCTTGATCTGGCTCTCCCGTTGGCACCTCACGGACGATAATCCTGACCCACCAACCACAGGACATTTGGGGATCGAAGTTGATAAAGTACGGGAAGCAGGCTTTATAGAGGATGCAAAATCCCAAGCGCATTTTGTGGTTGATCAGCTAGAGCGGCTAGGTAGATTTGGGTTGTCTAGGGTATTTGCACGTCGTTTGAGGGGGGCTATTGAAAGGGAGCGAGCAAAGGTGGTATCTAAATCACCAGCTTGAATGCCATTACGAAACGGCAAAGTGTCTCCAATTTGGGACTCTCAGTGAAGTCTCAGCATCCTACTCTTGCCATGAGACGCCAAGCAAACTGCTAGGAAGTAGAAATCTGAATCACGAGGTGACTGGAAAGCATCTCGTGGGTCAAGGCCACGGCAGCTTTGTCCTTCGTCGCAGTAACCGAACGGCTACCTAGGCTAAGGGGGTTCAAAGTACATCTGCACCTTACTAGGGCCTTGTAATTACCATAGTGAGCTTAAGCTGGCCGGCATCGGTGACGGAATACCTGGCAGCCTGTATGATGGAATAATCATAAGCGCCAGTCATAGCCAGCTCGCTTAAGTTGAATGCGGAGAACCGAGGGTATCTTTCTTCCCAAACGATGCCGCAGGGTCCTCCGTATATTCCGCATACTAACCGAGGACAGAGAGACATGCCTTGATATGGGCCGTATTAAGGCCTGGACAAAACAGACCTGAGGATCTAGGTCTTACCACAGTTGGCTCTGTCTTACATTTGAACGTATTCAAAGATGATGCATCTACTATACAGCCCGTTGACAGCCCCGGTCCCAGTTGCCCTGGTGGTTGCTGCCGTCATTGGCGTTTACGCATTCATTATAATTCTAGCACCCAAGCCCATCGTGCCAGTGGGGCATAAGCCTGTTCCATCCCCACCTGGTGCCGTTCCTATATACGGACACAGTGCTGTCTGGAATGGAGAACTGACCACTCGCCCCCACCAGTCGAGATTGGTGAGATGGAGCCGCGAGCTGGGCGAGATCTTTCATCTGCGGATGGGGAAGGAAAACTGGTTCGTCTTCAGTTCTCCGCAAGCAATCAAGGTACAGTCGCCAAGCCATCTTCAGCCTTGGATCAATCGTAATTGTGAGCAGGAGGTCTTTGATAGGCACGGGGCCGCCACGGGAACGAGACCGCACCTCCGGGTTGCGAATGATATTCTCTCCGGTGGCAACCGACTTATATTTATGGTAAGTATACCTGAACAAATTCTATATCGCCGCAGTTTTAGCGCTGATGAGGATGGCGGCAGCCATATGGACCAAAATGGCGCTCCATTCGGGCCGTGGTCCATCAGTGTCTCAGTGTCACCTCAGTCGATGTCCTGAAGCCCTCGCAAAATCTGGAATCTCGACAGTATCTCTTTGACATCCTTGAAGATGGGAGTAACTTCTTGGACCATGTGAAACGCTACACCGTGAGTGTGATTATCTATGCGACGTATGGATTTCGCGTGACCTCCCTCGACGATGAGATTCTTAACGCAATTTACCGAGGCACCGCGGTCTTTGGTGAGGCCTTTGCAACGAGATATCTTGTGGACCAGTTCCCCATTCTCGAGTGGTTGCCGAAGAAGTTACAGTGGTGGCGGTGGAAAATGGAACCCTCTCGGAGACAAGGTGATGAGCTCATGCTGCGACTTTGGAATAACTTGAAAAAGCAGCGAGAGATGGGCATCCGCACTGGGTGCTTTGTGGAGCGTTTCATGGAAACGAATTATCTGAAACTAGGTATCTCGGACCTGCAAGCGGCGTGGGTTGCTGGCAGCATGATAGAGGCAGGGAGTGGTGAGAGCGGACCCCGGATTCTCGGCTTCTTTCGGCGCATCGAGTCTAACATTGTATAGACACTACCCAACTTCTTTTGAACAGCATCATTCTTGGACTGGTTACATCCCCCAAGGTCGTCGAGAAGGCCCACGCGGAAATAGATCGTGTGGTTGGAGACCGCATCCCTGAGTTCTCAGATGCTGATGATCTCCCTTATATCCGGGCCATTGTCAAAGAGGGCCTTCGGTGGAGAAGCCCCAGTAACGACCATATCCGACACAATACCACAGTGAGTGATCTCACCATCCTGTTCCAATCATCCCTTGCTTACTTCATGCTTTTTCTCTTAGGCCGATGTTATTTACAAGGATTACTTCCTTCCCGCGGGATCAGTGGTCGTTCTGAACCATTGGTGAGAACCAGCCAAACCCCAAAGAAAGCTCTTCGTCTTACCCAAAGACATCTAGGGCAATCCATTACGACCCGTCCATCTACCCGGACCCGGAAAAGTTCCATCCTGACCGGTTTGTCGGTAAGAGAGCCCTGGACTTCAGCTCCGGAGAGTGCATCAACGCAGCGGATGTAGCTGATCGAGACCACTTCTCCTTCGGTGCGGGTCGCCGAGTCTGCCCAGGATATAACCTAGGAGAAAACTCTCTCTTCATTCTTACCGCTCGGTTGCTGTGGGCCTTTGACGTTCGAGCCCCTGTTGATCCGACCACCGGCAAGAGTGTCGAATATGACCTATGGGCTTATACGAAGACACGCCTTTTCGGGCCGCAGCCGTTCCCGGCTGAATTTAAAATTAGAAGCCCACAAAAAGAGCGTATTGTACGAGAAGGGAGAAAGGGCTAGATGATGGCCTTGCATGCATCCTGATCTGTACGGGTGTTTTTACTGTGGAAGGGTGGGACCTTTGAGACGAGGTTCATTATTCATCATAGGAAGCCCCTGACTTGCTTTAGCCATGGAAGTAGTTGTTAAATTGCAATTTTATATCTGCATCTCCAGTCCTAGTAAAAGTTAGTTGAAAAGCCGTTCCGCAGGCGGTAGTGGAATATGCTTTTCTCGCCTTATCGGGTGTGTACACTTAATCAGAAAGGTCGAGCGGCCGCGACCCTATAGTTATGTTCATCGCCGTGCCGAACCGCTCTTTGGGGTAGGGATCATCCGGAAATCGGGGCACTCGGCATGGTTGCGGCGTAGTATAAGGTCTTGGAGGGATGGCGGAACGCATCTTGAGAATCTTGAGATCGACTGCGAGCGGAGGTAGATTGGCCACGGGGATACATATATAACACCCGTCGCCTGTTACACCGTTGATCTACTTTCATCCAAGCCATTTTTTTTTTACTGGTCACTCCTTTTGGAAGATGAGCACCACCACCACCACCACCACCGTTCTCACTGGGGCACAGCCCCGGTTTCCTTCGCAACTGCCCTCTTCCATGGCCGACAAGTTTGATAAGCTTACTCGTGAACAGGCAGGTCATCTTCGCCATTTCCACAACCTCGCCACTGGGAAACCCGGTGAATGGATCCATATGGGAGGGCAGGAGCCCGGTCAAGAATGGCTTGATGCATTCCGCTACCAGTTAGCCACGATGGCCTACGCGACAGGGGCTGCTCACTATCATCGACTGCCTCAACTACGATCGGTCTTCCAGTCCCTGCTAGCTGCTCTCATCGAGAAAATGCTGCATCGGGATGTTTGGGGGTATTGGTTCTTGACAAGCCACAGTGGGAAATTTGTTGACCCGGACATCCGTGAGCTACGGAAGCCTTGGGCGGATCCTATTGTGAAGGAGAATATCATGGTGCGTCTCTGACCCAATATGTCCTGGTATGGACACTGACTGTATGGCATCCGCTTGGACACATAGTACTCGGGCCATCTTCTACTTATGGTTTCATTGTATACCATGCTTTTTGACGACGACAGGTACAACAAGCCGGGTGCACTTACATTCAACTGGAACCCTATCTTCTGGGGCATGGGTGCTGAGAGCTTCTCCTACACTCGACAGTCGCTGCAGCAGGCGATCCTTGTGGAAATGGAGCGTGAAAATTGGCTTGGGGTTTGCTGTGAACCCAATAGCATCTTTGTTGTGTGTAACCAATTTCCGGTATGGAGGAACAGAACACCCTACCCTTGAGTGGCGGTTCTAATCGTGGTCGAACTAGATTGTCGCTATTCGATACAATGATGTTCGCGATGGCACGGGGGTGGTCACCGACGTGCTGAAAAGATATAGCGCCGCGTGGGAATCCAAGGGGATAAAGCAGGAGAATGGTCTCTTTGTTAATTTTTACTCGCCTAAGCAAGGCAAGCTGCAGAAAACCCGCGATATTGGATCTACCGCATGGTAATTCTTCACTCTCAGAGGGAAAGCACAATGAAAGACAGATCAAGGCTTGACACTAACCCTGACCTTCAGGACATCCGCTTTCATGAATTCATGGAATTCAGAACTAGCAGGACAAACGTTCCCATCGCAAGCCGCCGGCTTCCTGTCCAGGGTTGAAGCGGATCGAGTCAACCTGAATGCCAGCCCAGTGGCACACCGAATAAGGGACATTTCCTCCAGACAGGGGGCAGACCCGTTTAGTCGGGAAACTTTCCAGGAGGCCTTCGATTATGTCCAGGGACCGGGAGCACAGGAATACCCGAATGAGGATCTCCCCTTTTCCCGCCCCACCTTTGGCTATGTTGTGAAGTGGGTTTCTGAAGTGGGGGATGAACCTACCCTGAGCGGCCTTTTGAACCATGCAGATCGCTATATGCAACCGACTTGGTCCAATGGAGGGCTGCACTATGCCACCAACACCACCAAGTGTGACCCGGACGGCAATTGGGTGGAGGTCGATCCATTCACTGGGAATGGAGCAATCGGATACGCTCGTCTGAATGTGTTCAATGGCCAGAAGAAAATGTGGGCAAACCCCTGGACGCCGGAGAAGGTGCAAACGTCACCTTTTCTTGACGGCATTGACCTTTCCTCGGGGATTGACTTCCTTCGCGGTCGATGGGATGAGGCGTTGAAGATGATGGCCGTCACCATGCGCACATGGGATGGAAGTTCGAAGCGGTAAGCCCTCTGCCAGTCCAGATGGTTTGTTCTTTTCTAACTTGCGGTGTGTTAGGGCAAATATCCAGCTCCGTGGTCTGCCGATTGGCCAGTACGGGATCTATTATAACGGGGCTCTCATGCGTACTGGGGCCGTTGCGGAGTCCACAAGCTTGATTGAGCTGGGGTTGGAGGTGGCAGGGCAGGACTTGGATCTTGTGGTTGTGCATGAGGAAGCTTTTCGCTGACTGCGTTTATTGGTATAATGACGTTTGTAATTGGAGGTGACGCTGAAGTCTGTGCAGTCCGTGTCGTTCCGTGTACCTTAGGTAGTTCCGTCGCGAGTTCCGTCCAGTTCCGCTGCTGATTATCGGCAAGATTGGTCCAATGAGAGCCAACCAATGGGCTTACTAAGCGGAACCCGGCCCCGTGAGATAACCGACAGTTCGTTCCCCTCCCTCGACTCCAAGAACTATGCGCAGAGTACCTCTACCTCTCTTCATCCACAATATTTATCCCCAATCGAGGTTCCGCCCCGTTTTTACTAGGACAATTGCGGGGCAAATGCGAGGGGGCCAAGCCATGACCCCAGTCGATTCCCCGCCCCCCCCCGGTCAGTATTGCTTTACATATCTGCCCTTGCTTACCCCGGATTTTTCGATTCCTTCTCTAGTCATCCCTGCTCACCTTGCAAACGGCTCATAAGATGCAAGTCAACGCAACTGAAAACTCCAATGAAATGGCCGATGGTTCCAATCCTCGTAGCAAGCGGGCCAAGTATGCGGCTAAAGCCTGGTGTGTTCGAATGTTACTCTTTTCCTTCGCATCAAACACAAGTGCTTATCCTTGAACATAGCGAATACTGCCATCGTCGAAAGATTAAAGTGAGCGACCAA
This sequence comes from Aspergillus nanangensis, assembly GCA_015844325.1. Lineage (NCBI taxonomy): Eukaryota > Fungi > Ascomycota > Eurotiomycetes > Eurotiales > Aspergillaceae > Aspergillus > Aspergillus nanangensis. Next base: position 126,343 of record VCAU01000025.1, on the reverse strand, counting down.
CAAGCTTTGACAACAAGGCTAGCGAGGCGAAGACTGACCCTGTTCTGGTCTTAGTGTGATGGAGAATCCCCGTGCGCCGCATGTCGCTCCAAAGACCGGGAATGTGTGAAGGACTACGTGCCCACTAACCGTGGTTCGCTGGCGAAGAAACGAAAACGTCTGGAGGATGAAGAGCTATCGAACACAGAGGATGAAGACGAATCAGGAAGGTATTGAAAATTGCCCACCAGGCTTTGTATTCTGTTGCTGACCGTTCGTGTGTCAAGTGTCGTCGACTGCACAACTACTCTGCTCGTGGAACGGGTTTCTGGGATTGAGAGACAGCTACAGCAGCTTATTTCCAGTCTGAGTAGCCGCACTGATCCGAGGGCAGGTGTAGAATGCGCACAACGTCCGCGATGCGAAGAACCAGCCCGCCAGGAAGACACGACCACTCGTCCTCACCCTTCTGCAGCGGCTGCTGCAGCAGATCCTGAATTTGGACCTGCGGAGGAGCCTAGCTATGTTGGCGAAACATCTATTAGTCGCACTTTGCAACAGGTCGAAGACAGCCTGCATGAGTTGGGCTTGCCAGCTAAGAACACCCCCGCAGCAATCAGCCCATCATCTGCGCTCCTAAACGAAGTAGGTGCGACGAGCTCAAGCTCGTTGCGCGCGTGGATCCTGCAGACTCTCGACAAACACGAGCTTCAGCCGGACAAGGCCGAGTGGGACGTCTTGTTAGATCTGTACTGTGAGGATGTTTATCCGTTATACCCGTTTTTGCATATTCCCTCTCTACGCAGGTCTTACGCACAACTCCTGGGCCACAATGAACTCGGCACGGCAGGAAAGGACTCGCTTGCCCAAGTTCTCATATGTCTGGGTCTTGGCCGCTGCACGACCTCAGTCCGCGCTGAGACAAGTGAAGGGACACAGTCCTCGGGCTGGGCCTTCTACACTGCTGCACTTGACTGTGTGGGGGGTATCCTGGACCCCCTAAGGGAGACTTCGTTGGGCCTCCAGCGGTTGCAAGTGTTGGCCCTCATGGTATGGTACCCTCGCAACTGGCACCACAAGATTCAAAAAACAGAGCTGATGTCCTGGGGATCGTAGATAGTTTATCTCATACGAATTGACGCAAACGAGCGGGCGCAGAAGGTCTTGTCACTGACTATCGTCCAGGCACAACACCTGGGATTACATAGGGAGGTGATTGTCAAAACGGCGCCTACATTTATTGCAGAGTGCTCACGACGTCTTTGGTGGTGCTTGTACAATCTTGATCGGCGAGTTGCACTGGACATTGGGCAGCCGTTTCTGATCCAGGACATTAATACGGACACCAGCTTGCCGCTTGCCCTATCGGAGGAAGTGCTAGAGGGATTATATCACAGATCATCCACCTCTCCCGGAGATGAGACGGCTCCAATGAACAACAACGGGGATGATAATTGTCAGTCTCCGATCCCCTATGTCATCTCAATGATGGGTTACTCGAAAATTGTGGGCAAGGCGTGGAACGAACTCTACCAGGCGCAGTGCATGGACCGTGCTTCAGAGCCTGCCCTGGCCGTCTCATTTGAAGATCTTCTATCTATGTGGAGGCAATCTCTACCCCCCAGCCTGCATTGCGACGAGATGCACCCTCATGAGCATCACCCTCCAGATGCGCCCGTTCGCCCGTGGCAGCTGAAGAATAAGTTCCTGATTCACATTGTGCGGTGACACCAGCCCTTTATATACAAATTGCTAGCTAACATTCATTTCCCCTCTGTTTTGCCAAACAGCGCATGCTCTGGCTACGCATCCTCATCCGCAAACCAATGCGGAGCCGTTCCTCACCAACAGCATGGATCCAAAATTTTGACAACGAAGCTGTCTGCATCTCACTAGCCGACCGAATAGTTGCATTCTATTCGCGGATATTTGAACCGTACCGTCTATATACCTTCCCCTTCCTCCAGTACCTCCTCGGCGCCTCATCCACCATCCTAGGCCTCATAATCAAGGTACCCGTCTTCCGGTCCAGACATACACACTCCGTCATCCAGGCTGCGCAGATGATGAACACATTCTGCCAGAAGACATGGGTATCGGGAAAGACACTGCGGTCCGTGAAGCGTTTCACGGACATGATGACAGAGGTTGTCAACCAAAATACTCTCCGGTCCTCATACCCACGCAATTCCAGTAGCCGTGAAAGTGACACTGTTGCCAATGGCGGTTTAAATATAACCTCTGGGAAGTCTTCCTGGGGAGGGGATAGACAAAATGCCTTTGCGCTGCCACAGAAAAGGACAAGATCTATGCCTACCACCAATCATCATGGCCAGGTACCTAGGAACAACACAGATAACGCGGACCAAGTGCCTGAGGGTGACGCATCGTATTTTAATACGCTCATATCCCCGCCATGTGATCATTTCGACGGTCTCAGCTTCGGGTCCGGGCTTCAGTCACTTACCTCTTTCGCGCCGGACCTGGAAAACTTGGTCATGGCAGATTATCCTTTCGAAAGGTCTGTCTCTGACAAGAATTGGTTGCAGGTTTCTGGTGGCACATATGACGATATTGCTGCGGCTATGAATAGCTGATTATGAGCTCTGTGGGAAGTAACATTATTGACTCTGTTAGCTATCGACAGCTCACAGGGCCACTAAAATGTATAAGCCATTGCCAATATATTCTGCTTCTCTTTTCTGTATCTATTTCTCCTCACGGGCCATTCTTTGGAGATTCTTTTTTCTAGAAACACAAGTAGGTTACTCTACCGAACCTAATTCAATCAACACAACACAAAAGTGCCTCATCACATCTTCGCGTTCTTACGAGGCTCTGACGCGCCAGTAAGCCCGCGCACGGCCCGGCGGATGGACAAATCAAGGAGGATATCCTCACTCCCCCCAGGAATCGTAATCGCTTTGACATCCCTCCAGATTCGCTCTAGCCGCTCGCCTCGCCCACCCCGGGTGAGTCCTAGCCCTCCCATGAGCTGAATTCCCTGGCTAACCACCCGCTCTAAGACAATTCCTGAGTGAGCCTTGAGCTGGGCCATCTGGCCAGCTAGCTTGGCAGTGGATTCCCTCTCATCAAGATTTCCGAGCTGATAGATGAGAGTCTATCGTTGACATAGGTGTTAGCAGCTGCTTTGATATGTCGGATAAGAAAAGCGGTGTTACCTCAATCCAGCTGTGTAGAGCCTCCACTTCACGCGCCATGTGGGCCAGCTTATGACGGACAACCGCTGGGATAGTGTCAGTGTCTGCGGGGGACAGATGGGACGATGTCTCGTCCAGGGGTTGTTATCATCGCACCGTGTGAAACCAGTTCCTGCCCGAAAGTCTCACGAGTTATCGCATGCCTAGGTTGCGATAGTCAGAGTTAGCAGCCGTCTCGTCATGAGGCGTTCCCGGCGGAAGTAAACTTAGTACTTACGACAACGCGTCCTCCAGGCACATCCGTGCGCAACGCATCGCCTGGAAGGAGATAAATAACCGCTGCGGTGATATTAGTCAGTCTCAGTTCACACACTACTATGGGACGTCCGAGGCGTTGGAACGGACCTCATGATTGAAATTCGACATAACGCATGCAAGGCCTCCCCCGTGCTCGCCAATGCGGTTCGTCACGGGCACAACAGTGTCGTCGAACTCAACAAAGGCAGTGCCCGCGCAAGCAGACCCACACATTTCCATTGGGCGTACGGTGACAGTTGAGTCTTTGGGGATAACTAGTAGGGTGAATCCTTGGTCTACAGTGCGAGTCAGGGTGAGGAAATACTTCGCGTACATCCCTCCCGTTATCCACTGGAGAGCTTTGTTAGCCTCAGAGTATCCCACTGTAGGAGAAGCCATCAAATACAACCGAGGATCATCGGAGAAGGGTACCTTTTTTTGTCCGTTAACGGTATATGTGGTTCCGTCCGCGCCGAGAATCGCAGTGGTCGTGACACCCTGGACATCAGACCCAGCCTCGGGCTCTGTTACGGCCAGTGAGAATTGACTTTGACCGGAAAGCGCTTCGTCGATAATTCTGTCCATGGTTAGTCGCCTTCCTGCTCGCAATGACTATGGATAAGGGAAGTCTGGCTGCACCTCTCAATGGCTGGGCCCTTGCCATGTTTCTTGAGTGCCGGGAGGCAGAGGGTCTATGACCGACTCGTCAGTTGTGCGATAATCTCTCTATTATTATCAAACTTATACGTACCAGTCCCCCAATGAGACCATTCGGAATACTAGCAACAGACATAAGTATCGACCGAGCCAGCATGGACACTAGGAGGCCAGCGCCTACTTACCCAATCCCTCCGACCCTCATCATTTCATCATGAATGATAAAGTCATGGAATCCGTCCCATTCACTTGCTTCAATTCCTCCGATAATCGGATAAAAGCTACGCCATTCGTGTGGAATTGTCTTGCCGGCTGCCATCGGCATCAGGATGCCAGCTTCAGCGCAGGCTTGGTACAGGTCTGGTGAGAATCTCCCGCATCTTTCCCAGTCTGAAGCGTTTGGGATGAGGTTCTAGCATTCCAAAGGGTTAGATACCGAATAATCGATGCTGGGGGGTAATGGCATACTTTGTCAACCCACTCACGCATTGCTCTTTGCAGCCGGCGATGCGAATCCCGAATATAGGGGGATGGAAGATCGGACAGCCATGGTGGCTCCGCATAGGGAATTTGCGAGCCACGGTCCTTAATTCCTACCGTAGTTGCTGCCATACTGTTGATTGCATAGGATAACGCTGCTGGCGAGGAAAGCCCGACGCAGATGTTAGGGCTGCGAGCGAATCAAAAGGGATTGAAGGGTTTTGATCGAAGTGTGTGTTTCCCAAAGGGCACGTAGATAAATAGGACGATGAACAGAGCTTATGGCGATATATTATCCTTTGATAGTCATCCAGAAGTTGCCTCCCCATCTTCAAGATATGGTTCCGTGGCGGAATCGTACCCCTCAGGGAAGTATAGCCGGCACTTACTTAAACACAGTTAGCTAGGCTTCCTGCTGAATTCGGGGTCCGTTCATTCTGTTTCGGTTTGCAGTTCCGCGGCGGAATAGAGTCACGGAGCAACATCGCAGGCGTACCAGGTCACCGTGTCCATTCCGCCCAGCGCCGGGGTAGTCATGCCACCCTCAACAGTCTGCCGGAAGAGACGATAAATGCTACACAGAGCGTACTGGTAGGCCACTCCGGAGCAATATATCATTTCAGAAAACAGCCTCGGCCGAGACATTACCAAACCTGCTACTAAACGTAGATCAATTTGCTTCATACGAGAGGGGCGAAATGGCCACCAAACAGCACGGTTTCAACGGAGTGAAGGGCACCAGCCAGGGCCCATTGAACTGGATCCCAGCTCCTGATGAGCCGCTGTTCAAGCCCAAAAGAATTCGCATCATCTGCGTGGGGGCCGGCTTCTCGGGGCTGATGCTTGCATACAAGCTAAAGTACGAGTTCAAACTTCAAGGAGCAGTCGATCTGGTGATCTACGAGAAGAATCACGACATTGGTGGGACCTGGCTGGAGAATACGTACCCCGGGGTTGCTTGTGATATTCCAGCCCATGTCTATACTTTTCCGTTCGAACCGAACCCCAATTGGTCTTCTTTCTACGCCGAAGGCGCAGAGATCTGGCAGTATATCAAACAGACATCCATTAAGTATGGTCTTGAGGAGCGAGTACAGCTGAATTCCAAAGTTGTCGAGTCTGCTTGGGATGAAGAGGTCTCTAAATGGAAGATAAAGATCGAAAAAGGCCAAGAGGTTTTGATGGATGAAGCAGAGGTACTGATAAATGGCTCTGGTATCCTGAAGTGAGCACGATATTCACAGTACCTGGCTTTTAGATGCTGACCTTTGTCGATAGTAAATGGCGATGGCCGGATATCAAAGGCCTGCACGACTTCAGTGGGGAGATCGCCCATAGTGCATCCTGGTACGCATGGTGCACACACAGACTATCCCATCGTTCTATCTAACGTGAGAGATAGGAACGACTCCCTCAGCTGGGCCGGTAAGAGGGTAGCCCTAATTGGAAATGGGTCTTCCGCCATCCAGATTCTTCCGAAACTCCAGCCTACGGCTAAAACCGTGACGAATTACATCCGATCCCCAACCTGGGTAGCTGCCAACTTCGCTGCCGACTTCACACCAGAGGGAGAGAACTTCAGATACTCTGAAGAGCAGCAAGCCTGCTTTCGAGAGAACCCAGAGGAGCTACTAAAGCTTCGAAAGAATATCGAGCATGGGTAAGGATTTCTGCATTATTCCCCGAAAGATAACACAGACATTATGACTAATTCTAAGAGCCATATATGCAGCATCAACCATCTGTTCATGGGCCTCATCAAAGGGACCGAACGCCAGATCGAGGCCAATATCATGTCAAGGCGCATCATGGAGGACCGCCTCAATAACGATCCGGAACTGTGTGCTAGACTCATCCCCACGTTCGAGTTCGGATGTCGTCGGATCTCACCCGGAGATGGCTATCTTGAGGCGCTGCAGCAGAACAATGTCGACTGCTGTTTTGACCCAATCCAGAAAATCACGAAGAATGGAATTCAAACCATTGACGGCAAGACCGTCGACTACGATATCATCATCTGTGCCACGGGCTTTGACGTCAGCTTCTCCCCCTTTTGGAAAGTCATCGGACGCCATGGCAGCAACCTGGCGGACCTGTGGGAGAAGCAACCAAACGCCTATTTTGGAATGTGTGCACCAGAGCAACCCAACTACTTTATTTTCAATGGGCCGAATTGCCCCAGTATGTATTCGGCGCCCCCAATCATTGCATCCCATGCATCTGCTAACTAATATAGTCGCGCACGGCTCCTTGCTCGCTGCGATGGATTCCACCGCAGACTGGATCTTGAAGTGGTGTGAGAAAATCATCTCGGAGGGTATTAAGTACGTTGACCCCCTTCTGTAACTGCTCTATAGTGCTCTAACCGCACTAAATAGGAGCGTCTGTGTCAAACCGGATGCATTGGATGATTACAACGTGTATACGCAAGAGACATTGAAACGCACCGTCTGGACTGGAGGCTGCCGGAGCTGGTTCAAAGGCGGCAAGAAAGATGGTCCTGTTACTGCCATGTATGGGGGTAGCATCCTCCACTATAAAGGTAACTATGCCACTAATGCCACGGCTGCTACATCTCCGTCTCATTATATACATTGCTAACTTCAAGACAGAAATACTTGAGAGCTTCCGGGTTGAGGATTTCGATATAGAGTATGATTCCCCTAACCGCTTCCGATTTATGGGCAATGGTACCACTCAACGTGAGGTACGGGTGGAAGACTTGGCATATTACGTGAAATAGTTGTAGAATACTGCATACTCAAAAGCAACGTTGACTTCCATTGACAGCCAATACAGCCTGATGTCGGCTTTTCCATTTTGTTGTTTACATTTCGAAATATATAACGATTTTGTGAGACCTGCGCTGTGATATTCGCGTACACTGTTCTAGGACTTGAGGCTCTCGTCTCAGCCAAGATATTGGAATCATTCGTCCCCAATCAATAGCGGCCCCCATTTTGAGGATCACTCATTGGAGTCATTTGTGAGATATCCTGCGGAACCGACTGGCGGAACGAAAAAGCCGGGCCGTTGCCGAGACGGCGGAGGATGACCGCCTCTACAGGAGTATAAACTCCAACCTGGCTCCTAGCCGTATTTGCTGCGACTCAGAATTTAGCTAATGCTGCTTTCGGGTCAATTATTTCACGCAGCATGGTGTACACTGCCGAACCCCTCGAGTACCCGAAAGGGGCAACCCTACCAGAGCTGTTGCTCGAGCGCAACGTGAACAATGTCCCGCCTGATATGCCTGCCGTAATTGACGGCGTTTCGGGGGCAACTGTATACAGCTATAGGAGCTTCCGAGCCTCTGTGAGACGCGTGGCGAGATACTTCCTCCAAAATATCAATCCTCGCGCTGCAGTTGTCGGGATTCTCGCGGGGAATAGTGTGAGAGCGACCACCTTGCTCAAAGAAGATGAACAGCGAGAATTGATATAGTAACATGTCTTGACAATTTGTAGGCTACTTACCCAGTCATTGTGCACGGGATCCTCGCTGCAGGAGGTGTTGTCTCAGCATTCAATCCTCTACATCAGGCGCAGGTTGGTTATGAAATCGAGGTGATCGTCCTATAGACTTCCCAGTTTGCTCATACAGGATCGATAGGAAATTTCCCATTATCTGCACATCGCAAGGCCTAAAGCCGTCCTGGTAGATCAGGATTTGACCAAGGCACTCACAGACGGGCTCTCTCTGGCAAAACTGGACTACTCGCCAGACCTTTACGTACTATCGCCCGATCGCCCCCATCCTGCTCCCTGGATCCCTTTTGATCTGGGACATATCGTTGCCGCCGGCGCAGGAGATCCTGACACTACGGAGCTGCCATCTTGCACGAACAGTGATCTAGCCTTCATATGCTTCAGCTCCGGCACCACAGGGCCCATGAAAGGGGTTTATCTCACGCATGACAACATCATAACAAACATTTTCCAACACCGACAGCGACTGCCGGAGATGTTCCAAAGCCGTCAAACGGTCGCAGCTCTCATCACGCCATTTTTCCACATTCTCGGCTTGGGCGTGTTTGTTTGTCAATATATTTGTCAAGTGAGCGGCCCTCACATTCCCTATGCGCTGATATCAAACCAACAGACCCCGGTAACAATTTCCCCCTAGGGCATCCCTATTGTAGTCTTTCCCAATTTTGAAGTGTCGCTGTTGCTGGACGCCATCTCGCGAGACCGCAGTAAGTCATGATGCAACTTTGTTTGCCGCAAGGGAGAGTGATTTGACCGAGACATGCTAGTTACCCATATCAACATCGTCCCACCCATTGCGCTGCGACTTCTTCAGGCAACCACTACAGGCACCACCGATATCTCGTCTCTGCAATGCCTCATCAATGCTGCTGCACCATTGAAGGAGGTAGTTTCGAGTGAATTGTCGCGACGCATGGGATGCAGTATCACTCAGTGGTACGGAATGACAGAGGCCAGCCCGAGCGTTATCTCTCAGAGAGAGGACGAGGTCGAGATAACCAGCACGATTGGACGGCTTCTGCCAGGAATGTCTATGAGAATCGTGGATTCGACAGGGAAAGGTATGGCCCTTTGATTTCGTCCCGTAATGTAAATTTAACGGGAGGATAGAGTGTGGGCCGAATGAGCCTGGAGAGCTTCTGATCCAAGGTTCGAATCTAACGCCCAGCTACGTGGATAACGCGGAGTCAAAGGACGCGTTCATCAACGGCTACTTCAAGACTGGCGATATTGGCTATGTTAATGAAGAGGGTTATGTATTCCTTGTTGGTCGTTCCAAAGAGCTTATCAAGGTGAAAGGGTATGTTGCTGCGAGTTATATGCTTGGATACTTGGGAATTGGGCTGACGATATGCTCTGGGAGCTTTAGACATCAGGTGGCTCCAGCCGAGTTAGAGTCTATCTTGCTCAGCCATCCTCAAGTGCGCGATGCCGCCGTCAAAGGAGTCTACTTCCCCGGTCAAGAAACGGAATATCCAGCTGCGTATATCACCGTTGATACCGCAGAACCTGCGTCTGCTCAGCTAGAAGCCGAGATTGAGGCATTCGTCAATAAACAAGTGGCTAAATACAAGTGGCTACGAAGCGGCGTGCATATTATTTCCGCCATCCCTCGCAAGTATGTCACCAAACTCGTGGGGACTTTCCCTTTAATGAGCACAGTTGTCTGACCTATTTCTGTACAATAGTGCATCGGGTAAAATTCTCCGACACCAGCTCCCTGAGCTGACAATTAGCCAACGACAAACCAAAATATAGTTGCGTGTGTGGTTTACGCTTTCTAGACTTGTTATCGAGGCAGGGCAAGGGAATCGGGGGCATTAAGAGTACATAAGACGATAAATTGCATAGTCCAGTTGTTTCCATTTAGTTTATTTCTTAGGTTTTGTACATCCGCGCGTTCTACTTAAGACAATTCATGTCCCCTTTGTTTGCCACCCATGTAAACTCCAATATAGACTCACACATCGGCATGTCCAGCCGCCAGTCATGTCCGTTGTCCACGTATGTACCACGGAATCACACATGCTCCAGTCCTGATCCAGCGGAATCAAGCTCCATGATGCAACACGTAGTCCGCCCCAGTTCCCCTCAGGAAAAGTGGACATTTCGGACCAGTTCGTACTTAGGTCGATATTTCCGCCGTTCCGCAGAGACGGCATCTACCCAAGCCGCCGCTTCGCACATGAATGTTGTTCCACAGAGAGGCTGCGGAATCCCACGCAAGCACTCGACATAAAACATATCGTTTTGCGAGCCCCCATACCCTGGACCACATCACATAGCAAACCTTGCACTCTCGAAAGAAATGAGCAGTCCTAGAATCGGAAAGACAGCCCTCGTCACCGGTGCCAATGGCATTACGGGTTATGCCATTATCGACCATCTGGTCCGCCTGCCCAAGGACGAGTGGTAGGGTGACTTCTTCCAACAGACAGCACCGATATCTATGTTAACATAGTGGTACAGGAGCAAAATCATCATCACGTCCCGACGCCCCATCAAAACTGCGATCATCGATCCTCGCGTGCAGTTCATTGCCTTGGATTTTCTCGATTCCGTGGATGAGATCGTGGCGAAAATGAAGCCACTTTGTGGCGATGTGACGCATGCCTTTTTTGCATCATATATCCACAGTGATGACTTCAAGTTGCTTCGTGAGAAAAATGTGCCTTTGTTTAATAACTTCCTCGACGCTGTGGATGCGGCATGTCCCATGTTGGAGCGCGTCTGTCTGCAGACAGGTGGGAAAGTAAGTCTACGCCTTTACATCATTATCATCATTTGAAACTATACTTCATACACTTCAAGCTCACACAGAAGCATAGTATTACGGCGTCCACCTGGGCCCCGTCAAGGTGCCATTGGAGGAGTGGTTCCCTCGATATGAAGACGGGGGACATAACTTCTACTTCCCACAAGAGGATCGGTTGAAAGAGGCGCAGGCCCGTCGACAGACATGGTCTTACAACATCATCCGCCCTAATGCCATTGTTGGGTATTCGCCACAGGGTATGTGATGTCCCGTCCATTTGCATCCCCCCTGCTACCAGCCAACTGTCACTGACGTCCACCTACAGCAAATGGAATGTCCGAAGTGGTAACAGTTGCCATCTACATGCTGATCTGTCGCGAATTGAATCAACCCGCAATCTTCCCCGGGAATGAGTACTTCTGGAATACCATCGACGACAATTCCTACGCACCCAGCCTAGCAGACCTCACCGTCTGGGCTGTGTCAGAGGACCGCTGCAAGAACGAGATCTTCAACCATACCAACGGCGATGTTTTTGTTTGGCGGCATATATGGGTTGACTTTGCAGCCTATCTAGGCTTGGAGGTACCCTCCTCCTCCCCCCTTACCCGCTTTCGTCCCTCCATCCCCTGCATGTGTTGTTCACGAAGGCTAATCATCTGGAATAAACATCAGGCCCCGGAACCCGCATTCGAAAAGGCTCGAGGCCAGGCCACCGTGCTGGCAAATGAAGTCGACCTAGTAGAATGGGTAAAGGACAAGCGCGAAGTATGGGAGCGAGTCGTGCAGAAGTATGGCGGAAGTGTTGGGGCGTTCGACTATGGCACCTGGGGCTTTTTCAGCTGGGCAACGGGCAAGTCATGGCTGACCATTTCGTCGGTCAATAAGGCGCGCAAGTTTGGCTGGAAGAGACATGACAGCACGATGGAGACTTGGTTTGAGACTTATCAGGCTTTTGAAAATGCAGGGGTCCTCCCACCGCGAGCTGCGTTGTTTGCTTCTTAGTACGACTTCTGGGTGCTCTTAGAGATGGATTTCGTGAAGTTCATGTGTGTCACAGAGAGATCGAAGAACTAGGCTGAGGTTTATCGGTTTTCCAACGTTGATTTACAGAGTTTCCGGAAAACAGTGTCACCACCTTATGCTCTTTCGTTCTTTTCCAGACCCTACAGCCAAGGCTAAGTGCCCCACAATGGGTGGATCCCGGACTTTCTCCCCATCTTACTGGGCAGCTACGGTTACGGTCACCGAGGTCTTAACCACAAAAAGGATAGATAAGTTTGGCACTAGGGTCTGGGGAAGACAAAGAGTATAAGGTGGTGACACTGTTTTCCGGAAACCCTGTATGGGTCTTAGGATGTTCATTAACTTTAAATCCATTCGTCCCAAATGCTTTCTACACTTGTCCTCGGACAAGTCGAGTCTTCACCGTCGCAGCTTTTGTACTTAAACGCTTTTCTTTCCAAGGTTGCTACGTATACTGCGGGCTTCGTCCTTCAAATATACGGAAGAGGTGATATTTGGCACACACCCAAAGGTAGCTCCAATGGCCAAAACTTGTCAACCTCCTGGTAGATGGACATCTTCATAATTTCTAATAGGACTGCTCTTAAGTGACTACCTATATTTCCAAAAATAGCATGATATCGGCAAGATTCAAACCTGACCATTTTCCAAAAACTAAGTAAAACATCAATGATCCGGGCCCACAGGAATAGGTAGGTGCATATATAATCCCACCTCTCAAAAACCACGGAATAAATGAAACACCTGCAGCAGCTCATCAAGCGAAGCTTCACTCGCAGCCTCCCACAACACACTCCTACGATCTGCCTCCTCCCCAAAAGGACTCCCTACATCCCGCACCTCCCCACCGCGGCCATCCCTTGATCCAAACACGCGAGCATGAAACCGCTCCTCCAAACGGGCCGACTGAACCGGCCTCCAAGGAGACTGTCCATGGCAAAACCTCAGAAATTCGACCGCCATCTGCCGGCTCAGAGCCTGCTGATCGGGGGTCAAAAACTCACGGAAGTTCTGAAAAAGGTAGACGACGTCGAGGAGATGGCCAGCCCGTCCTTTACTCGGTCCATCCCAGGGGTTGCCCTGGTTGAAATGGTAAACAAAGGCTTTCCCAGCCCAGCCTTGAGCGGTCGCCAGGGTCGGCATGAAAAAGGCAATGTCGTTGAAGAAGTCGAGGATATGCGAGAAGGCTTCCGTGTCGGAAAGGTCGCGCGAGATGTTGTATTGTTGTAGGATCTTGCGCGCTAGGTCTGGGTATGGTTGTAGGGTGGTGTTGAGGATGTCGATGAACCTGTCTGCGCAGGTGATGTCGGCGTCTGGCATCAGGACTCGGATGATGTTTCCCTTTATATCGATATGGTTAGTTCGTTCATCTTGGGCTGGGGGCTGTTCAGCGAGGGGGGTGGCTTACATCCATCTGGGCATCACCGATGAGAAGCTCCTGACACCATGATTTGCCCTTGGGGGAGTTGTTGTTAGGGTTGGCGATGTCTTGAAATGTGGGGGTCGCGGCAACGATATCGCCATCGATTGCGGGCGCGGCAATGACAAATGGCGGTAGGCAAGATGCGAGCTCGTGAGCTGGGGTTTCCACAAGGGTTTGGATCCTCTCATCAGTAGAAACGTCCGCTAGCCCCAACGCCACGATCGCTCGGTTGTAGTTCTCCTCATGGGTTGATAGTGACAACGGCGGGAGAAGGAAGTAGTTACCACTCATCACGATGGCTCGTTTGAACAGCGGCCGGGTTGAAGTCAGATGATACATTACCGATGCTGTCTAGATGTCAGTCCGCTCTATGCAGAAAGAAAAAGGGTCCTACCTCCTCCAGCGCTTATTCCTGAGACTGTGATGTTTTCTGGATCTCCGCCAAAGTCTGCAATGTGCCGTTCAATCCATTGCAGAGCAGCCCGCTGATCTCGGAGTCCATTGTTGGCCTTGTAGCCTCTTCGCCGAAGTTCTTCGGAGGTGAGAAATCCGAATGCTCCCAATCGATAGCTGGATATCGTCTCGTCAGTCTGCATCAAAGACGTGGACTTGTGAGATATGAGGGTTTGTACTTGATAGTCACTCCGATGACTGGCGTTCCTGTCTGCATGGATAACTTCACAAATCGACCAAGATTGAACTGAGGCCAGGAGTTGGCACCAATCTGAAACCCGCCCCCGTGGATGAACACGAAAACAGGCAGCGCCGACGAATTGTCCGCGCCATGGGGTGTAGTGATGTTCAGATTCAGACAGTCTGTATCCGACTGGGCTAAATGGCTCCTGGGGAGACCGTGTTGCATGACGCTGAATTCTAGGTCACACCCAGTTGGAGGGGAGATGGCTGTGGGTCTGCGGGATTTAGAACCTAGAATGGACTGGCTACAACTCACCCCTGTCAACAGGACTCACCCTTCCTTAGTTGCGTCAAGCACGGTGCCATTTAGACTGCTCACGGGCACCGCCTCGGCCCATGCGTTTGCGAGGGTGGCGTATGGGATTCCCAGATACTCGTCCACATGGCCGTCGCTTCTCCCCTCAATTTCTCCCAGGCATCGAGTCACCAATAGGACCATGGTCGTCTTCTTTTAACTGAGTAGATACAAGTTGCGTGTAAGAGCAGGGTCTTGCAGCTACTTCTACTTATATACATCGTCTCGAATGCCGCCACGGCCTCCTCGCAGTTCCGCCGTGTCGATATTGAGACAACCTCCTTCACTGTCCACCCGGGTGATAGAGTGACAAAATATCTACAATACCGGCCAATCATCCTCAATCTCCGGAAGATGCTCCCCGGCACCCTCAAGAATCTCATCGATAACCCCCGACTTCGGAACCATGTACCGATCTGTCTGAATCCCGATCTTGGCCAGCTCACGCCACTTCTCCAGGTGGGTAGTCTTGTGCCCTTTGCAGATCTCGCGGTTTTCCTACTTCCTGTCAATTTCTCGGCCGCAATGAAAGGAACAAGGAGTGCAATTACATGATGTCCCTTGGTGAAGGCGGCGAACGTCCAAATCCTCTTCTCGACGATATCAATCGTCTGCGTGACGATCGTGCCGGTTTCTGGAACGACTATGTAAGTCTACTCTCATTTCACAGCGTTATCTGCGTCCTACCTTCCATCCATGAGACCTTGTACATCTTGTTTGGGTAGACTTCCTGGTACCAGGCCTGGACATAGTTGGTCCTGCCGGCCAGCGGACCCGAGACGGCGCGGTAAACGAGACGGTTCTGGCAAGGTCCATCAGTACTGTGAGCCTTGCTAATGTAGGCTGTCACAATGGAGGAGGTATGAACTCACCGGCGACCGATACCACATTTCATATGCCCAGTCCACGCCTTCAGTGTAGTGGTACAGGATCCGTTTGTTCTAGCGTCGTTAGAACGTCATGTTGGGTTAATGCGGGACGAGTGGAAAAGGGGAGA
The DNA here is from genome assembly GCA_015844325.1 of Aspergillus nanangensis. NCBI lineage: Eukaryota > Fungi > Ascomycota > Eurotiomycetes > Eurotiales > Aspergillaceae > Aspergillus > Aspergillus nanangensis. The sequence goes on along the minus strand of VCAU01000025.1, from coordinate 111,089 downwards.
AGCTCACCATAAGGTCTTCAATGCCCATTTTGTTCAGGTTCAATGGTCGTTTGGCTATTACTTCTTCTTGGTGTCTGGTGGTTGGTCTCGTTTGACATTATTACCGGTATAGAATGATTTTTATACAACAACCAACAGGCCAGCGGCATCCATATCGGAACTGGGCGGAATCATCGACGGCCGAGCGGCTTTTCACTATCCAATCCAACCGAGTCTGTTCACGACCAAGACACCATACCAGCCCTCCGGTACTCCAAATGACAGTGTAGTATGAAAAAGCGGCACATTCATTCCGCCAGGAAGCCGCACACTCGAGACCGACGATCTTAGAGGGATAAAACATACATAGACCCAAAATCACTCTCCCTAGACTGAATCGTATCACAAACCACCTCATCACTACAAACCCCTTCCTTCCATCCACTACCTACCTAGGTACTTCTCAACATGACCCTCCCCCCAGTTCCAGCCGCCTACACCCCCCGGCCCACCACCACCCTCCAAATCCCACCCCTACCAAAGCGCCTCGACTTCAAAACCGAGTATCTCTTCACCTACACCATGCAACTCCCCTCCGACGACCCTCCATTCATCATCAGCACGGAAGCCTCCGGCATCTCAATGATCATCACGGAACGCGGCACGCGCGTCTCGGGACCTCGCATCAACGGGTCCTTCATTCGTGACGGGAGTGACTACGTAACGCTCCGTCCCGACGGCAGCTCGATCCACGAAGTCCGCTGTGTGATTCTTACCGATGATGGGGCGCGCATCAAGTTCACGTATAAGGGGAAGGGGGATTTTGGGTCCACGGGGTATCAGGATGTGCTGGGGGGGAAGATGCCTGAGAAGGTGCGGATTCGGTGTGGGCCGCATATGGAATCGGGGCATCCGGATTATCAGTGGGTGAATGGGGTGCAGTGTGTGGAGGTGGGGGAGGTGAATGTTGTGGAGAGGTATGGGATTTTTGATTGTTATGCTGTTGTCTAAAGCGTTACGCTGTTGCTTAGGGAGGTCTACCCCTACCTATGTATATAGGAGGTTTATCTGCAGCGTGTGTATAGTGTGAGATGGAATAGTCTGATACTGGTAGGAGGTAGCCCATCAATCAATCATTTGATTTCAAAGAATATCTACCTATATCTCTAAGACGAACATGGCAGGGTCATTTCCCACGGACTCCAGATTGCGGCTCAATGACCACCTTCACAGCTGTCCCGCCCGCCACCGTCTCAAGAGCGTCGGCTACAAGGGGAAGAGCAAACCGATGCGTGACGCAGTCCGCAAAGGGAAAGTCGCGAAAATGCTTCTCGACCAGTCGCGCCGCCTGGTAATAGTTTTCCGGGGAGGCGTAGGTGGTCCCAATGATCTTCAACGCCTTGTGCACCACCTCAAACGGCGATAGTGGCACGGTACCGGCGCCCGCCCACGTCCCGACGAGGAGGTATCGCGCGTTCCGGCCCAACAGCGAAAGTCCCTCCGTCACGGCGGCGGCGTGTCCGCTACACTCGATCGCCAGCTCCAGACCGCCGGGTCCGACGACCTCGCGGATGCGACGGGCCCTCGCGTCGGCGGAGGCGTATTCCCCGCAACTCATGTCCAGCACCGCCGTGGCCCCGAACCGGGCGGCCATCATCCGTCGTTCCGGGTTGCCCTCGATGCAGATGATGGCGCGCGCACCGGCGATTTTGGCCAGAAAGATGGCGGCCAACCCGACGGCACCGCAGCCTTGCACTAGTACCGCTGACCCCCGCGTAATCGGGCCCATGTTCTCGAGCCCCTTGAGCATGGTGGGCAGGGCACAACCCAGCGCGATGAACGCGTCCAGGGGCACGGTCGAATCCACGCGGTAAAAGTTGTTGTTCGGTTGGAGGGTGGCAACCTGGGTATAGCTCGCCCAGGTGATTGTATTGCGCGCCGGGGACACGAACGTTCCCTTCCGGCAGCCGGTGAGATCGCGTTCGATCGTGCACTCGTAACAGGCGTGGCAGGGTCGGATGGGATTCCAGTAGACAATATCGCCCACTGCGACGGGGGTTCCGCTATGGTCGGTCGTCACACCCTCTCCTAGGGCAATGATCCGGCCGAGTCCCTCATGGCCCAGAATAAAGGGCTCGTCGTCTTTGCTGTCGCCCTGCCAGAGATGAAGGTCGGTTCCGCATACCCCAGCACGAACGACGGCGATGTTGATGCATCCCGCACCCGGGGCGATATAGTCGTATTCCCAGAGTTCGATCGGCTTGCGGGCAGCGGTGATCACTGCCGCTTTGTATTTCTCAGCGTAGGCCATGGATTCGACAGAACACGGGAAGACTTATTTCCAGCAGATGGTGGGGGTGGATGTTCTAGAGGAATCCATGCCCAACGGCGCTTAAATTTAAGACATGCATAATGAAATACAGCGGTTCCGCAGCGGGAGGCAGCACCTGGTGTTGTGGAATTTGGCGGCATCATCGTCCTCCTTCCCCCGGCTCTCAATTCTCACCCCATTCCGCATCCGTTCCGTCGCCGCTCAGGGCTTCCGTCCAGTATCGATGGAGACCACCAGCACCCGGTTTCCACTGCCAAGCTGTCGCAATACATCGATTCGATGCGTCACGCACAAGACCCCAGGTGACAGGGCTGTCGGGCCAGCTGAGCTCGTCACCTGTCGTATGTGGACGGTCACCTGCGCGGCAGTTGCATTCTGTGCCTAGGGCCAGCCCTAGGATTATGAGTGGACGGTCCTACCGTAAACGAAGATACAGCGAGCGGATGGACAGGATATTGCGTTGGTAGTGCATGATGAGGTCCTCCCAGAGGTCGCTTGTCGTGCTGAGGTAGAAATATCTGGGAAGGGATGTCTGCCAGTCATGGAGGAGGCCATCGGACCTGAGGAAGGGCTGGAAGTTGAGGGTCAGAAGCTTCTTTGTGGCGCAGGCTCCAGGACGTAATCGCACTTCGCCCTCAGGCCATGATATCCTCGAGGTGGCTGTATAATCGGGCACACGCAGCGAGAAACTCGACTAGGGACGGGCGATCTCCGCTCGGTGACACCCCAGCGGAGATGGTGTCCAGATAGTCGCCGTGCAGGTGATTGGGTAGGGCGACGTTGAGGGGATTCCTAGTTTGTGGGGGGAGCCCGATTTGTACGGCTAGAATGAGCTCCATGATGGCTGCACTGTGCCAGAGCCAACGGACGCGCTCGCGAGTTCCCCTCTGACGCGGATCATGTCCGCCTGTCTTCGTCTTTAGACCGATGATGTCCATGATCCTGATGGCATAACCCAGGGAGGCCCATGCTAGCTTCGGCTTCCGAGCGGCATGGAAATACTGACTTTGGAGGAGATATGTCTGCACCCGCTGGACAAAATTGCCGTTGAACTCGGTCTCCTTGGCCAATTGATGGCCGTAGTTGAATAGAAGGCTCACGACAGTGTCGTCTAGATCGCTTGTTCGCAAACCTGACATGCCGAAGATCGTATAAAGGTAGCCTGGAAGGGCTTAGGGACGGTGGATAAGTCGAAAGGGCATTCTTGTACGCCGGCTGAAACATCAGCAAGTCGAAGATGGGCATGTTTACATATTCCCGAGTAATATAGGTTTGCATCGGCCAGTCCATAATGTCCGGCGGTAGCTGTGGTACTGATACCGCTTCGTGGTGCTGGTCGGAAAGCTCAACCACCTCCATAACAGGGACGTCGCCCGATAATGTCAATACTTCGTTTGCTGGTCCTTGGTCCTTGACGCCACCACCTGGCCATCGATGGTGACGTGCAGCCGCCACCATTCCGGCTCTTAGTGGCTTGTAGAGCGGCCATCTCCTGTGGTCACGGCCAAACAGCCATATGGTAGCTCCGATCTGAACGCACAGAGGAAACCTCGATCTCATCGTTATGATCGGAGGTCAGAGGGCGGTACGGAGTGCCGGACTGTCGGAGGACCAGCCGCAAGTCTCACCGATTCAAATTTCCCATTCGAGCATGCCATATCTCTTCGGGCGTCTCCTGGTCGACTCCTACGCTCGCATCGTCTGTGAGGTTCGCTAATGCGTCACCACTACGGAGTTTCCTGTACTGTACAATACATGGTTCATGCCACGTTGCCAAACCCGAGCTATAAAGCCACTCCCCGTAGGTCATGCCAACCCTAGTGCATTTACTTCCAAGACGAAAACGAAATCTAATTTCTCTAAGCTTTGTAGAATCTAGTTACGTCCTTTTCCTCGTACACAGACCGACGTGATTTTCAGCAACGGGTTCTACTGTACATATTGTCTCCGTTCTAGTACTTTTTGTTGGTTTTAATACTTCTCGAGCAGCCTTTTCAGTTCATTATGTTTGAAAGCATAAAACAGAGCAGTTTCTCCTTCATCAGTCTCAGCGTGGACATTAGCGCCATTTTCGAGCAACACTTTCGCCATTTCCAAATGACCTTCCCATGCAGCGTAGTGGAGTGGGGTCCACGTCTCAAAGTCTTGAAGGTCGACATTAGCACCATTATCTAGCAGCACGGCCGCCGTTTTCGTGTCATTGCGAAGTGCCGCAATATGGAGGGGTGCTGGGCCATCATTCGCCACAGCGTTAACATCAACACTTTTAGCAATCAAGCTGCAAATTAAACCATGGCGACCAGCTTCCACCGCTGCATGAAGAAGTTTCTCGCAAAATTTCCTGGTGGGGTCCTATTCAACATCATCCCTACCCAGTAAGATCTCCGCTACTCCCAACTGAGGAATAGATGCTGCTGATTCAAGTGGCGTCCTGCCATATCTGTCCTTTGCGTTGACATCAGCACCTCTGACGATCAACAGCTGTAGTGTATCTGTGTGGCCCCGTCTTGCAGCCAAATGAAAAAGCATATTGCCATCCTCGCCCGTAGGAGCGAATTCAATACCCACCCTTCTAAGCAGACACTCTGTCACTTCCAAATGACAATTAGCTGCTGCTGCTTCCAACGGAGATTTGTTATTAAAATCCCTTGCATTGATGTCCGCCCCTTCGTTGACCAACAGGCCTAGGACCTTCTTGTGGCCATTCTGTGCGGCCAAATGAAGCAAGGTGTGGCCAAAGGTATTTCGAACGTTGAGATCAACATTATGCGTGGCTAGTAAAAATTTCATCGTCCTTGTATCACCTTGCAGTGCTGCTAACTGAGATGGCAGCTTCGACATACTGCTATCAATATCCGGGTACTTCAAAGACATCTCACCAGAGTTGAGGAACGCCATTGTCAGTGACATTTATGATGTAGACAGTCGGCTCACGACGTAACCCCCAATATTTATACTCATGATGGCGGTGTGATTGGTAATCTGGATCGTATTTTGTGGCAGAAGATGCTGTGATGTACGTTGCAAGCGCGGATTCAGTGGTAGGTAACGTTTTGACGCACAGCAGCTCCATACCTGGCCTCGCATATTCTGGCGCCCTAATTTCAATTTACATTGTGAAAGATTAATCGCGTTGTGCTATATCACATTAAATCCATTCCAGTCACATTTAGGAAACTAATATTACACATAGCTATGCTATAATACTTCAATTGAGTGTATTAGCTCCTCTGGATGGGCACTTCCACCTTGTTTAATCTTCAAGGGAAAGGTCCATATAGAGGGCTGGTATCGGAGTGATCTACCACACGATTGGAGGATTGAGATTAGTCCAAATGGCTAGACTAGTGATGAAATAAGCCTTCACTGGCTTAAAAGTCTGTTTATTCTGGCTACTACTGGCCGTATGACTGGGAAATATCGCGTCCTCTAGTTCTTGATGACCATGGCAGTCATCTAACACTTCGTTTCTACCAGATATGCAGTGAGAATGATACTATTCCTGGTCTGTATGCCTGCTCATTCTTCACATCTCCTGCAGCCTCTGGATGTTGGCAAAGTACATCCATCCACACGCTAACATTGCGGCGTATTATGGGGATGCTGAGCATCCCATGATTCAGTGATAGAGAAATCCTGAAGAGCGTGGATATCGGATGACTGCCTATTATAGCTTGGTAGTCTGGGTGGCGACTCACACGTAACAACGGCTGCATGACTATGAAGGCTGGGTCCTTCCGCGCGCACTAAAGTTGTTTGGTGGTGCCGGAAGATTCGGTCCAGCTCATCCTTAAAGTCGCCGAGCATCACTGTATCTGACAGGCATTTGAAGACGAAGGATATCTTAATGTGTATGTCAGACATTATTCAGAAAACGAAATGGTGCCAGAGTACGTCCTATACCTTCCAGAATGGATCCATCCCAACAGGAAAGACCTCGTGGGAACTCCTAACCACAATACACGGCCCCAGTATCGTCAGTGTGACCGATAGGAGCATCGAAAGCAGCATGATACCAAACCGCGGGCTGAACCGAACTAGAAACGCCAAGTCCAACCTATAGCTCCTCTGAATTGTGTAAAATAATACACCAGTGGTGAGCAACCACCACGGTTCACTGAGCCGATTAGCTCCCCACGATTCAGTGCTGTGACGGGGAAGCAATGTACCTAAATAGGGGTTCCAACGGTCTCGTGGTGCGGAACATGAAGTTCTGTTTGTTGAAGAACATGAAATTGGCATATATTTCCAATGCCCAATACGGCTGTGCAAGCGAAAGCGTTCCCACATAGATCAGTGAGGCCCAGGATGACAGGAATAGTCTGGTTTTGATCCACACCACGATATTATGTATGCTGTATGAGAGAACGAGGCCAATTGCCGTAACGGACAGGTACCATCCATAGATAGGGGCATGTAAGAAAATGAACGTGCCGTGGCCAACAGCGAGCGATAACTGTAGAACATAAATCAGGGGGACTATTCGCGGCACACGGTGTGTGTACGTCTCACCTCAATCGCGATCAACTTATGAAGGATAGTCTTCTTCATGTTGGCCAAAGTCACCGCGAGCATCACAATCAGTGCTCCAACCATGAATCCTTGACCCCAAGCCTCGACTACCAACGCATCCTTTATTGGGCGTTCATTAGGTATGGGAGACGAGGCCATTGTGCAAGAAGTTGTTTGTGTTGTCCTAACGGCGAGTACAAGGGTAACCCTAAGTTTTATATGCATTATACCCACCGACTTTATATACAACGGGTAGTCTACACCTGGAAGAGGCAAGGCGATCTGCTTGCGAACCTCGGAATGCCGGGCCTTAGGCAATAGCCCTATCCTCGACTAATCGAGCAGAAGACTTTTAACGGACCCGCTCATCTCCAACTAGCCAGGTGAACTGGTCTCAAGCGCGAATTCACGACAATTTCTCTCCACATGTGTACCATGCACTTCTTGTCCGCTCCCCCAGATCCCCTTCCATTCTCTTCTATTCCTCCCTAACTCTCAACCGTAGCGAATGGAGAGCTTATAATATTGGTCTCTCCATGTAGAGCAAATCACCCGAAAGACGCGATACATGAAGGGCGGGAATCTCACATTGGACTTATTGATACCTGTAGTTCTACAGAGGTACTGTAAAGGTCATAGTGAGAAAGTTGAGAGATCCGGGCCAGTGTGCCGGAGTCTTTCCAATTTGCGGATACAACATCGCCAGCGTTCAACACGGAGCCAGCTGACGGTGCAATAAACTCGATATCGGCCAGAGAAGCTGGGAGAAAACATCCTATGTACGATAACAATCGTACAAGTCGCATGCTGGGGCCAGGTGTCGCTGAAAGATCAAATAATAATGAATAGAGGCTTGACTATTCAGCTGACAGTAGAAATTTGACGTTCGCCTGTTTCCACTAAGTGGGCCGTGAATCCCAGATATAGTTGGATTAGAATAGGTATTCCCGGCATTCCTGGCTTCCAGTATTTTCAGGCTCGAGGATAATCCAAGACCCCCTAAAAAAGGAAAGAAGGTAAATACCTAATTTCCTTTCCAGTTTACGTTACGGTGAATATGTCTTGCTCTTTGTCAATTCCCGTTGCATTCCGGATCGGACCTGGAGATGATGAGAAGTGGGCAAATTTTGAGTGACGGGTGAACTGCCCATACCTAATTTCGCACACACCCCGACCTAACCTTTTTAAGCATTCAAAAACCCAGGTACTCGCTTCAAGGACGCGGGCAAAACATATTCTTTTCACCGAAGAGACGATTAATTGTGGCAATATTCGTTGAAATCCCCACCGCCTCATCTTGATTTGTAGTTTGAGGTGTCTACTGCGTGTCGGGCAATTTTTGGCAGGGTGTAAGGATAATGCACGGCTCGTGCGGATATTGCACAGCGCTGGTAATCTGAATTAAAATCTTGCAGGTCAATTGTAGTTGAATAATTTTTCTATATTGTACAAAGGCAGCGATACAGCACTCGCGGGTATAAGAGTAAGCTTTAAAGCTTCAGAGGCACTCCGGAAGGTCCATGTTGACAATTATCACGTTCTTCAAACATGGCTTCAGAAAACTGGGATCTCGGGCTATTTGAGTGCTTCAAGTCCGATTCGTGTAAGAACATTGTTTCATTATGAGGCTTTCATGGCGTTGCCCCGTGATTTCTAACATTTTACATAGGCATATGTGCAACCTTTACTCCGTGTTGCCTGTTTGGCCGGATTGCGTCTAGATTTAAAGGCAAAAAGGTCACAAGTCGCAACGGAGATGTAAGGCTAATCCCCGACTAGAAGATTTTGGACTCATAAAGATTGAGCAGTGTTGCATATTCTGCATGTCTGGTTGCTGTTGCCTCCAGTGCATACCATTGCTACTCCAACGACGTGAAGTGTACAAGCGTTATAAGATTGATGGAAATATCTGCAGCGATCTTATGGCGTCTTCCCTGTCATGCCTATCGAGCGCATCAGCGTGCATCTGAAGCCCTCTGGGTTTTTTGAAAAGAATCCCGCTTTGGATGTGCCGGCTTCCAATCAGGAATTTAACAAGTCTTGTTTGCATGCTGGGGATAATCCATCCAGCAAATCATGTGTTGGTAAATTGTGAATCATTAGGTAAAGACATACGACAAATGCTTCAATTAAGGGGTTTTCTTTTGTGATTTGGAATTGAAATTCTTAGAGTAGATTAATCTATATCTGTGCACACAATCAAAGTACGATGGAAATCAATATAATCATTTATTCTCTTATGGAATCTACAGGGAATTAATATATGGTGTTGGACGTTGAAGCCAATGAAATGATGCGTAAACCGCGATGAAATTGATGAAATTGATGATTCTAATGATAATCAATATAGATGATGAGAAGAAGAAGAAGAATGAGGAAGGAGCGACTATCTGGCCACTATTTATATGTGGCTAAACAAAGCACCAAAAACGTCTTTGTACCCTTTTGATCCCTTTGAGCGATGTGGCGGCCTAAGGCAAATCAGGGCTTCAACATATGGTAATGCTCGGGAGAAAGGTCACTACACTGTATCTTTTTCAAAAAAAAATAAAATAAAATAAAACAGAAAACAACCCGCTAATCGGCGTTAAACATCGCAATTTCCTCGTCATACAGAATGTCTTCGTCACAGTCACAGACAATCTCAAGGTCGTCCTCCTCCACCTCCTCCCCCACCTCCACCTCCTTCTCCTCCTCGTCCTCCACATAGGTCCTCAGCATAAAGGCGTTGGCCCTAGCCCTAGATCTCTCGATCGCTGCCTCGCTAAAGTGGCCACGGTTCCCCCGGCGATGGCGAGGGCGGCGGCCACCGCGGGGGGGGGGGAAACATAGCAACGTCTTCGTTAAGAAGAATACCGAATTCATCCTTATCATCCTCCTCCTGATTCTTCTTATCTTGCTGAAAATGCTCCGCGAATGCCCCCAACCTCTCAACCGCCTTTTTTATTGTATTCGCGCTCTTATGGGCGCGGTTGCCCCCGCAATAGCAAGAGTTCGCCGCTTGAGACTGAGTAATTATTTTGCCCAGTGGCTGAAAATATTGGGGTATTTTGACGCATTGAAGAAACCCAACTCTGGCCATCTTGTCAATCTCCTCTCTAGGAGATCTAGTTCATCGCCGGCCTCCTGGCGGGAAATCAATTGCGCTATTCTCCTGATGGGGATCTTCGTGCCGTCTAGTGAGAATAAGGTAGTCGAAGGAGCTTCAGGAGCAGTCGCACGAGCTTTGGGGGCAGTCCCAGGAGCTTCGGGGACCGCGGGATGAGGCAGGGGGCGGGCGCGGCGCTGTGCCGGGGGGGGGGGGGCAGGCTCACGATCCACTGCTGTAAGGGTTCTTGCAAAAGCTCCAGCGGAGGTTCCTTGGCAGTTGCCAATGCAGCAGCTCCATGTATTCCAACGTGTACGGAAACCCCTCCTCCAGGAGAAATCTCTGAATGGTAGCTCGAATTGTGATGTCCAGCAATGACCGCATGATTATGGATGATTGGAAGTGGTGAGTAGAAAGAGAGAGCTCTCCGAGAGCCCCTATATCTAGCAGCCAGGGTACCCGCCTCCATGAGGCTATTCACAGTATTCGGGGCCGTTGAGTGGCCACTTTTGCCAAAAGTCTATTTCGACGACAGCATAAACACGTTGGCCCTATCCCTGGATCTCTCTATCGCAGCCTCGCTGTAGTGGCCACGGTTCCCCCCGCGATGGCGAGGGCGGACTTCAGCTTGGGGTGGACAACAGCAGCATTGTCGGGGCCAAGAGCAGGAGCACTCGAATTGAAACGGCACATGATTTATCTGCGTCAAATATGTCGACGTCGGTACTCAGAAGAAAGGTGACGTTAAAACAAAACAAAACAAAACAGACAACAGACTATTCAACTTTGTCCGCGTCGAACATCTCGACGTCGGTATTAAGAAGAATCTCATATTCCTCGCCGAGGTTTGCATCCGTCTCAACACGCCTCGCAAATGCCGCCGACCTTTTCGCAGCCTTTTTTTTTTGCGTTCTCACTGTTGTGGCCGCGGTTACCCCCGCGATGGCCAGGCCGGCGGCCACCGCGTGGGGGGACTTCATCTTCGGGGCCGGCAGCAGGAGCTTGGGGGCCGGAAGCAGGAGCCAGGCCGGCGACAGCAGGAGCCAGGCCGGCGACAGCAGGAGCCAGGGGGGTGGCCGCACTAGCCTGGGGGACGGCGCGGCGCTGTGCCGGGGGGAGGTTGATGTTACCGGGCGGGCCTCGCTTTCTACCAGCCTATATTATATTCAGTAAATTAAACCAGGTTATTGACGGACAAAGTTATACTTACCACTCTCAGGAGTTCCATGGCCGCGATTACCCTGGGGCATTCACTCATCTTGTGAGTGGTCATTCCGCATTGATAGCATCCATCGGTGTCCTATATATATTGTTGGAAATAGCAAGACAAATAATAGAAAACACAAGATAGATCTTACTTCGCCTCTATCGGGGCATTTCCGGGCACGATGGCCATAACGGCGACACCTAAAACACTGCATCTGGCGCCATAACTGTTAGCGAGTGAATTGTGCCATATCATTAGCCGTTGAGGGTACCTGGTACGACATCTTTGTGGAAATTGCAATCGAGGAAAACATGTTAGATTGGCTGACCTGGTCGCCAACCTCTTGGCTTACCTGCTCTCTCTGGCCACCCATTCCATATTCACCTTCGACAACTTCAATAGCCTGTTCAAGGTTCTCGTCCTTCTCCTTCAAAATTGACTGGAGGTCGTCCCCATCTACATATAGGAATACTCCTTTCAGGAACTCCCTCTGTTCCTTGAACTCCTGATTTGCGGCCAGGGTATTACCCTCGGTTTGTCCGTGGCTAGCATCTAACACCATAACGGTGTGCTGCCTCTTCAAACAGGCAACCCACTTAGCGGCAATCAGCCATGCCTGCTGCAGGCATCCATTACTCTGGCGCAGGAAGCTTGCAAGCAGCTCGATCCGCAGTTTATAAAACTGTTTGGCCAATACCTCCACGGTATGATTAAACTCCTGTCTGACGATATCTTCAGACATCGTCAGATTCCTGGCTTCCTCATTCTCTCTATTGGATTCTGGTTGATCCAGCTTCCCACTGGTTATGTCCTTGTTCAGTTAGGACTGAACCTCAACGGACGACTCGGTCTCCGTATCACTTATCCGTACGGCGTCGCCTCGACTCGTACCTTGTTTGATCCAAGGTCCTGCAGAGGTGAGCATCTCTTCTTGTCACTCGGTTCCTTACTAAAAAAGTCCTCCATCGTTTGCTGTCCGTTAGTCCTCAGGGTTGTTCCGTCTGGAACAATGAAGTCGTCAATCTTTGGGTTAAATTGGCAGGTGTGACATCAAGCCTATGGCCTCGTAGAGAACGACGGGGATGTACGTATCCAGGAGGTGCGTTTTGTTCTGCCTCAGCAACTAGTCCCGGCGTTTCTGGAGCTGGCGACGCTTTGTCCGACGCTGCATGCCCACGATTGTCCCCGTGGGGGCAAAGGGGATGCCCGCTGCAGTGGCACCTATATTATCGTCAGTAAATTTCATAGGCTCACTGACTGACAAACTTATACTTACTCCAAGCAGCTCTGTAGCCGCAATTGAACCTGGGAAATTCTCTTTGGAAATGTCCCAACTGACCGCATCAGTAGCATGCGCCGACACGGTACTATATACAAATCATTAGCCACAACAAAACAAAGATAAGTGTGAAGCTGATAGAAAACACAGAAATACTTACCTTGGGTATCTCTGAGCGACTAGAAAGACGTGAGAGACACTCTCCACAGCGCTCGTACGTATTGTGGGATGCAAATCCAGATGACAACTTATCCGGACGCCATCATCATGTTAAGAGATGATGAAAAGAGATGATGAAAAGAGATGATGAAAAGAGATGATGGAAAGAGATGACGGGAAGAGATCATGGAAAGAGAGGATGGGAGATGAGAAAGGGGGAGGGAGGAAGAGATGGCCGGCGAGGCGATTTATATCAGGAAGTCGCCCCCGGCGGGATTGAATACCGCGTGTTTCTTCACTGTTTTTGGCTTCACTCGATTGTTTTTTTATGTGAATGATTAGGTACTGTCTGTATTACACCTGCCTAATTGGGTAGTGAGAAGGAGGGACCCCATGGGCTGTTCGAGAGAAGGATGTGAGGATGCTATATAGGCCGATACTTAGGAGGCAGTCAGGCATATCATCATCGGATTCAGCGCCCTAAATGACCCTGAATCAACCGATTGATAACCCTAAATACTTGCTGCAGCCTTCATTAATAAGATATCTGTCCTACGTGACAACCAAGAAGGAGATCAAATGCCCTGGATTATTTAAAGTTGACACTAATACGATAAAGCCGATTCTCCAAGGCCCCGCGGGTATATGCAAACTTTCCTGGATGATTGAAGAATAATCCTAGGTTATATACGATAACTCTGTATAATCCACCGAAAAGTGGACATGGCCGTGTGGGGAAAGAGTGTCCACGGCAGAAGCAAACAACCTCGGTTGTTTCCCACCAGCGCGGGGTGCACTAATTAACCCATTTATCGCCCTCTGCCAAACCTCCCTCGTCAATGCTTCTCTTCCTCCAAGGTCCTTTTCATTCACAAGATCTCACTATTTAATTCGTCCAGAAAAGCCAAGATTAACTTTCACCATGCAAGCCGTCGTTTTTAAAGGCCCTTTGGAAGTCGCCGTGGAGCAGCGGCCGATCCCCCAAATCCAAGATCCCACCGATGTCATCCTGAAGGTCCGCTACACTGCCCTCTGTGGAAGGTAGGTGAATGCATTTCCCCTGGTAATAATTGATAATGTCTAACTCGCCATTTAGTGAGCTCCATGTCTTCCGTGGGCACCAACCATCCGGCACGGGTTTTGTGATGGGCCACGAGTTCACCGGAGAGATCGTGGAAACCGGTGCCGAGGTCAAGAAATTCACCAAGGGGGATCTAGTCGTCTCGCCCTTCACAGTGAACTGCGGAGAGTGCTTCTATTGTGGACGCAAATGTTCCTCGCGCTGCGCCAATAGCAAGTTATATGGATCAGCGATGCTGGACGGTGGACAGGCCGATTACGTGCGTGTTCCTGGCGCCGACTCCACGCTCGTCGCCGCCCCATCAGGAGTCGATGAGAAGAAGCTGGTCCTGATGGCCGATATCTTCCCGACCGGCTACTTTGCCGCGCAGAATGCCTTCAAGGAGATGGACGAGGCCACCGTCCATGAGAGCACCGTCGTCTTGTTTGGATGCGGCCCGGTGGGTGCTTGTGCCTTGATTAGCGCCCTCGAACGAAAGCCCAAACATTTAATTGCAGTTGACAGTGTCCCGTCTCGACTGGAACTGGCCAGGAGCCTTGGGGCCGAACCCTGGAATTTCCAGACCGATGCTGAGGGCTTGCGGAATCGTGTGAAGGAGTTGACAGATGGTCGTGGAGCCGATGTCGCCATTGAAGTTGTGGGACACAGCGATGCCCTTCGGATGGCATTTGATATCATTCGGCCATGGGGCCGGATCTCGAGTGTTGGCGTGCACAACGGCGAGATCCCTTGGACAGGAAATGAGGCCTATGCAAAGAACCTCCAGCTGCAGATGGGACGGTGCCCAGTGCGAAGTGAGTCAAGCCCTTCCCTTTCTCTGGCGATTGTGACTAACTAGAGGGTAATAGGCATCTTTGAGGATGCACTTGATATGCTTGTCAAGAAACAGGATACATTAAAGTAGGTTGTCGCTATACCACTAAGTCTAGTCGCTGTTCGCTAACTGTTTGCAGCTTTATGGTCGAGGATATCCGCCCCTTATCCCAGGCAGCTCAGGCATATGACGACTTCAATCAGATGAAGTCCCAGAAGATTCTCTTCGAGGGCGGGAAATGATGTGCTCCAACGATTCAATCAATTGACTGCGCTTGACCATCTTTGAGGGGTAACAACTGTAGAATATGCGACACAGACTAGCATTTTAGTTGCCTACTTATTTCCTTTTCTAGGTGCAATAAGATCTGAACAAGTACTCGTAACTACCAGCCCGTCGGCCTAATGTTCCAATACTAGAACTATAGTGTACATAGCTTGTCGATATACTATTCTACTAAGTTAGGAAAATACCCTGCATAAACTAACAAAAGCACCCCTAAGATAGTTAGGATGGGAGCTAATTAATCCTCTTGTAATGATCGTAATTGGGTCAATGAATGAGATTATCGCCTTTAGTGCGGCGAGCCTAGTGGTCGGGATGACCCGAGGCCGCCGCTGGGGGGTGCTCTACCAGCTAGCAGTA
Source organism: Aspergillus nanangensis (assembly GCA_015844325.1). Taxonomy (NCBI): domain Eukaryota; kingdom Fungi; phylum Ascomycota; class Eurotiomycetes; order Eurotiales; family Aspergillaceae; genus Aspergillus; species Aspergillus nanangensis. The sequence goes on along the minus strand of VCAU01000025.1, from coordinate 95,993 downwards.
TGGTGTATATGGAAGGCCTACTTTAGCCACTTCTTTGCATCGAATTTGTCCGTGGTCTTCGGAGGTTGCACGGAACTACTATCGAGATACTATACTACATAGAGTACTCGCGGGTAGGCTTCTGAGCATCCCGGAGAGATATGAAGACAGGGTCCACAACCCCAGGACCTTCACATAGATATAAAAAACAGACCCGGTACTAGTAAGATAAAAGACAGGCCTCTCTTTCCTGATAAATTTTCTGAACGAGCTCCCGATACGACCAGTACTATAACTATCTTACCTAGGTAGTTACTTTTGTTAAGTCCTCTGTTGCGTTTTATGTATTCAATTATGACTTGTTCGTATGAAGAGGGACTCCCGGATATCTTAGATATTTCACCTATTTAGATCCAGTGGCCCCCCAGCGATCACGCACAAGAAAGTAGGTAGCCTACTAGAATTCAACTCCATGGTGACAGCGGATTCTCGGGGCCACGGCACCTCCTCTGGGGTGTTTCTTTTATTTAGTATTAAGGTAAGATGTTGGGAAACAGGTACAATATAGGTAATGGTTTATTTTGTGTTTTTCTTTCATTAAGAGTTTTTTTTTTTTTTTTTACCTTGTTGTGGACTATGACAGCTAGAGGCCAAAAGGGACGGTGCTTTACATACGTACCTATACGTACCTAGATTACCTAGGGACACTAAATCAAAAACAATTCTCGCCGTGATCCTCCAAATTGGTGTTGTGCAGCAGTCGGAGATAAGCCGTAATGTCCGGCCCATACAGATCGTCGTCTTCGAACTATAAAGTAACCTCATCCAACCCCGTCAACTGCAGCCCTGATTAACGACACACTACCACATGAAGGATCGGTAATTTGTGTATCATTAGAAAGAGAAAAATTGGCTTTATTTAATTGTAGGTGAGAAATCAAAGTTATGGTCAAGAAATAAAAAGATCAGCCTCTGTGTAGATGGCCATGGTGTTCGATACTTTGCAGCCTCATCTCGACCAACACAATCACATGCCCCAACAGTTTTCCCTTCAGGAGTTTTGATTGGCCCAACCAGTTGATGTCGCTTAATTGGAGCCCCACTCCCCACTGATCTTCATATAGTGTTGTAGAGCCTCTTTTTCTTCTTCTTCTCCTTCCCAGTCCACCATACCTCATCTCCACATCGTGCTTTTCATTCCCTCTATCTGAAAAGATTTCTCTCTTTCTTTTCCTGTACGTACTTCCTCTATCTTCAAAGGTCCCCTTCATCCTCTGGAATCTAAATCACCGACAACATCCATCCTCCCTTCTGTTGAAATCATCACCATCACTTGACCATCCGCCTCTTCTTGCCTTCGTTTGAGGGTCGTTCTACGGTCCTCTCACCTTGCCGCCGTACTCCTGATCCTTGTAACGAACGCACTATCGTCATCACATCCCTCTCTGAAGACAAAGTACTATCAATTCTGTCCCCAACGGCCAATGACATGGCACAATCCACTCGCTAACAGTTATGGCGCCAGATGCAGTGTTTTAAGTGTCGCCGTTATGGCCATCAGGCTAGCCAATGCCTTGATTTAGGTAAAGTAAGATCTATCTAGTGTTTTCTAAAATTATTAATATTATTTGTTTAGATATGACTAACATTATATTTCCAGGAACTTCCAGATGGCGTGTGTTATCGATGCGGAAAACCAGGCCATCTCGCAGGGGCTTGCCCCCTCTTTACCGCAGCCATGACAGTTCTGAATGTAAGTATCAATTTGTCAGTCAATAGCCTGGTTTAATTTACTGAATATAATATAGGCTGGCCGCAAGAGAGGCCCCCCGGGAAACATCGAGGCCCCCCCCCGCGCAGCGCCGTGCCGCCCAGCCCGAAGATCGTGCCGCCCAGCCCGAAGATCATGCCCCCCAGCCCGAAGGTGGTGCCCCCCAGCCTAATGCCAGTGCCCAGCAGTCTAAAGCCCCCGCGGGGGCAGTAGGGCGCGAAGTTGAGTCGGCCGCGAAAAGGTCGAAACTTGGAGTATGCGGATCTCGTGAGAATGAGGAATAGGGAACTTGGTAAAAGTTTAGATAATGACAATATTGGCCGAATTTCAACTAGATTAACCATATGTGGAACAGATTAAAGCGGGATGTCAGTTGGATTGGACCACATTCAAGCCTGTAATTATTGAAGCGTGGGAGGCCATACAGCAAAGTCAATTTTATCTCTTGATTGAATGCATGCCTCGAACACTAAAGACAATGTGTGTACTTAGTAGGAAATGCTATACTAAATCCTGGTATTTAAAAACTGCTTTGAAAAGAGGAGGTAATTAATTACATGTTCAAAAGAACAGGTGGATAGAAGACAAGACTAGACATAATCTTGACCCCGAGCCATTCTCGTCACGCGAGAACTGGCATAAATCCCCTTCCTCGCGGTTTTATAGCCAGCTCGAAGAATCCCAACCAGGTGGTGAACGCCAGACACCACCCCATCGATCACCTGAACGTTCTCCCCGACTGCCTTCTCCACGGCCGGCTTCAGCATGGTCATGCCAGCACAGCCGAGAGTCAAGCTATCCGCCCCATTCGCCACCAGCTCCAAGGCGACGCGACACATCTCCTGAATCACCAAGTCTTCTTCCTTTCCTTCCAGCTCCAATACCCCTAATCCGCAACTCTTCACTCCCACACAGAAGCCCTCCAGGCCGTAATTGCGAACCGCATCCGTATGCATAACCTGCGATCGTGCAGAAGTTGCCACTACGCCAAACCGATTGCCTATCATTCTCGCCGTATAGAGGCTTGCTTCCATGATTCCAATGACGGGCCCCGTGACTTCTTCTCTCAATGCCCGGATCAGTGGATGATCGCTATAACAGGCCACTAAGAAAGCGTCGTATTCTTCGGCAATCGGGATAATGTCCCTGGCTGCGGCGGCGGCACTCAGAACGCCATCCAAGTGGCCCTCAACGGCCGAAGGAGCGGGCAGAGGAGCAGTGAAACCGTGGACCTCGACATCGGGTGGTAGAGTCGGCCGCACGGTCTTCAAACAGTTCTCAGTCATGAACTTAGACGAGTTGGGGTTCACCAAAAGAATGCGATATTTCCGCTGGACTGGCAGGGTGACATCAAGGCTCTCCGCTTTCTGTGTTGGCTCTGCCTCGGCCGTCAATGGTGGCTCTATTACCCCCGTCTGGGCCAGGATTCGCGTGTAATGTTCAATGCGACGATGCCTGGAGAAATCAAAGGTTCTTTTCTTTCCCGGACGACACAGCAGCAAGTCACAGTCCGCGATCACAATCTCGTCAGCCACGGTCTTGCTTTCGGCCAGGATACGGCCTTCGGGGTCGATAATGGCGGATCCTGCAATCAAGGGGTACTTTTTGTCGTCAAGTCCACACCGAGCGGCAGACACCGAAAACGTGGCGTTCGTATATGAGTGGGCTTGCATCACGATTTTATGATGGAAAAGTGACATTTCTTCGGCTTCTTGGGGGTTTATATCCGGCAATCCCCAGAGATCCGGGGCGAATCCGTTCGTGTTGTAGCCACAAAGCACGATTTCAACACCCTGGAGTCCGAGAACACGCCAGCTCTCCGCCCAACGGCGGTCATTGCAAATCATCATGCCGACGATGGGGTTGGTCTCGGCCTCTGGTGTCAGGCCGGGGACGCGGAACGCTTGGAAACCCAGGTTTCCCGGTTTGAAGTATCGTTTCTCCAGCTGGTTGACGGCATTCGGGCTGGGCAAGGGATCTTTGTCGCCCGGCAAATGGATCTTACGATATCTGGAGAGAATAGACCCAGTATCCGCATGGTAATAGATGGTTGTATTGTAGTGTTCCCCATCGTCGGTCGCCTCGGCGAATCCAACGCTAATATCCACCTTCAGCTTCGAGGCGAGGTCGAACAGAGGTTTGGTGTTAGGCGACGTTCTAATATCACCATGTTCGAACCATGACTCCAACTCCTTTTCATCGAGGATCAAATACCGGGGAAAGAATGTGGTGAAGCTGGTTTCGGGGAACAAGACGATCTGGGCTCCCTTCTCGGCGGCCTCGTTCAGGAGAGCCAGCATGCGAGACAAGGTGTCTTCTCTCTTATCCCACGAGTTCGTCGTGCCCATCTGGGCGGCGGCAATGCAAACGGTTCGTGACATTGTGGCGGAGTGGGTAAATGGTCCAAGTGAAGGATGAGGAGGGGTTCCGGCATCACAATGATTGGCAGATCGAGGGAGTTCTATTATATACCAGCGCAGTTATCGTCGCGGAGATATTTCCGAGAGTTGGAGTCAACACCCTCTTGAGACATCCTGCATGATAGGAATCCAAGATTTGGAGTAATCTTCCATCCAACGGTCTTCCTCGGCCATCTGGTCGTATCGCATCACTTGACTTGGCCTATCTTCGATCCTTTTGTTATCGGGGTCGGCCGATGGGCTGATCGTCGTCGTGAGGGGTAATTAATGCGCCGATTATCAGACCCTCTCCTCTTATATCACCAGATATCATATTATTCGGCAAAAGGCTACAGAGACTTTCACATTTGAAAGTATCAGTAGCCATCATGGGGGTTTCCAAAATTGATTTAATCATCATCAACGCGACAATCGTACAGTTCCGCCCCGCTCCCCTGTCCAGAACGGTGAACTAACGTGCCTCCCCAGGCCACCGCAACGGATGTTCTGCCGGCGCAGCAGATTGCAATCGGCGCAGGGAAGATCGTCTTACTCGGTCAAAATCTCACATCGTTGTTCCCTGGCACAGACACGCTAGACGCCGAAGGTGGATACGTATGCCCTGGAGGGGTTGACTCCCATGTGCATCTTGCGCAAGATAACTCTCCTACGGGAGATACTTGGGAATCAGGCACCCGCTCGGCCATTGCAGGGGGAACGACAACCGTCCTCGCTTTCGCAAGTCAAAGGAGGACCGATGAAAGCCTCTTCCCTGTAGTGGAGGAATATCACCGCCGGTCCCATGGACAGGCCTATTGCGATTACGGCTTCCACCTCATCTTGACCAATCTGACGCCGAAGATCCTTGATGAGGAATTACCGATCATGATGCGTGATGGGATTAGCTCCGTCAAGCTTTACATGACGTACGAGCCGATGAAGCTCCGTGACCGGGAACTCCTGGATATCTTCGAAACCACTCGGCGTTTGGGTATGACCACAATGATCCACGCTGAAAACTCTGATGTCATCCAGTGGATGACGGAGAAGTTGGAGGCGCGGGGAAGAACTGAACCATATGCGCATGCTCTTGCTCGACCCAATATTGCAGAGGATGAGGCTACATACCGGGCGATATCTCTTTCCGAGGTGGCGGACGTGCCAATTCTTCTTGTGCATCTTTCCTCGAAACTGGCTGCTGCTCATGTCCGTAAAGCACAGACTCGGCTCCTGAATGTCTATGCGGAAACATGTCCCCATTACTTATTCTTTACAAGCGAGCGGCTGAAGGGGAAGGGGTTCACCGGCGCAAAATGTGTCTGCTCACCCGCCCTCCGTGAAGATCCATTAGATTTGGAAAGCATGTGGCGAGGGCTCGTAAACCATACGTTTACAGTGGTATCTAGCGACCATGCCCCATCCAAGTATGTTATCACCCCTAATATTTATGCGACACGAGTTGACTTTCGTAGGTTCGATCATCCTCTAGGCAAGAAAAAGGGCACATCGACGTTTACTCAAATTCCCAATGGTCTGCCCGGGCTAGAAACACGCATGCCGGCCCTTTTCTCCGGTGGAGTCGTTACTGGCCGTCTTTCGATTCAGAAATTCGTCGAACTCACGAGTTCGAACCCTGCCAAAATGTATGGCTTGAGCGCAACGAAGGGCACGATTGCTCCGGGTTATGACGCAGATTTTGTCATCTTCTATCCCACGGCAGAGCAGGTCGAGGCTAATCAAAGAGGCTCGACAATGACCCCCTTCCGGCTCGAGAACTCCATGCTGCATCATGACATTGATTATACGCCATTCGAGGATATGCATTTCGACAACTGGCCTCGTTATACCATCCTCCGCGGTAAGGTGGTCTGGAATCGAGATCAAGGGGGTATCCTCGGTAGTAAAGCGGATGGTGCATTTTTGAAACGCGAGAAGAGTTCGATGTGCACTCCACGAGGGGTGTTTGTAAATGAGTTCAATCCTTATCAGGACACCTCATGATGTTTACTTGAATGGGTGCAAGTTTGTCTGTTGTGTATCGTACCTCGCCCTGTTGATCGAAGTGTTCTGGAATTGGGACAGTATCAGTCCAATATTGATATGAAAACAAATCTCATTGGGATATCAAGTTCGTTATAGACTTAATGCCTAGAAGACAGAATAAATCAGAGCAAATAGTCAAGAAAATTCCTCCGGTTGTGGATGAGTCCATGTCGGGTCACCTGACCCCAAAACCCTCAAGTCGGCTTCCACCTACGCAACGATATCAAACACCGCATCAACACTTCATTATATCTCCATTTCTCTTAACAACAGCAGCAAAGAAGGTCGGTACAAGAATCACAACATTCTGCACATAACCAGCAGCAGCACAGTGTCATCAAACTAGAGATCGTCAGCGGTCGGTTCGAAGGGGAGGGAATCGAGGGCGAAATTACCAGGTCATGCAGCAGCCATGTTCTTTCTTTTCTTCTTGGGGCGGTGGTGGCTGTTGATACTGCATCGGCATAGGCTGAGGAGGGTACTGACCGCCCGGAGGAGGGTAGCTACACGATTAGCACAATTTCCAGTGGAGTCGAATGGGTCAAAAATCAACTTACTATCCCTGAGGAGGCTGTTGCTGCTGGTAATCCATGGTTCGGGGGGTGGATTGGAAGTGTGGAATTTGGGATTCAATGATATTCAGAACACAGACAGAGCCGCGGTCAATGGAGGAGTTAAATAAGAAAAAGGAGAGGGCCAACCAGGCAGAAGAAATACGGCTTCAGCCATCAGCCCTGTTGGTGGACGCATCAACCGCTGGCTGTTCTTGGCCCTGCAGCTCAATAGATGGCGGACTCCACCTCCGCCATGGCGATTGGGTCTGGGACTCCCCTATTTCTGAGTAATAAAGCACCAAGATAGCCGCCTGTACAACCCTGCCCTGAAGCAAAGGGTCGGGAGCCTATGAGAGTTGGAGAGGACTCTGGAGTCTGGGGGGGACGCGCCACCCACGATGAATGTGAATGCTCGGAAACAATGCCAAGGGATACCACGACGACAGCGACAACTCGTCTGCCTCGTGAACCGGTGTGGCTGAGATACCAAACGTGTGTACGGAACTGACATTCTTCGAAGACTTGACGGTGGGGAGGAACGATGCTGCCAAGGACCAATATTGCGTTGGTTATTGGCACTAGTCTCGCCCATTAGGGCTGGAGACTCCACTTGCCATCAATAAGACAGGCATGTTCTCCACTTCCTGCATCTCGTCATTGGTTGAGAATAGTGCTGCCTACGGGAATTGTGAGTATCATTATCTCAATGTTGTTGTTGTTTTAGTTGTGCATCGTGGCTAGGGGTTGAGCGCTTCTTTCAACCATAGGATTGGAGCAAGGTACATACATGCGCCTTGCTCTCTAGGCTGCGACTGTAATTCCATTCGGCACGTTGGGAATATTTGGTCTATAATTATCGTGCATATGATTACTCTAGACTTGGCGCTTATTTCGAGGTGAACTGTGGTGTAACGAATATATATCCGCTTCGATGGCATGGACGAGTCCACAATAAATCACGTCCATCCCTCGACTTTTTCTCCCAGCAAAGATGATTTTGCCTAGAAGTAGACGGAGATGAGCCACAATCTAGTCTATCTGAACTAGAAACAATATCTATCCCCACTGATTAGTGATGCTGATTTCTTCAACCCATCGGCGGAGTAGGCGTGACCGGACTTTCCAAGTGATTGCCAAGAAGAAAAATAGTCAGTGGATAGCTGCCAAATGAAGGTCCACCTTTACAGAATAGACATGCTCCATTCAGCCAACAAATCATAAGCTTCGATGGTCCTTATTGGCAAAATCCAGCCCCTTACAATGGCCATGCTTTGGGCTTCGAGAGCGTTCATGGAAGACTAGTATTATTATTATTATTGTTGATAATGTGTGGGAACTGATAAAAAACAAAGGTCACATGACCATCAGATAGTTACTTAGGTAAGGTAGATAAGGCACCTCTTACATAATCGCCATATCTACTCCAATCACATCACACTAATCCTTCCTTCGCTACATCTGACGCGGCTTTCTCATCCATACATGCCTCCTCCACACCCTCCAGTACCTCTGCCTCTCGCTCATCAACTGGAAAGGGCTTGATCTTGAACAAGACCCAGTAGACTCCGCAAGAGACAAGGATTCCCACCAGCCAACTGAGCGAATACAAATACCTAGCTCCTTTGGGAATTCCAGATTGACCACAAACAGCAGCGAGGCCAGGCAAGTTGGGTACAATCCCACAGATGAAGGCGATAAAGGCGCGCAGGTTGAACCCGGCTGTGAATGTGTGCGTTCCATTCTTCTCATACAAAGAGCGCACCCGCAGCTTACGCCGTCGACAAACCCAATAGTCCGTAATGATGACTCCAGCGAGTGGACCAAGGAAGAGCGAGTACCCTCCAAGGAATGAAGAGAACGAGGCCGCCGAGTTTTGAATATACCAGGGCATGGACAAGATGCTGAGGAAAGCACAGACAAATGCGCCTCTTCGACTGTCAATATATCTGGGGAACCAAAGAGAGAGATCGTTCGAGAACGAGACACTGTTGGCCGAGATATTGGTCCCAATACACGCCAGAGCCCAGCACAAGGCAGTGAAGAACTGCGCGGCGCGATTCTCCCACAGTAAAGCGACTTCCAACGGATTCCAGGTCTGTTTACCATAGATGATTTCGGCTGCACTGGTTACGGTTGCCCCCAACACACCACAGAGCGAGACCAGAATTATGAGGCCGATCGGCTGCGTCCAAAGGATCTCGCGCGGCTTCTTCGCGTATCGTGTAAAATCAGGCATATCTGAGAGTGTTAGAACCCTTTTCATGGGCATAGGGACTATCGTTCAGTCCACCTACTTAATGCGAGGGTCGCTTTAGGGCCTATGGTGGAGGTGATACATTGGAAAAAAACCACAATCACTGGAGTCCCATCGTTGATCCTGCTCGGTTTCGAGAATATCGGGCCAAACCCATGGGCTGGACGGTCAGTATATTTGGGAAGACGACGGATACAAGGCCACTTACCACCGGCGACAGCCCAGCTAAACAGAACTATCCCAAATATCGGCATGATGCACGACTTGACAATGAACAGGTAGCGTAACCGCGACACTTTGAGATATAGCAGCGGCAGCTGCACAATGATCGCCAGAAAGAAGCACAGCAACTCGGCCGAGGTGACAGGCGAACTGGAAGGGAGGTTGTTTGGCATATGGTTGAAAGATGGCCAGATAGCCGAGATCATCACCGATATACATTGACCAGTTTGGAAGCTTTGGGTTCCAAACCAAATGATTGCAACGACGCCCCGGACTGTAGCTCTGTTAGGGCATGCGAGAACTAACGGAAGAGTTTAGAAGAGTTGACTGACCAAATACGGCAAACAGACTACCTCTGATGCCGTAGCTGGCCCTGGATAGGATTGGGAAATTGATGCCATATTGGGCCCCGACCCAGCCATCCAGCACCACTGGAATGCAGACCAGAATGTGGCCGATCACAACCGCGAGGATCGCGAGCCCAGCATTGAGGCCTTTGCTGACCGACGTCGATGTTACTGGAATCATGCACGAACGGGTAAGCCAAAATGTACGGATGACGACTGATGTTACACCACGGCCCCTCACCCTGATACATGCTGATGCTGAACGCCTCGGCAATCCAGAACCCCGTTAATGACGGCCATCGCCAGGTTCTTTGGGGAGAATCTCGTGGAACGGGGTCCAAGTCGGCGTTGGAGGCGACTCCATGAGCCAGCGACGCATCTCCTTGCTTCACTTGCAGTCGTTGTCGAAGCCCCATAGTGTACGGAGTAGTTGCGAGATGAAGGTGAGTTGGGGATCCTTGAGTCGGCGAAATGGTTGAATCTCATGTATTAAGGTTATTGACGACCTTATCACCCCATTCTTGGCCTGATAGGAGATCAATCCTGGCTGATCGGCCGATGATAACAGCCACCCTTGTTCATACCGTCCAATGACACGTGCATATGATGCCCGAAGGCTTGATTACATGGCTAGGTTTGACCAAGCTAATTGCCTACAGCTGGAATGAGGGTTTACTTAAGCATCACGTATAATCAGGGTGGAGAGAGAGAGGGCATAAATAAATACAGGCAAAGAGACATGAAACCATCAGATAAACACCAAAAACAAAACTCCGGTCCACCAGCAACATAATAAACAAAAAATACCAAATTAATTTTAATTAATTCGCACCGACGCCAACAGATTGATCTCAGGCACAGGCTCGACATGTTCCTCACCGACTCCATTAGTCTCATGGACCCCATTCACCCCCCGAGCATTAATCCCGTTGACTATATTCTTCACCATCGAATTGACCGTTCCATTCTGGCTGGCCGATGGCTCTGGCAGCGGAAGCACCGGGGTAATAGCTCGCACCTCCATCGCCGAAGGCAGCAATGCATCCACACCCTGTGCGATCAACTCGACCTTGCCACACAGCCGGCGCATGGTGCTTTCCGCGAACGACTGCGACATGGCGTGGTTGGAGAAAATCATCTCGATGCGCACCTGCTCGGCGACGGGCGTCGCCAGGATCGACAGATCGCACGCGTCGGGCGCAGGGCAGATGAAGCCCGGAGCGCACTTGAGGGTGCGCTCGATCGACATGGGCTGGCTGGCGTCCTCACCGCCGAACTCCTGATACTGGAACACAGAGCTGAACCGCGAGTCCGCGGTCCAGTCGGTGCACTTGTCGATGATCTGACGGAATCCCATGCTCTCGTGGGGAATCGTATCCGTCTGCTGCTGCTGGATCGTCTGCAGCAGGTCGAGGATTGTACGCATGGCGCCCATGTTCGCCCGAACGGGCACGATGTTCAAGCAAGGACCCATGACGGCCTCGACATTGTCGAGCTGCAGGTTGCGACCGGAGACCATGTGGCCGTAGACCACGTCGGTGGTAGCGGCCATTTCGCCGAGGACGAGCGCCCACGCCGCCTTGATGACGGTCGCGGCGGTGATGCCGTGGTTCTTGAAGGCGACCAATGGAGCCATGTCGGCGATCATCGTGTTGAGGACGTTGGTGGTCGACATCTTGCTGTGGGAGACGAACTGGGTCATGGACGATCCGGAGAGGAGGTTGCTGTAGAAGGCCTCGGCCCCGCTGTTGGTGTGCAGCTGCATGCGCACAAAGTCCGAGAAGTTCGGCCGCTTGGGTAGGGTTTCGCCCCGGTATGCCATGCGGAGATCCTGGAGAAGGAGAGGCATGGATGCACCGTCGTACTGTGCGTGCGAGACGCGCATGATCAGACGGTGGCGCACGGCGCCGTCCTTGATGAGCATGAAGCGCACGATGGGCTCTCCTAGGTGAGGAGGGCGAGCGAGATCTTCGCGGACCAGTACCTCGGACGGATCTTGCTCATCCTGGATGTGAAAGCTGAATTCAGGGAGAGAGGGCCGAAGGACGACCTGCAACAGCTGCGACTCACTGCTGACGAACACGGTGCGAAGGATCTCATGGTGGGTCGTGAGCTTCTCGCAGGCCACCTGCAGTCGGCGCAGGTCAATGGGCCCCGTGAAGTCAAACACGAGGTAGTTGCTCCAGCCCCGGGTCTGGTTGAGGCCTCCGTTGATCGCGAGGGATTGGAAGTCGGTTGATTCGACGACATCCTGGATGGCAGACTCGGGCTGGTTCACCTGCGGAAGCACGATCTCGTTGATGAGTTTGTCCTTGGGAATAGACTTCACACTCGAGAAGGGCACGAAGGACTGCGGCAATTTTCGCTCTGCCAGAGATTCGGCGCAGGTACTCATCGCCTCCAACGTGGGATGCTGGAAGACGGTGGCCGTGGACATGGGAATCCCCTTGGCCCGGGCGGCAGACGCAAGGCGCATGGCAGTGATGGAGTCGCCGCCTAGACGGAGGAAGTTGTCATTGAGACTGATTTCCGCCACCGGCATCTTCAAGCATTCGGACCAGAGCCCTTGGAGCAGAATTTGCATGTCGCTGGTAGCGGGACGAACATCTTCGGTGGCTCCGGAGTACTCGGCCATCTGACGATGGCTCAGCTGGCTACCACAGCGGATTAAGGTCTTGCGGTCTGCCTTGCCCGAGGGCAGCTTGGGGATGTATTGAACGGGAAGATAGACACTGGGGATCATGTGCATCGGCAGGAACTCGGCGAGTTTGTCCTCGAGACCAGTCAAGGCGTTCAGGTGCTGTTCGTTGGGGGGAGGGATGAGCTGATCGAGGGCAGTGTTGACGCCCATTCCATCCTCCATGGTGATAGGCAAGAATGCGACCAGGCGAGGCTGGTCTGTTGCATCGTTGGGGCAAAGAATATCCACAACTGCATCGGGCTTGCTTTCGAGGCTCTGCTTGATCCTGTATTCGATCTCGCCGAGCTCGACACGTTGGCCGCGCAGCTTGACTTGTGTGTCCTTGCGGCGCTGGAAGTCCAATGACCCATCTGCGTTGTAGCGGACCAAGTCACCGGTCTTGTAAACCATCGGGGGGCGGGTTTCATCGTCCTTGAACAGCCATCGGGGGTTTTCAACAAACGCGGCGTTGGTCTTTTCGGGCTCGTCCAGGTAGCCTCGGCCAATGTTCCATCCTTCCATAACAAGCTCTCCAACACTGCCGACGGGGACCAGGCGATGGTGGTTATTAGGCATGACAATCCAGGCAGCCCCAGAGCATGCGTGTCCTATATTGCGAGGGCTGGTGTTGATTGTGACGTCCTGGCTACTGGTACTGGCCACACAACACTCACTGGGCCCGTAGCCGTTGACCAATCGAACTCGATGGCCCCATGTCTCAATGTGTGACTGGGACATGGCTTCACCGGCCAGGACCAGAGCCTTGACGGTGGGAACGTCGTCCGGACTGATGAGGTTGACAAATGACGGGGTCAGAGCAGCCCAGTTGGCGTTGGTCTGCCGAACGGCCTCCGTAATATCACGCTTGCGTTGCTCCTCAGATGGAATACAGATAGTACCTCCGATGGTTAGTGTGGTGATGGTCTCCACCAAACTAGCATCGAAGGTCCATGACGCGAACTGCAGGGCCCGGGTCTCACTGTCCATCAGCATCCCTGGGCCGTGAGTGATGGCGCCACAGCAATACGCTCCATGCTGGATAATGGTTCCCTTGGGCTCTCCGGTACTTCCAGATGTGAAGATCACATATGCAGCGTTGTCTGGTCCAACAGGGCTCTCCTCAGGGATGGGGACCGTGGCATCCGGGGTAGTGTCATGGAGAACAACAATGTTAAGCCCTTCGGCCACTCTTGTGCACAAATCATACTGCTCGGGAGAGCAAACAATGGTCTGTGACTTCAGCTTCCGGATCATCAGCTGGATACGGCTTTCAGGCTGCGACGGGTCGATGTTGAGAAAAGCCGCGCCAGCTCTGAGCACTCCCACCATTCCGATAATAGCCCATCGGCTCTTCTCGAAACAGCATGGAATGAATGTTTCAGGCCCCGCATCCAACTGGCGGAGACGGCGAGCCAGGCGCCCAGAATGCTGGTCGACTTCGGCGTAGGTGAATGAACCATCCCACGAGCAAACGGCTTCACGTTCAGGTCGTTGGACGAACTGATCCGCGATGAGATCATGGATTCGTCGGTTGACCTGTCCGGGAATGTGTTGATTCCATTCCAGAATATTGGCTTGGTCCTGCTCGCTGATAAATGTGAGGCTGTTCAACTTGGTATCGAGGGTCGAAAGACAGATCTGCTGCACGAGGTGCTCCAGCTGGCCAAGAATACGCGCAACGTACTCTTCCTTGATCAGCCCGGAGTCGTAATGGGCGGCACAGGAAACACCCTTAGCTTTCAACGAGCATTCCAGGGTCAGAGCATATGTTCCGAAGTTGGCGTCTGCGTCCGAGACAGCTCGTAGATCCGGCTTCTCCGTCGTGACCACTGCGTCCTTGGCTGGCTGGATGACGAGAAGAGTCTGGAATTCACAGGCAGAGTTGGCCTCCGAGCTGACACGGCGAATGTTCTGCAAGCCAGCTTGTTCATATGTGATCATCTCCGTGCCCTCATCTTGGATCACCTGGACAAATTCCTGAACTGTCAGGGTATCGTTATCAGGGATCTTCACACGGATTGGTACGGCTGCGATGCCAGGTCCCATGAGACGATCGGCATTAGAGACAGGAGCGTTGCGGCCGGACACAATGGTGCCAAAAACCACATCCTCGGACTCGGAGTGGGAGCCGATGAGAATACCCCAGGCCGCACGGATCATGGAGGCCAGAGTGATGCCAGACTGCTGGTCGTTACGAGTGATGAACATATCGTATTGCAGCGATGAATCGGCCACGGGCTGGTTGGCGGTCGATACTGTGCATGGGAATTCATTCTGGCTGGCGCCCGCAAGATAATTTTTCCAGTATTGCTCGGTGGCCTCAGGACTTGTCTGGACCACATAGCTCATGAACTCCTTGAATGTGGAGTCTATGGCAATGGGCTCGTTGTGGTATGCCCGATGGATGCGGTCGAAGACCAACTCCAATGTCCATGCATCGTACACAGCGTGATGAACAGTCCACACAAACGTCCATTGCGTACCATTGCGGACAATTCCGTAGCGTGTGAGGGCATTGCCGCTTCTCATTGATCGCTGTTTGTCTGCCATCAGATACTCATCCAGGTTTTCGCTGACTTGCCAGTCAATTTCACCGCTAATAACTGCCTGGAGAGAAGAAGACTGCTGGGAAAAGATGACTCGTGTGCGTAAGATAGGGTGCGCATCAACCACCTGCTGACAGGCACGTTTGAAGCGGTTGATATCAACACCCTGGTCGAGGGAAAGGGTGTGCTGCGCGACATATGCGCCATCACGGCTGTCCGATAGAGCCATGAGTCCGTCTTGCAATGCAGTGCAGGGGTACAGGTCTTCAATGGCAGAGTGACTGACGCTGCACTGTGCTGCAGCTGATTTGATGAGGTCATTGATATCAACCTCCCCGTTGAGAAGGGAAAACGGAACATTCTCGAAAGCCTTCTCGTCCAGCTCCCGCGAGGCCTCGGCCATGTCGTCGAGAGTAGGGTGAGCGAAGATCTCGCCAACACTAAGCCCGATCGTTTCCTCTCGAGCCAGATTGACCAGCTTCATGGCATCGATAGAGTTGCCACCCAGCTCGAGGAAGTTATCGGTGGCGGAAATACCCTCCTCGGGAACTCCGAGTACCTCTGACCACAGCTGCCGTAGGACCTTCCCTGTTGCTGTGGCAGGCTCTTTGTGCTCTTTCTTTGTGGCACCAGTTAATGTTGCCACTGTCAACTGACAGGCAAAGTCACCGAGTGCTTTGCGGTTCGTTTTTCCCGAAGCAGTCAAGGGCATATGTTGAACCTTGATGAGAGTAGATGGGACCATGTATCCAGGGAGAGACAAAGCGGCCTTAGCCTTCCAGCCAGTAGTCAATATCTCCAGTTGGGTGGCAGAGGCCGAGTCAACCTGGTCGAAGCCTTCATCCAAGCTCTTCTTCAGTGCCACAAACGCCGCGAGGAATGGGCGATCTGGCTGGTCGACAGGCTTGACGAGACCAACAGCCACTTCTGTGCCCTTGGGCAACACCTGGCGGAGGGCAAACTCCACCTCCTCAAGTTCAATACGCTGGCCACGGAGTTTGACCTGCATATCCTTGCGGCCCACCAGGTTGATGCGTCCGTCAGACCCGTACCGAACAAGATCACCCGTTTTGTATGCGCGCGCGGGAGCCCCGTCCCGAATCTTGTTCAACCATGGGGTGTTGGAAATGAAGGCAGCAGCAGTCTTCTCCGGTTGATGTATATATTCGCGAGCCAGTACGGGGCCCTCCACAACAAGCTCACCGATGGCACCAATGGGAGCCAGCCGGTTATGGTCTGTCACATCGGTAACCCATGTTACAACACCGGTGCCTCGTCCGATGGTGGCACGCTCAACCAGGCCTGACAAGTCACCCGTGACGCAGACAGACGCCTCGCTTGCACCATACATGTTCAGCATGCAGACCCGACTGCGCCAGGTATCGAGATTGTCCTGCTGCACAGGCTCACCAGCCAGCAGGAGGGTCTTCAAGTCAGGAACATCATCCGGCTTGATGGATCGGAGGAAGGAGGGAGTCAAACACGCCCAGTTGGCTCTGAGATCACGCATTGCACCAGTTGTACGGCCCAATCTATCTTCCTTGGAAGGCACACAGACGCAACCACCTTCGATCAACGGGGTGAAGAGCTCGAATGTATTCACGATGAAGGTGTAGGCGGCAAACTGGAAGGTTCGAGTGTCGCTGTTGATGTTCATGCGCGAGGCATGTTCCTTTGCGCTAGTGCATACGCTGCGATGCTCATGCACGATACCCTTGGGCTTGCCTGTGCTGCCAGAGGTGAAAATGGCGAGGACGGGGTCGGTAGGAGTGGCGCGGCGAGGAAGGTTGGGACACGGAGGAAGGGAGTTGATAAAGTCGGCGTCCACGGCAATCGGGGTGCATCCCGTGCCGGTAAATAGGTGGCAATGATCCGGTGCCGCCAATACAACCTTCGCATCTACTTCTTCTATGATGGTCTTGAGTCGATCTATCGGCTGGGCTGGATCGATACAGACAAAGGCACCGCCGGCTTTGATGGCACCCAGCATCGAGACCACAGCCCACAGGGACTTATCGAAGCACACGGGGACAAACACCCCAGGCTGGACATCCTGGTCGATGAGGAAGTTCCCTAGCCGGGAAGTGTAATCTACCAGTTGCGAGTATGATGCTGAGCCATCCCAGCATTCGAGGGCGGTGCTATCGGGGCGACTCTTTGCGGCTGCATCGATTTGCTCGTGGAGACATGCCTCGAGCATCTCGGGGACGGAGCCATTCCAGTCTTGAATTTGATTCCATGACGCCGGCCCGAGGAGGTCTAAGTCCCCGATAACCGTCTGCGGCGCATTCACGATAAGCGTTGCGACATGCGCCACAGCTTCTGCGACGGCGGCGGCAATGGAGTCGCCGACTGTCGATGGAGTATAGGCGAGGGTGATGGGGCTGTTGAAGGAGGAATCGTTTACGAGGAGAGCAAGAGAACACTGCGTGGGGTCAATGAGTCTTCCACAGTTCCTATCACGTCCACCTTAATGAATGAAAACATACCTTGGTGTTCTCAAGATCTTTAATGAGGGGTAGTGAGGCGGGGTCCTGTGTCCTCCAGACAAAGGTGTTGAAGGACGAGTTTGATTGCATCCACTCTGCAGGTGACGAGGCACTCTCGAGTTCTTCGGAGATTTGTGAAGACGCCTTCACTGCCTCTAATGGAGCATGCGCCGGGATGTCCCCATGGCATAAGGTAAATCGCGCAGCCGTCTTGTTTGTGTCGTCGATCTGTCCGAAACAGATCATATCACTTCCCACATAGTATCGCAACACCACAGTCCAGGCGCGCAGGAATACCTCTGCAGACACCGGACTCGATGTGTTCAACGCACTCAACACAACAGGGATCGTCTTGAACCCCCCCACATTCTGCTGAAGGTTCTCGGTGGGAAAATGACAAGGCGCTGCCTCGTAGCTGGCAGACACGACTTGCAACATGTCTGCGAATGGTGACCGGTGCCGACAAGTGTCCAGGAGAATCAAAGAATATTAACAATTATAAAAAATGAGGTATAATTACATATGGACAACGAAGTCAATGAAGAGAATGTTGAAGGAGGAAGAATTGCGCGCAAGTGACGTTGCGCAAGATAAGCCGGGGGCACATCAACAAATTCTGTCGATAGTGCTTTAAATTTTTGCCGATCGCTAGAGACTGATAGATATTCTAGCACTTCACTATCCCAAACAAGGACTTCAGCCGTAGTGACCCTCCAGGAACCTGGGATTCAACTGTAATGGGTCAGACTAAGTGTCTCACTCCCAAACTATTGTGAGAAAAAGAAAGCTATGGAGGGGGGGACGAGGGGAGTGTTTACGTGGATCCACAGACCCTCCCCTCGGCGTTTCCACCAGGATGCTTCCAGGGGGTGAAAGAAGGAAGTGGATCATCATGGTCTGTCAGTCAATAATTAATTCTTGAGGTCGCTTACAGAGATGGGGATGAAGTTGATATCCATCGGTATTATAACCAGAGGATACCCGTACCGTCATGACCGCGTACAGTGTACAGCGTATACAGTATACAATACTCGATAAGATAAGGTTACCGCCATGTGGGGGCTGATCGGCACTTGGAACGCCAAGACTAGAAATCTCTGCTCTTATTTTTTCCTTCTATTGTTTCTATTGTTTTATTTTTGTCTTTTCCTTCTTAGGCTGGTCCCCTTTTTCCATTGTTCTTTCTAACAACTTTCCAATTTTAACTCACAATTAATTTATTCGAATCCTTCGCTCACACTCAAAATTAGAGATCTCAGCCTCGTCACGGGCGGACTGCCGATTTCTCGGCAATTGTACTCTAGCCTATCAACAGTCAACATCCAGGCAAGACCATGTCTGAGTTGTTCATGATTTGGGTTTTCAGCAATTATAGTGTGTTCCTGGACATGATAGCCCTATATATATATGATACCATATTTTGAGTTTGTCTGCCTTGGTTTAAACTCACCATGTCTGAGATGCCGTGTCAGGCACTCAGTCTCTACCAAACTCCCGGAGTCAATCCCGAACCCCCAGGATTGAGTTCGGGTCTGGATCGGATACTGCAGTTCTTTTTCCCAATGCAGAAATCGACAAGGCTCTAAGATCCATCACTTCCGGCTTCTCCGGCCACTCACATTGACGGCTTCACCCATTCTCTGTCGCGGTGTATTTTTCTTGTTTTTTTTTTTTCTCCCCTGTCCTTTCGTCTGGTGTTTATGTATTTTAATTGATGAATTTTTATTTTGAATTTTTCTTTGTTTATCGAATATTCTTTTTCCCCCTGGAGGATGCATCAGACTTGCTCATACTACAACACTTAGCCGATCATTGCCTCGCCAGTTTTGGCAAGAATAGCTCGCCCATACTGGAGCTTTGTATGTGGGTATCTTTGAGATTATCATGATCTAAGGCTGCCACCATCCAGCATCGATATTTGTACTGTCTTTTAAGTAGTAGTAGTTGGCCTCTCCAAGGGAAACAGTTGTTTTTTCAACACCAGTTTTCAACCTCAAACCAAAATGCAAGCTGCCGAAAGTGTGAAAGTACAAAGCAATATTGACCGACGGCAATGTAGCCGCGTCAAGCCCATGAAGGTTCTAGTGCTAGGCCTGTGCAGAACCGGAACATTGTGTAGGTTTTCCCTCTTCCCCAGCTTAAGGCAAAAAAAACCCCCCTTGCGTGGGATCATGCTACGCGTCACATCGTAATGTCTGCTCACGGCAAAATCAGCCACTTGGCTGGCGCTCCAGGAACTCGGATATGATACATATCATATGACCTCGATCATGCAAAACCCCCAGGACGCTGTGATGTGGAAGGAAGCCTTCCAGGGCAAATACTACGGGGGAAAGAAGTACACTCGCGAGGATTGGGATGGGCTGTTGGGCCATGTTGAAGCCGTCACCGACTTTCCTGGGGCGGTCTTTGTCGAGGAGCTGGTGGAGGCCTACCCCGACGCCAAAGTAGTGCTGACGCTGCGCAACGTGGACGACTGGTATGTGTCCATGCAGAAGACCATCATGAAACAGGCCTACAGCCCCATGGCGACATTATTGGGCTGGATTGACCCCGTGTGCTTTGGCGAGGGGAACCGCATGTGCCGCATAGGGTTCGACGCCATGTTCCGGGGTGACTTTGCGCGCAACGGAAAGCAGGCCTTCCTTGACCACTACGACCACGTTCGCCGCGTCGTTCCCGCCGACAACCTCCTGGAATGGAGCCCGAAGGAAGGCTGGGAGCCGCTGTGCCAGTTCCTCGAGAAGCCTATTCCTTCAACGCCCTTCCCGCGGTCCAACGAGGCCGCCATATTCCAGGAGAAATCGGCAACCGTGGTGCGTGGCGCCTTCAGGCGCTTCTTCACCAAGGTCTCCCTTCTTGGCGTCGGGATTACGGCCGTCTACTATGTGGTGAAGTTTGGTCGCAAGGGGGCTTTCTCAAAACTTTTTGCCTCGTGGATCTAAGACTGTTGGGGGAACAGGAATTGATTCCCGACAGACGGGATAGACGGGGTTCACTTGTACCAGAATTCTTTTTTTTTTCTTTTCTCACGTATAATATTTTTTTTTGTATTGATACGCTACTTAAGTGAAAAGTACCTAGAAATAATTTGTATCAACTAAATAAATAAATAAATAAACAAATAAACAAACCCATTGTTTCAAAACCATAGGTATTGCCAGTTACAATGCAATGCGACTATCATTTTTTGGTGCCATCTGAGAGGCCCACTATTCAAGTAGTCGAAACACGATGATTTCATGATCAATTTTGAGGTAAAGTCCCGATGATTGTCATTAAAAATAAGGCATCCTTCCCTACTGATAGGAGAATTATCCCAGCCACCGTAATTGCCTTTTGAAAAACAATCCCGCCCAAACATACTACAGAAGATTAGGTGCCTGACGTGGCCTGCAGAGGCGGAAAAACAAGCCGCTCTGATGCAGGCGCAGAGGCTCTAAGTTTGGTTCCTGTGGGCCGGGGGCCAGATGGACAACAAGACCGAATGGAACAGGTGGCCCTGGCATGCATACGAGTCAGATACCCGGACGCTTGGCTGGCTGCAGTGCGGGCCGTCCTCAATTGGCCCAGCATATCGGGATTATTGACAAATTCTGGGACTTGGTGCATTCTCTTCGCCAATGCTGGGTGTTGGATATCCCCACCGTTCCCGTGTATATTTCCAAGATTGTGTCCCCAATGCGGGCGGGCCGAAGGGAGCAAGCAGGTCGGGAAAGATCTCCGGCACACTGGGATTTCATCTAACTTAATTTACATTTTGAAGGTTAATTAGAGAGGGATATGTATCCAGCTAGGGATGATGCTACCAACCCCGTCTTGCGGCCCAGAAACCGGTGTTCTGGTAGACACCTTACGTCTAGATTAAAGTATCCAGCCACAGAATATTGAATAAACAATCACCAGTGAGTAATACTATCCTTGCAGCAATTGTTCAATTGCCGCGTTGCGCTGCCATTGGGTGGATCGAGATGATGTCAGGGTTTTTTTCTCCCGTCATGCCTAAAAGGGAAAGTCGATCTTTCGCCATCGATACACCCGCGTACCTTATTATAATATTATTATAATATTCCCGATATTTCTGCCCACTGCCCAGTGGGGATCGTATCTGATTGGTTGAACCAGTACTTCTTCCTTACCGATCCGTCCCATTGGCTCCGATCGATTTCACCACGTTCCCGCCGCTCCACCGGGATCCAGAGGGAGATCGGCACTCCAAAAGTCCCAAGGTTGCGCTTCTTTTCTCCTGACCAGCTGAACCTGATCTGATCTTCTCTTTCTCCGTGATCCGCTCTCTCTCTTCCTCTCTCTCACACTCATTGCTATCTTTTCAGAAAAAAAAATTTTTTTTTCTCCGTCTCTCTTTCCCACATCTCTCCCATCCACATTCTTTTCACCGTCCCTCTTTTTTTTCTCTTCTAATCCACATTTTCTGACTCCTCTTTTTTTTTTCTTGTCTATCCTGTCACTCATTGCTCAATATGCGTTTCCTCTTGTCGGCTGTGTTCGTTGTCGGATGTCTTGGAGCTCCTATTCTTCCGCTATCTCCACTCGTCTCGAAGGAACAGGCGGAGGGTATGACCCAGGTATGCTCCGCGATTGCCCCATTGGATCTCGCTTAGCTACAAGATGCTGTCGACGAGTGCTAATCATTACTGTAAAGGATGGTGATGTGGTGAGTGCCCCCTCCGTAAGCCGCGTGCTGCGATTGCAAATACTAACAGACCCATGATTCAGGCGGTATGTATGCCCCATCGTGTTGGCCTCTCGGATCGATTTCGGTCATGCTAATCACAGGTGATCGTCTTGTGTCTCAGCCTGTATGTTCATTGTCCCTTGGATCCGTGCTGCTGATCAATCAGAGCTAATCTCGTGTCACGGTTCAGTATGTACGTCTTTTTGGCATAATTCTGTTGACACAATAGGCATAATGATCACTGACTCGAGGAACCCTGGTAGAATGTAAGTCTCGGGCCTAACATACCTCAATTTTCATAGTGTATGAGCTAACTGTACTGGCCCATCTCCAGAATGTATGGATGCAGCCTTTCTCTCTCTAGATATCCAAAAGACACTACTGACATACAACAGGGCGTGAGTATTTCTTGTTCAATAAGATCCACGCACCTGTACTAATCGCAGACTTTTCTATGCCTGGTAGACTGTAAGTCATTGCATCGTTGAGGATATTGACCTGGTGCCTCCCACTAACTTCTACAGGTGGTATGTACCCTTTATATATCCTATGCATGATGGGAGCCCCACTAACATAAACCTGTTTTGGTTTTCCAGAACGTGAGTATCATCCCTTCCTATTTGAGTGCTCAAGCTAATCAACCTGCAGAACGTAAGTTTGGTCTTTTTGACGTGTCATGGTTAATGTGATCCGTGGATAGCTGACAGCAGATCTAGAATGTAAGTCCCCCAGAAACCCAGCTATGATCACAATGCTAACCCTCCACAGATTGTGAGTATCTCGCCATACGTCTTTGACTAACTTGATGATGACCATCTAATGATGAAATATAGAGCGTGAGTTGTACCTGAAAATATCTCTTGTGCACTACTAACTTCACCCAGTTTGTAAGGTTATCTAAATCCATTGTGTTGTATTGAGACTAACAAAGGGCTCTTCCCTAAAATACAGTTGGTAAGTGAAATATGTCCTGCACTAGCTTCATTATACTGACCGTACCCCAGAGCGTAAGTATCTTCAAGACGGAGACATGAGATGCATTGACTGATGTAATGGGTCTGTTCCCAACGATACAGTTGGTAAGCTTCCCGTTCTCCTTGCCACTGCAACTGCTGCAAACTGACCTTCACAGTGTGTAAGTTATCTCGTTCTCCTTGATACGGCCGGGTGTTGATACCAGTGTCAATGAACCAGAAAAACAAGGTAGGCTCCCTTCCAATGATTCGTGTGGCCATGGCACTAACGTGTGTAGCGCGGCGAGAGCGAGGAGCCCTCCAAGACCACCGAGGGCAATGTCTCCCCCACCAACGACGGAACTGTCAACAACAATGTGTCGTTCCTGCGCCTCTGTTAGATCAGCGCCGCCTCAGAAGGCGTAAGTTTCCTTTTACTCCTGCTGGTGGGGACTCAGCTGATCGATCTAGGATCCGATCCCCCACCACTCGCTGAAAGGTGGACAGAGATCGGCTAGGGCTTGCCAAGATGGAAATGGACGTTGAGGGAGATTGGTACATATGGGTCATGCTTTTGTGTCTAATACTTAACGATAATGGAAATGGACAGACGTCCATTTACTTTTTTCAACCCCCTAAACCTAAGCTTAAGTGGGCGTAGATTCGACTAATGTAGATTATGATCCGCCCGACAGGGAACGTCCTTGCATCAGTACGCCTTAAGTACCTAGGTAGATTTATCGTTTTCGTCTTTGTCTGTGTATGTGTATTTGCTGTTTGCGGTATTCTGAGACTCGTATAGGAAAGGAAGCACGTAACAAATAGGGGCCTGTTTCGATTACATCCCTGTAGCATCACAAAATCACAGAACTTCTACGTGTATCTTGATACGCCGATCTAGCCTGTGGAAACATCGGTGCTCTATCTATAACAACACAGCTGATGGCGACTTATCATGCCAGTTCCTTGGGCGGTAAGAAGTACAAGATATCTTTTGAGGGACTGAGATCTGAACATACTCTTTTTTCTTTCATATTCAGTGAATTATTTGTGGAATTAGTAATGATGATGTATCCCTATATTCCATTAATTTTAGCTGTTGTGGTGGTATTTATTGTCCAATATCCCTCCAATAATAGATATATATATTCGCGCATATCAACAACCTCACCCGTAATAGAATACGCAAACCATCTCCGATCACCTCGCATATCATATTGTGATTAGAGTTTCCACTGGTCATCCTGAATTAAATAATTAAAAATAGTAATATTGGATCAGGCTAATTACGGTGAACTTTTCTAACGTATTAAGTTTTTTTAAAAAAAATAACAAAAGAAAAAATGAAAAAAATATTCCCTGACTCCTTCCTGCGCCACATGAGATATTCAAGGACGCATTTAGTTCTTGCCCATAACGGCGCGAGCACGGCGATCTCTCACAGCTTGAGCCAAAGCTCGCATGGAGACATCGGTGGTCTCCCAGTCAATGCAGGCATCCGTGATACTGACACCCTTCTCACAGCCCTGAAGACCCTTGGCGGCCTTCTGGTTGCCCTCGCGGATGTTGGACTCCACCATCACACCAATAATACCATCCTCGCCCTGGCGGAGCTGGTCCTCAATGGTCTTGAGAACCTTGGGCTGGTTTCGGTGGTCCTTTTGGGAGTTGCCTGTTCGGGGGGACATCAGTATTAATTACTATTCAGAAATAGATTTCCGTAGCAGACGTACCGTGGGAGCAGTCAATCATCAGGACATCGCGCTCACCCTTGCTGCGAAGCAGCTCACGAGTAGCCTTGACACTCTCCGCGTCGTAGTTGGTTCCGCGAGTACCACCACGGAGGATCACGTAGCCATCCTCATTGCCCTTGGTGGTAGTGATGGCAATAAGACCCTGCTTGGTGGTACCCATAAAGTGGTGACGGCCACGCATGGACTTGAGAGAATCCACAGCAGTGCCGACAGAACCATCGGTTGCGTTCTTGAACCCCACAGGGAAAGAGAGCCCAGAGGCCAGCTCGCGGTGCAGCTGGGACTCGGTGGTGCGAGCACCAACAGCACCAACGCTGATCAGGTCAGCTATGTACTGGGGAGAGATGGTATCCAGCATCTCGCTGGCAACAGGGACACCGAGGTCGGTGATATCCGCAAGAAGCTTGCGGGCGACCTTCACACCCTTGTTAATGTTGTAGGTATCGTCGACGTCCGGGTCATTGATCAGACCCTTCCATCCGACGGTGGTACGAGGCTTCTCGAGGTAGGCACGCATGACGATGCAGAGGTCATCACGCAGCTCTGCGGCCAAATCACGCAAGCGGTGGGCATATTCAAGCGCAGTCTCGGGGTCGTGGATACTGCAGGGACCAACAAGGACCAGCATGCGATCCGACTCGCGACGGATGATCTGGCGGGCCTCCTCACGGCTGTTGAGGACGGTCAGGAGAGAGTTGGCAGTGAGACCGATCTCGAACTGGATGAGCTCGGGAGGTGCAAGGGGGGAGTATTTCTCGACTGTAGTAGACATGGTTAGCTTTTGGGAACTACCGCAGGTTAGCCAGGCAGAAAGGAGCACATACTGCGAACATCGTCTGCCAACTTCTGTCGGAGAAGCTCAACATTGGTGGCGTCCAAGACGGGTGCAGCAGCAGATGTAAGGGAAGGCATGGTGAATATAGATAGGAGGACGGGAGGAGAGAGAAGTGAAGGAAGAAATTAGAGTGGTAAGTGGGATATTATAAGATATTAAATAAACTATTAAACAACAATGGCAACGTTCGACCTGTGGTCGTAGTAGGAGGGTGAGATAGGAGAAAATAAACAGAGAGTGTGAGAGTTAACCGTGATGCCGGACACGGCTTTATCAAAGATTTCCTACGAGGATCTCATGCAAAGAGCTTCCAATTCACCGAGGCTGGAGACCGAGGATCATTGAAAGCTTCAGCTCCTTGATCGAGAAATTTTAATTATTCGAAATATCCAAAACTTCGTCCACCCGGTCCGCTCATACTCCATTGAGCGACGTACTCCATAGCGCACCGCACGAGCGCCTCCGAGATGACCTGATACGTCTCCTGTCACAGTATAAATCAGCTAGCCACTTCTGACCCGCCTGGGTCTCACGGAATAGACACCGAGAGACAGAATGAGAGCAAAAGAGAGAGAAAAAATCACTCGGGGTCCAGTCGATTGGGAGAGAGTGGACCGGAGGATGGTGCTATCTCGAAGCGAGCTAATTTGTTTGGGATTTTTGTTGTTCTTTCATGGAAAAATAGAAAATTGGGTTCATCCCTGTGGGCTCAGGGCATCAATCAGAGATCGTATGGAGGTCGATCCATGGTCGTCAGCATTGGGGGATGAGGCATGGTTGACAAGGCAAAAAGATCCAGACACGGGGAATGAACAGTGGACACTAAGGGTGGAGTGAGATCTGAAGGAGTGTACTCCGTCCGACTAGCTGAGAAAAGATAGCATCGCGATTTCCCGCCTGGTTCCATGTGGTGGGCAAGAAGGAAAATAATAATATTCGATGGGTGGACTGTACACCTCATCGAGTGGATATCGATTGACAGGGCATCTGATGTATGGTGTGGATGTATGTATGTATGGTATGTTTTGTATTTCATTCCATACCATACATACATATACACCATCCACGCTAGTAATTCCGCCTCTAGCCAGATCGGGCGAGATCGGCAACACGAATCGACACTCGATAGCCGCCTTCCCCTTTTGGGATTGGTCCGCGATCCACTTCACGGGAAAGGCGACGCTAACCCGATACGGATCTATCCTTACTTCAATTTCCAGTTTAGGTCAGTTCAATCTTACCTCACATCTCCATCCGTCACCATGGTTTATACGCATTATTATTGTGGTCATATTGGGCACCGTCGCATCCTGCAAGGTCCTTTTTCGTCTGACCCCCATACTCGATGCTGATTTGGTTTCACTTTCCAACCCAGCAGTGAGGGGATTTTTTTCCCCTGCTGCATCGTATCAACCCGACGCAATGTCGCTGCATGTAGATGTCGTCAACACGCGTCGCCTTAGGAAAATACTGCTGGGGACAGACCTCTCCGTACTGCTTCCTTCTCCCTGGGTCAGGAACGCGACCAATCTCAGAATTTGTCACGATCCCCGTCTCCAGTCTCCAATCGATCGTCTTTGCAGCTCGACGGGGGATCCACCCAAGTCCACTTACCCACGTCCCTCTCTGCCTTCCTTTCTGGGTGCAGCAGCCATGCCTTGCCCGGAGAGGCTGCCGACTCTACCGGGATTCTGAGAAAATGTTTATTACACGCTGCTTACACTTTGACACCTCACCATAACTCACCCTAACTGCGCTGATGTGTCAAACTAGCGATTTCTCTCACATCCCTGGTTGGCTCGGCGGATTAGCGAACTCCAGTTCGCACCATTTGTCGCCGCAGGGGTGGAGCCTCCTTACCCTTCAGCTGGATTATGAATCCATTGTTTCCATATGCAATGAATTGTTGTCCGAGGTGGCCCCAAGGGTGGGTGAGGAATCTTGCCGACATTGAGACGAGACCCAGTGTCAAAACTCAAATAAAGAACAGTCAATGTCGCTACTTTGAGCAGATTTCTCCCCCCCCTCTAACTCACTTTCTCACGTCACTCTTTTCTCACTCCCCCCTTCGTTTCTTCCTTCTTTTCTTCTACCTTCCAGCGTGTCAGACTGGTCTATCTGCGGCTGGCTCTGGAACATTTTATAATACACTCGCAATATGCCGTCGACTATTATCGACGATGCTGGAAGGCTTCGCCAGCGTTGGGCACAGCTGGTGACGGATGTGACACCGTCTCACCTCCCTTCCGGCTTCTTTCCCAAACAATCAACTAGCTCCCCTGTTGGGCAGTTAGATGTCAGCTTGCAATTACCCCTCATCCATGCCTGCTGCCAGCAGTGTGATGTATCCCCCCTGAGCCTCGTCCAGGCCGCATGGGCATCCGTCCTTCGCTCTTACTCAGGGTCTGATGATGTGATGTTCGCTGGCATTGGCCTTGAGCCCCGAACCACCAAAAAGCAATGGACGAATACCTCTATCTTCAGAGCCCGTCTGGAGGCTGAAAGTGCCCTCATCTCCGCCATGAAGGAAACTCGGGAAGAAGGATTACTCGAGGCCGAAGCCCTTGTGTCTGTCCCAGAGGCATTGCAAGTCTTCACAACCCTTGACCCGAAGCCGTGCAATTCGGCTATCTGGCTCAGAGATCCTGCTTCGAAGAGTGAACTATCCCAGACCGATCTTGTAAATACTAAAGCAGTGAGCTCTCCCAGCGTCCAACCCCTTGAGATAATATCATGGCTAACAATAATGTTTCATAGTTCGATTATGTACTTCGCATTGACCCATCCTTATCTACACTTAATTTAATTTTCCAAAAATCTACGGTATCTCGTGCCCAGGCCGAGTATATCGCTAACACATTGTCCGACACTTTACAACATCTCTGTGTTGATCCACGCCAATCTGTCGGTAATCTGTCCCACCCAAGTGAATTGGACACCCTCCAGATTGAAACATGGAACCATGTTGTCCCGAGGGGCAGCACGGCTTGTGTTGATCGTTTGATCGAAGATGCCGCCAAGCGCTCTCCAGATGCTCCCGCTCTGCTGGCCTGGGACGGCCAGATGTCATACGCTGAATTCAACCAAACGGCCTGTAAATTGGCTGCTTACCTGGAAGGTTCTGGCGTTCAACGGGGACAGTTGGTTCCAATCTGCTTTGAGAAATCTATGTGGACAATCATCACCATGATCGCACTGTGGAAGCTCGGTGCCGGTTTTGTTCCCTTGGATCCCAGACATCCCCGCCAGCGCCTGGACACTATCATTGAATCGGTGAATGCTAATACAGTTCTGGTCTCGGAGACCAACAAGGAGCTTCTGGATGGCAGCGTACCACAGCTTATCGTCCTGGATGCCGCTCTGACAGACAAGATCCTATCCAGCCCGACCATCGAGTTCGAGTCCCAGTCGCAACCCCAGGATGTTTCTTTCGTCATGTTCACTTCCGGCAGCACAGGAAAACCCAAGGGTGTGGTTCATGAACATGCCTCCGTCTCATCCAGTGCACTTCATCATGGGCCGGCCATGAACATCTCCAACAGCACTCGTGCCTTGCAGTTTGGTGCCTATACGTTCATTATTAGCACCTTCGAGATCTTCACCACGCTCATCTTTGGTGGCTGCCTGTGCGTTCCATCAGAGCATGACCGCCACACCGATATTCGCCCGGTGCTTCGTGAATGGGATGTCAACTGGGCGATCTTCACCCCCAGTTTCGCGCGATCCCTGAACCACGAGGACGCCCCGTCCCTCGAGACTCTTATTCTGGCCGGAGAGGCAGTCGCTCAAGACATCATTGACCGTTGGTCCACACGGGCACAGCTGATCAACATCTATGGGTCAAGTGAATGCTCTGTGTGTATGATTGGCCCTATGGCGAAGGATACTCCACGAACCTGCATTGGGCGCGCGACAGGTGGGCTGTCGTGGATTGTTGACCTAAACGACCACGATCGTCTGGTTCCCATCGGTGCCGTTGGAGAACTGGTCATTGAAGGTCCCACGCTTGCCCAGGGCTATCTGGCTGAACCTGAGCGCACTGAATCCGTGTATATTACCAACCCGTTCTGGGCTCGCAAGCCTGATGTCACCCGCCGCTTCTACAAAACGGGCGATTTGGTTCGCTATGGCGATGATGGTCGTGTTCATCTGATCGGTCGCAAGGATTTGCAAGTCAAGATCCGTGGCCAGAGAGTTGAGCTGACAGAAATCGAGGCGCATATGCGCGCTATCAACAACAAGGTCAAGACTGCAGTGGCCATGGTGCACCCGGGCGGCAAGGCTATGCTGGCTGCTTTTATTTCGAGCCAGAGTGGATTTGGCCCTGAATTTGCTGAACCATTCCATGCCATGCCTAATGATAAAGAAGCCATCGCTGCTCTGGCGTCCCAGATGAACAGCGAGTTGGTGGAAAGGCTGCCACCATACATGATTCCATCGGCTTTTATCCCTCTGCAATATATGCCGCTGACTGCGTCTGGCAAAACAGACCGTCGCATGATCACGACATACGGCTCCGGCCTTACTCCCGCAGAGCTCGCTGCAGTGGCTGGAAGTGGCACTGCCGCCGCTCGCCGCAGACCCTCCACTGCTGCGGAGATGAAACTGCAGCAATTCTGGGCTGATATCCTCCATTGCCCGATTGAGGAAATCGGTGGAGAGGATAACTTCTTCCATCTTGGTGGTGACTCCATCGAAGCGATGAACCTTGTGAGACACTGCCGTGCACAAGGCTTCCAGCTTCAAGTCAGCGACATCCTTGAGAATCTTGTTCTTAGTGATATGGCCAAGGTGATGACCGTTGGCCAATTCCCCGACGCAACCATCGCCGAGCCATTCAACTTGTTGGGAGAAGATGTGGACAACGTTCGCACCAACATCCTGGCTGCCGTCAGCGTCTCGGACCCTGAACTCATCCAAGACGCCTTCCCTTGCAGCCCCCTTCAGACCGGTCTGATGGCATTGTCCACCAAGATTTCGGGCTCTTACGTGGCGCGACACTGGTTGGAGCTCCCCAACAGCTTGAGCATCAATCGCTTTAAGGAGCTTTGGGAATTGATTGTCGGTAACAATGATGTCCTTCGCACCACCATGGTCGAGACAGATGACTACGGCACTGTGCAGGTTGTCAACCGGGCCCGAGTGCAGTGGAAGCATGATGTTGATCTCGAGAGCTATCTGGAGTCCGATGAGAAGTGTCCCATGCAGATGGGCGACCCTCTCACCCGATATGCCGTCATCAACGGCGAAAAGACATACTTCGTTCTCACAATCCACCACGCCATCTACGATGGATTGTCTCTGGAGATGATCTTCAATGACCTGGTGCAGGCGCTTCAAGGCACTGTGCCGCCCGCTCGTCCTCAATTCCGCAACTTCATCGAACATGTCGACCAATTCAACTCCGACAAAAAAACCAAGGAGTACTGGCGCTCGCAGCTGGCAGAGGGTGATCTTCTTACTTTCCCGAATCTTCCCTCCGCTACTTACCAGCCAGTGGCCGATGGCTCGTTCGTGCACAATCTGCAGCTGAACCGCAGTGGGCCATCAGATTTCACCACTGCTACCTTGATTCGAGCTGCCTGGTCTCTGCTTCAAGCCCGCTACTGTGATTCTCCTGATACGGTCTTTGGATGCACTGTCAGTGGTCGTAATGCGTCCGTCCCTGGTGTGGAGGACATGGTTGGACCTGTCATTGCAACCGTCCCCATCAAGGCACACGTCAACCCTGAGCAGTCTGTTGCCGATTATGTCAAGGGCGTCCATACCCAGTCAGTCGAGATGACCACTCGTCAGAACTATGGTCTGCAAAACATTGCCCGTGTCAGCGAGACCGCGGCTGCAGCATGCGCTTTCCAGTCTCTCCTCGTCATTCAGCCGGCTAGCGCTGTGCCCGAGGACTGCCTCCTGGAACCATTCTCTGCTCCTCGTGCGAAGTTTAGCACCGTTGCTCTGACATTAGAATGTAGCCTGTCTCCCGACGGTGGTGTTCTTGTTCATGTTCATTTTGACAGTGGCGTCATTGCGGAAGGACAAGTTGTTCGCATTGTTCACCAGTTCGAGCATCTCCTTCACCAACTTGTTGCGGCGCCCCCCATCAAGCTTGCTGAGCTCGAGTTGATCAGTCCCCAGGATAGGGAAGATCTTCTGGCGTGGAATCGTAGTGTTCCCGACGTCACGTACGACTGCATTCACAACCTCATCGCCAGGAACACAATCAAGAACCCCGATGCTCCTGCTATTTGCGCATGGGATGGTGAACTTACCTATGCGGAACTGGAAAGTATCTCTTCCAAGCTCGCAGCTCACCTCGTGAACGCGGGAGTTGGCCCTGAAGTCTTTGTGCCTCTCTGCTTCGAGAAGTCAATCTGGACTATTGTTGCGATGATTGCCACCATGAAAGCAGGTGGTGCCTTCGTTCCCATGGATGCTTCTCAGCCGACTTCTCGCATGCAGCTCGTCGTCAAGGAAGTCAATGCACATGTCATGCTGTGTTCGGAGAACGAGCTTGGCCGCTGTCCAGGCTTGGTAGAGAAAGCCATCGCTGTTGGCCCAGGCATGACGCAGGCTACCACGCCCAAGACCATGACCACTCCTGTCAATCCAACCAACGCTGCATACGTGATTTTCACCTCCGGTAGCACGGGTACACCTAAAGGGTCTGTCGTCGAACATCGCGCTTTCTGTACTGGAGCCATCTCCCACAAAGAAGGTCTTCAAATGGGCCGTCGCGTTCTCCAGTTCGCTTCCTACACCTTCGATGCCAGTATCCTGGAGATTCTCTCGACCCTGGTGCAGGGTGGCTGTGTCTGCGTCCCATCCGAGTCGGAGCGTCGCGGTAACATCTCTGAAGCTATCACTCGTATGAACGTGGACTGGGCTGTCTTGACCCCTTCATTCGTCAACACCATTGACCCGACCACTGTGCCCACACTGAAAACTCTGTGCTTGGCCGGCGAAGCCATGACGGCTGCTCACGTTGCATCCTGGACCCCCCATGTACGTCTCGTGAATGGCTATGGCCCTAGCGAGTGCTGCGTCTGCAGCTCATCCAACCCCGACGTGCGTCCTGGTACTCTTCCAAATGACATTGGTACCTCTGTCGGTGCTGCCTGCTGGGTCGCGGACCGCGACGACCACAACAAGCTCTCCCCTGTCGGGTGCATTGGCGAATTGCTCGTGGAAGGACACACTCTGGCTCGCCATTATCTGAAGAATCAGGAAAAGACCGACGCTGCGTTCATTCCGCGTCCATCGTGGCTCCCATGGACCCGGTGTGACCGCCTTTACAAGACTGGTGATCTAGTCAAGTATGCCGCCGATGGGTCGATCTTGTTCATTGGACGAAAGGACACTCAGGTGAAGATTCGTGGTCAGCGTGTGGAACTTGGCGAAATCGAGTACCACCTGTGCCTGCCTGCTCAAGTTTCCCAGGCTGTCGTGGCCTATCCCAAGAAGGGCCTCTACGCGAACAAGCTTACTGCAATCCTTGAGCTTTCCGGTGTCACTGGATCCAACATGACTCCCCTGTCGAGTGCCCGTATCAACAAGACCGGATTTGACCTGGAAGTCCTCACCAAGTACCTGTCGGATACCCTGCCTGTCCACATGGTTCCGGTGATCTGGATTATTGTCGAGAAAATCCCCAGTTCGTCATCGACCAAGATTGATCGTAAGACCGTCGACAACTGGCTCGCCGTGCTGCCGTCTAGCTTCGAGCCCACCATGGGCATCAAGCGCGAGGGACCCGCTGTGTCTACCCTCCGTCCTACTGAAGACAAGGCGATTGCCATTAGCAACAAGATTGCCACCCTGGTCAACCGCGATGACACCCCGATCAAGGGTCGCGACTTCAATATCTCGTCCATGGGTATCGACTCAGTCCAGGTCATCAGTTTGGCCAGCTTCGTGAAGCAGAAGTACGGCGTCAAGGTCGACGTTTCGCGTGTTCTCGATGGACATATGACCGTGCGTGGTCTGGCGTCTCTCATTGACGCCGAGCTTACCGGTGCTGTTAAGGAAGAAGCCCCGATGTTCGACGCCATGAAGGAAGCCTCTGCGCTGCTGAAGACTATCATGAAGAATTCAGTTGTCAAGAAGACTGTCTTTGTGACGGGTGTCACCGGCTTCCTTGGAACGCAAATCCTGCGCCAGCTCTGCGAACGCACCGATGTGGATCGCGTCATTGCGCATGTTCGCGCCGACACCCCCTCGCAGGCGTTCATGCGTGTCAAGGATGCCGCCGTTCGCGCCCAGTGGTGGTCCGATTACTACCTGGGCAAACTCGATGTCTGGGCGGGTAACCTGTCGCAGCCTCGTCTGGGATTGAAGCCTCGACAATGGGCTTCGCTGACTGGGGAGAGCCCCAACGACGGGCTGGTGCATGCCATCATCCACGCCGGTGCCGCGGTGAACTGGAATGCGGGAACCCACATCCTGCGCGCCGCCAACGTGGATTCCACCGCCGAACTCATCAAGGCTTCCGTCACTTCCCCGGCTCGTCCTCGTCTTGTCTACGTCTCCGGTGGACACCGCTGGCACGTGGGTGAGACCGACGCCGACATCGCGCGGGAAGTTGCCCAGGCCAACGGCTATGCGCAAACCAAGTACCTCTCCGAGCTGCTGGTCAAGCAATTCGCCGCCCTCCATCCCAACCAGTTCGCCATTGTCAAGCCTGGCCTCATCCTTGGCACCCCCGAGGAGGGCGTTGCCAACACCGATGACTTTGTGTGGCGTCTAGCGTCGGGCGTGGTCGACGCGCGCAGCTTCAGTCTGGACCACGGCGACGGATGGATGTTCGTCACCAGCAGCACGCGTGTGGCCGAAGAGACCATCAACCAGGCGTTCTGTCCCGCCAACGGAATGAAGACGGTCACCTTCATGACAGACGGCATCACGGAGCGCGAGTTCTGGGAGATCTTCTCGCGCGAGCTGAAGTACCCGATCAAGCCGGTCAGCCACTCGGCTTGGCTGCAAATAATGCGCAACTCCATCCAGAAGGATACCAACGCGCACCCGCTCTGGCCCGTGTCGCAGGTTTTCGATGCGGTGCAGGGCCGGCTGGGAGGGGATCCGCTCGAGGACGCCAGCCTGGTGACTCCGTCGCAGAAGATGCACGTCAAAGCCACAGTTCGGCGCAACGTGCAGTTCCTGGTGGAGGCTGGTTTCATCGCCAGCCCTACCGGGAAGAAAATGAAATATATGGCCGACAAGGTGTTCAAACGGTCTGGAAATGTTTGGGAGAATGTGAAGGGAATGGTGAATGGGTCTTAATTCTTTGGTCCTATAGGATGGACTGGTCTATCTTTGATGATTTCATGTGCTTTTTTTTCCCGTTTCATGTACAAAATTTTAGCCTAATTGTTAATACATTATTTCGACTTTTCTAGGTAGTTCTGGGGAGATTCTCAGAGCTGTAGTATTTTTTTGGATTAATGTGTATAGCTGTAGAGGGAGAATAATGGGCGTCTGAATAGAGGCGTTGGTTCTGGATGGCCAGGTGGACGACCAGAAAAAGCATATATGATGGATCGTCCACAGACAAAGAATCTGATTGATGCATCAGCTGGACTATTTGATCCATGGATTGATCGTCCCACTTGGCTCCAGGCGAGAGGATATAAAAACCCCGTCAGCCCCCGTTCTCTCGGTCTTTCTTCCCAACTTCTCTCACCCTCCTAATCCACTCACATCCACTCACATCCACTCACAATGGAAGCCTTTGCCCCTGCCCCCGAGCCAGTCACTGAGCTCGGCCGCTATCGTGTGCTGTCCTCCACCGCTGGTATCCGGGTCTCCCCCCTCCAGCTCGGCGCCATGTCCATCGGCTCAGCCTGGTCCCAAGCCATGGGCAGCATGGACAAAGAGGCGTCGTTCAAGCTGTTGGACGCCTTCGTCGCCGCCGGCGGCAACTTCATCGACACATGCAACAACTACCAGAACGAAGAATCCGAAACCTGGCTCGGCGAATGGATGACGCTGCGCCAGAACCGCGACCAACTGGTCATCGCCACCAAGTACACCGGCGAATACAAATCCTACTCGCACGGCAAGAACAAAACCGTCAACCACGCCGGCAACAGCAAACGCAGCCTGCACATGAGCGTGCGCGACTCCCTCTCCAAGCTCCAAACCGACTACATCGACATCCTCTACCTGCACTTCTGGGACTTCACCACCTCCATCGAAGAAGTCATGGACAGCTTACACCTGCTGGTCCAGCAAGGCAAAGTCCTCTACCTGGGGATCAGCAACACGCCGGCCTGGATCGTCAGCGCGGCCAACACCTACGCGCGGCTGCAGGGCAAAACCCCTTTCTGCATCTACCAGGGGCGGTGGAATGTGCTGCTCCGCGACTTTGAGCGCGAGATCCTCCCCATGGCGCGCCAGTTCGGCATGGCGCTGGCGCCGTGGGATGCCATGGGCGGGGGGAAGTTCCAGACCAAGAAGGCGTTGGAGGAGCGCCAGCGGTCTGGCGAGGGGTTGCGCAAGATCATGGGGGCGGAGCAGACCCCTGATGAGGTGCGGATGAGCGAGGCGCTGGCCAAGGTCGCGGAGGAGCAGGGCGTCGAGTCCGTTACGGCAGTGGCGTTGGCGTATTTGCTGAGCAAGACGCCCAATGTGTTTCCGTTGGTTGGGGGGCGGAAGGTCGAGCATCTGCAGGATAATATCAAGGCGTTGAGTATTCGGTTGACGGACAAGCAGATCGAGTTCTTGGAGAGTGTCAAGCCCGTGGAGAAGGGGTATCCGCATAATATGCTGGATGAGGAGCCTGGGGTGACGGGGAGGAGGGGGATGCCGTTGGCGCCGTCCGGGAATATCGCCTGTGTGAAGTACTCGAAGGCGATTGGATACGATTAGGGAAAGTAGATATATTAGATAGGTAGATTTGGATATGTACTACATGTTCATTTTTTCTAGTAGCAGATAATAATTGACAATATGTGCGTGAATGTGTTATCCTTCACCCCGTGAGACACTACTTGTTCAGCACCCCCGGCACTCCTTGACCCAGATGGGCGCCTGCTGGTACCCACCGTTGTTGGCGCCCAGGTAGACAATGTTCTGGTGCTCGTCGACCTCGGTGGTCGGCGCAAAGGCCTGCTCGCCCTCGAAGGTGAGCCAGCCGTCGTCGGTCATGGCGAATCCAGAGGTCTTCGCGTTGTCAGGCAGGGCGCCGGAGTGAGGGATGGTCAGGCCGATGGGCTTGTCGGCGCCGGCGATGACGTAGAGGTTCTGCCATGCGGTAGGGGGAGAGCCCTGACGGGTGTAGGTGGCACCACCATTGGCGCCGTGGACTTACATGGTGGATCAGTTAGAGTGACTTGTAGATATCAATATGGGGTGGGGGAGAGCATACGGATGAGGATGGGGAGGGTGTCGGAGACGTTGTGGCTGATGACGGCGTTGGCTGGTGAGAGTTAGCGTGTGTTTCTGATATGGAGATCTCTCCAAGATATCAAGATATACATACTTCCATCAGTGAGAACAGTGTGACCCCCCTGGGCGACCAGAGTGAAGGCTTCGGGGAGTGAGGCCGCAACGGAGGCGGCGACGAAGGAAGAGGCGGCAGCGAGAGAGAGCTTCATGGTGTAGATGGAGAGATTGTTTAGTTGTTTGGACGAGTGGATTGAATGCGTTAATGAATTAGTTGAATGAATTGCAGAATAATCCGTGGTTCCACAGGAACACACGGGGTATTTATAACTATCCGGATGAACAGATGACATTGATGGATTTAGGGCTACCAGCTGCAGCCGTAAGGCCGTCCATGTCTTAGATTTATTATTATTTATTGGATTTTGACAGTTTAGTCTCATCTTAGTCATGCTTCTGGTTTCTTTTTTAGTTCTTTTTTCGGTGATTTTTCGGGTTCTTTTTTCGCAGGATGAAACTCATCTTCCTCCCTTCTTGTATCCATGGAACATCCGCCGATGGACCAAGATCGAATCCAAGAGTTTATTCTGATCGAGAATCCATGGAAATCCTGCCTCAACAAGAACCATGTCTGTTTGATGAGCCCCACAACTATTGTCTAACCAGCCAATCTATTCAAAAGAACCCGAAGAAGGATCTTGCCTCCCATCCAAACAAAACACTGGTGATTGGGCATGAACCAACCCCCCAAGAAGACCATTCCAATGTATTCCGTAGTGGAGGGGACAGGGAGAGGCAAGGACGTGTCAACCAGGTAAGGATTGGTGATTCGATGATTATTCTTCTTCTTCTTCTCCATCGGCCACTGCATGTTTCACTCTCACCGACTCCACTGGCCGCTAATTAATGACCGCTGTCGATCACTCTCCTTTTCCGGAAGAGATCCCACCCCCTATTGCTGGGGATGATAAGAATCATTGCTATTAATACTTCCCTCAAAACTGTCCAGAATATTGGTCAAATCATCATCCTGATTGGGTTTTCCGCCTGAAAACTGCTGAAAACTACGACTCCTTTTCCACGGATGCACCAACCGGATGATGTCCTTTTTATGGCTCTATTTATAGCGGTCATCCAATTGAATGAATGGACACAGGATCGGGATTCAGGAGGAAATCCACATTCCTGTTGGGGTAGCTGCGCACAATCTGATATCAACCAGGGTCATGACTGGGGGGAAAACAGGGTCATGACTGGGGGGAAAAAAGAGTCATGAAGATTTATAGAAAGACAGAAAAGAAAAGAAAACAAAAACAACGCCAGGTCATCAATTGATATCGTTATAGCTTCCTAGTAAATATACACAAACTCATCATTCTCGCGATCCGTCAAATCCAGGAACGCATTATTGCCCACCTCCTCCGTGACTCCTTCTTCTGCTGCAACAGCCGCCTGATCGCCCGATTCCTGAAACTGCGCCTGCATCGAGCGATCCACCAGCTTCGCAGGCTTCCCGTTGCGCACGCGGCGGCGTTCCTGCATCTTATTGAGCACAAACAAGTTCGCCCACTGGATCAACACGATGGCCACCAGCGCCACAAAGATGCCCAGACACGCGCGCAGCCCGGGGTAATAAGCCGGCGCATCCTCCTCGTTGAACAGTAGAGGGCCGACGATATTCCCCGCCGACGACGCGGCGTTATACAAGCTCATCACGATGGACTTCTTCGTGGTGCCAGCCGTGTTACCCACGATCCACACCACGATCAGCGGGTTCCCACCGAACAGGAACGAGAGCAGATAATACCCAGCCATCAGGGGGCTCTGCACGGCTTCCGACCGCGGCAGGACGTGCAGCATGACCAGCCCCGCGATGACCGGTAGCATGAACGCCGCCATGATCGCTGCCTTGAGTCGCGCCTTCTGCGCCAGGTAGCTGGCCAGCAGGATCACGATGAACTGCAGCGCGCCGAAGGGCATGTTCAGCAGCGTCGTGCGGTACTTGTCGAAGCCGAGGCCCGAGAGGATCAGCGGGCCGAAGACGTTGGTCACGGATGCGCCGACATTGAGCAGAAACGCCATCCCGATCCACAGGTAGGTCTTGGGCTCGAGTCCGGATTCGACCACCTGGTGCATCTTGAATTCCCGGTTACCGGCACCGGTTTGGTTGGCGCGCAGCCGCTCCATGCCCTGCAGCTTCTCCTGGTCGGTGAGGAAGCGCGCGGAGGAGATGTCGTTGTCGAGGCGCCAGTAGACGAAGGGGGCGGAGGCGATGGTCAGGAGACCAGCAAAGAGAAAGATACTATGAATGAAAATGTTAGCTTTATTTATTCCCCAAGGGAGTGGATGAGTCCACGTACATCTGCCACTCCTTCAAGGCCCCGTCGATGATATGGCCGAAGCCATACGAGAGAACGGCCGCGATGATCGTCGCCAGCCCGTTGGTACTGTACCAGGCAGCAACCCGCAGCGGCTGTTCGGCACGACGATACCACTGGCTAGTGATGATGCTAAACAGCGGCAGACAGCCAGCCTCAAACAGACCCAGGAAGAAGCGGGTGGCCATCAGCGCACTGAAGCTGTGACACGCAGCCATGGAGGCCTGGGCAATGCCCCATCCCAGCACCAGGATGGGCATGAGGATACGATGCGGCACCTTGACAATAAGAAAGGACGAGAAGGGCTGCCAGGCCAGCTGGGCGATGGGGGAGATGGAGCCCACCAGCGAGTACTGGTTTCCGGTCAGGTGAGCATCTTCCTTCAGGCCGAAGGTGGCGCCGTAGCCCAGCACCGACTTGTCGAGGATCTGGAGAAAGTACACCCAGATCAGGACGACGAGGATGGTCCGATCTGTCTTGTTGCGGATGCGTTTGCTGTCTTCCTCGGTGAGTGGGACGCGCACGACGTTGATGGCGTCGAGGTTGGCCTTGGTGATATCATGGCTTTCATGAGGGAGATCAGGCTGCGTGGAAGCCATCTCCTTGTGGGCAGAGAGGGAAGTGTGATGATGATGAGAAGGAGGAGAGGAGGAGGAGGAGGAGATGAGGAAAACAACAACAATGACGACTACAACTACTCCCAGAGTCTCCGTGGGGGGTGGGAGGAGATTCTGTTTTATATGTGATATTCTACAGAGGGCTTTTTGTCTCAATGTAACCCCCACGCATTTTGCAGATTCAACAGGGAGCTGCATATGTCATCATAGTTTTCATAAGCTTGAAAGTCTGGGGAAGGGGCATGATTCATGAATTTGGCACACTATTGGCACATTATTGGCAGGGGGTGGGAAATCTCTAGGATCAGACCATCGCCAGGGTCTCATTTCTCCCCGCAAAAAAAAAAATCAAAATAAATCCACGCCAATAGATGAGCAGGCTAGAAACCCCCACGCGGGGACAGACAGTCCCAAACAACCCCCACGGATTGCGGAAAAGGACGGGGAATCCAATCCGGAGACTTGTGAAGACGGGGGACTGACGGACTGCCGAGGCTAAATTCCGAGATTCGGCTGGCGACTTGCCGATATCAACACATTCATAGATCACAGAGAATCCCACCATGATTGAAAACATAACAAAAAACACATCACAACGTATATCGGAAATCCACAGACTCCTCTAAAATCTTCTCATTCCGGTCCGCCTTACGATTGGCGTACATGAAATACACCGTCAACGAACCCGTGATAACAATAATCATCGCCGAAGCCCTGAAGAATCATTAGCCCTGGTCCGCCCCCAATGAACTCATTGCCCCATGCCACTGGTGGCTCCCGAGAAGAGGATACACTTACGTGATAGTCGCATAAATGCCCGGGAGGTACGACGGGGCGTCTTGGCTCCGAAAGACCAAACTCCCGGCGATACCCCCAATGCCCCCCATACCCACCATGATGGAGCTGCTAAGTGCGCGCTTCCATTGCCCGCGGATGTTGTTGCTCTGCCACGTCATACACGCCGTGGCCGACGCGTTCGTCGTGCTGGTGACTAGGAACATCCCCAGATATCGCACCCCGTTGCCGTGCGTGAACCCCATTAGTGCCAGTCCGATGATCGAAACCGCCGCGTTGAAGAGCAGAATCATCGACCGGTTCCGATATTTGTCGCCGGCCCATCCTTGCGCCACCATGAGAAGTCCCGCGGCGACGTAGGGCGGTGCCGAGAGCGCCTGGCTGGCTCCGACGGAGTAGCCCATGCCGTTCCGGAGGATTAGCGGGAGGAAGAAGGTGATGCTGTAGGTGACGCACAATAGGCAGCTGGATTCAAAGGAATGAGTTAGCATCGCGGCCTTCATCAGTTCATGTTCCGTTGGCTCAGTCTCTGCTCACCAGAAAATCAATCCATAGCACCATAACCGGATGTCAGCGGCGTGGCGTAAAAACCCCCGGAGGGAGAACTTCTCGGGCATGGCGTCGCCTCGGTCTCGATTCAGACGACGGATGATGAAAGCGGCTTCATTCTCGCTGAGGAATCGCCATGACTTGTGGCTTTTGTCGGGAAACTCCACGATCAGGAAGTAGGTGAGCAGGGCGACACAGCCGGTGATCTGCAGCAGACGTGAGAGACAGTCCACAACAACAGAGGGAAGAAAGCATAGATAGGTAGGTAGGATTATTCTTACCACTCCCTCGATGATGAAGATCCATCGCCAGCCTCGGATGCCCTGGATGCCTTCCATCTTGGTCAGGCCGAATGCGAGGATGTTGGCCAAGGCCTGCACGACCAGACCGATAGAGTAGAAGAAGGAGAATCGTTTGTGCAGTTCGTCTGCCCATACGGGTCAGCTTTATCCAACACTAGCAATAGCCCGGAGAGAACACCCAGAGGTTTCATAGGGAGACTGAGACTCACATCTGCTATACCATGTGGACAACAAATATACCACCCCGGGAAAATAGCCACTCTCCAGCACGCCCAGGACGGTCCTCGCTGCTAACACGTGTGTCCAGTCCTTGGTGAACCCGATGCCGACGGTGATACCCGCCCATGCCATGATCATCGTCGTCAGGAAGATTCTAGGCCCTATTTTCCGAATCAAGGCGGTGGAGAAAGGTTGGAAGATCACGTATGGGACGAAGAAGATGAGCATGACTAGCGACTGGTGCAGGTTAGTCGAGGTTGGTCGAGGGGGAGGGAAAAAGTGCAACATACATAACGATATCCTGTGGTCATGTGGAGGTCGTCATTCATTCTATGCCGGTCAGTATCTGTGCATCATGTCATGGCGGCTGGAAACACAGGAGACATACCCTGCTATACTGGCATTGGATACATTGGTTCTACCCCAGCCATCAGCGTGTATTCAACCAGAGACACCAACAAGGACAACACTCCCTTACCGATCCATCAGACAAATACAATAACCGATGCCTGTGATACACACCAGCCGCTTGTCGACACGGTGGACGATCTTCCGTTGCTCTTCATAGCTGTACACCTCATCGACGTCAATGTCCACGATGGTTCCCGATTCGAGCTTCTCGCTGGAAATCGAGGGGCTCATGAGGGAGGGCACTTTCTTCTCGGGGTCCATGACGCTGTCGCTCTGCATGCAAAATGGGTCCAATACACTGGGGATCGTGGGGTGGATGCGTATGAGTGGAGGTTTGACCGTTATGGATCCATTGCGATGGTTTAAGTAGGTAGCTTTGCCCCTCCATTCTCGAGACTCCGTGGTGAATTGGCGAGGTTATCCTATCCTGCGATAGAGCCAGTGTCGGCAATCACATTTGGGAGCCGATCATGCGGGGGAGTGGATTAGAAGGAATCGGTTTGTTATGCTAGACTTGTCGCTGGTATCTTCTTCATTCTTGTCGGCAATTCAGTCTCCCATGATAGACCTGATAATGCGAGCTGATGGGTCCTCTCCACTTTACCTATGCACTGTCATCCTCAATTAGAGCCTAGGTCTTGGCGGGGGAGATACCACGACAGCCGATGGTCTCCAGGTATATATCGACATGGCTGACGATGGAATGATTAGGGCTGGCATGGATGGTGGTATGTTATAAGCAACTACCATAGACAGCAGTCCCATCACATCTTTATCTACACACTTCGTATGAATGCCTTCGTTGAGGAGATTAAAAGGATTAAGGATCTGGCGACCAGGATGCAATTTCCCCGCATTTTGGTCGATATCAGCCATGATAATAACCCCAGCCCGAATTTAGGGTCGGCATACTCCATTCAGCACTAGCGGGGGACTGCAAGAGGATCATCTTGCCAGATTCAGTAGCCCAAAACGCTTCCCTTGATTACAACACCCGCTGGGGGTTGTCCTATTGGAGGATATCGACTATCGTAGACTATCTGCAGACGATGGCTCGGCTGTGGGCAGATAGCGCCTTTGCTAGTGTCGATCCTGCGTCTCTGGAGCCATCTCCACTGGCTGTCGCTACCGACGGGAGATTTCGATGACTTAATATGAAGGTTATCTTTGGGATTTACGTGGCTTGAGGAGTCTCGGGGGTCAGAATTATGCCCGAGGAGTTGTTTGATATACACGGTTGGATTTCTCCTCTCCATCATAGATATATGTGTGTACAGACTTTCTTGGAAAACGGCTTCACCACCTATACTTACTCTCTCATGTTTCCCAAACCCTATCCTCAAGAGGGACTAGTCCATAATAGAATACAGTGCGGAACAACTATGTCCCTGTTAACTAGAAGACGCGCGCTGCGCACCCTGCGGCCCTGAAACGATGAGAAAGGGAGGAAGAAAGAAGGCTGTTTATCTCGTTAACAGCAGTACAGGTAGGTAGCCAAGATGATCCCAATTGCTCTCTGTGCACAAAAAAAACAAAAGAAATGAAACCGGGCATATCCCAAGCGTACAGATAGCTCTCGGTCTTCTCCGTTGCATCCAGCTAATTTTATCGTAATGTTATGCATCAAGGAAGGCACCTCATCCTTTGTTGATGGGTCTTTCTTGGCCCAACCGGAGAGTGGTACCAGCGAGGTGTTCCATCTACCGGCGAGCAAACATATGTAAAAATATTCTCCTATTGTGACGGATTGACCCTTCTGATAGTCTAATGGTTGATACTAGGCATGAAACCAAGTCTAGCTGGTCGGCTCCGCCAAGGTTCGCTGGTATTGTTGTAGTACAGTGGAGCCAAATTACTAATTTAATCGATTTCCAAGGAAAGTCTTATTGATTGAATCGTAGGTATGGAACATTAGTGTTACACGTCCATATAGGCGTTGTATATTTCTGAATTATGATGTATACTGTTTCTATATTTTCACTACTGTAGTAAGTGATCTGAATATCTTGTCTGGGTTGGAAACTGTATCTCATTGCAGCTGGTGAATGACTCTTAAACTTCCTGTAGCATGGATAATATCGGATTATTTATATAGCCATAATATGTACCTGTGACAAAAGAAAAAAGTCTGAATAATACGAGGAAAGAAAACAAAGATATCTCACTTTTTGATATTCCCATACATCATGGCTTTCTTTCATGGAACCCTTTTAATCACTTGTTTTCTTCTTCTATGGACTATTAC
This sequence comes from Aspergillus nanangensis, assembly GCA_015844325.1. NCBI lineage: Eukaryota > Fungi > Ascomycota > Eurotiomycetes > Eurotiales > Aspergillaceae > Aspergillus > Aspergillus nanangensis. The sequence goes on along the minus strand of VCAU01000025.1, from coordinate 51,579 downwards.
TGCAGATGCCTATCAAGATTGGAAAGACTCTCCTGGAAGTATTCAACCTCGAAACCAGCTCGTTACACTGTCATTAGACGCTGACCAGGATGGTTGCTTTCCTTTCAATGTCGACCATGCTTCTACAGGATTGGAGGCCTGTATTGCAATCCAAAGTGATCAAGTTGTTGTGAATTATCCTGATATCTCCTCTATCAGCAATTCCTATAAGAATGTTGGTGTGGTTGTAGGCAAAACGGCTCCAACGAGTTCAGATATTAATGACTATCCCTTTACACTGGACAAAGGCTACTGTACTGTGACGGGCTCTACAACAACCTGCTCTGTTCCCATATCCGAGATTACTATCAATCCATGCTCGGGGACGACATGGAATATGAGAATATATGGCTCTCTTCCATCAGGCAGTGTTGGAATTGCTGATGGCCAGTTCAATTTTGGATGTGGAGTGCACACTACTTCTGCAACCAGCACCACCACCACTACTACAGCCACGCATAAACCGCCTAAACCCAAGCCCACCACAACTAAGGTTAAAGCCAAGCCTACCACCACTACAACCACTACAACCACGCCCATGACTCCCACACCAGCAATCATCAGTGTATCTACGACTACCACGACAACTACTGCTACCACCACTACTACCACGGAGCCTACCACTTCTACACCTACTACCACCCCGGCCATCATCAGCCTTACCACAACATCTACCACCCCAGCAACTAACCCGACTGCTACCAGCACCACAACCACTACTGAATCCACTACTACAAGGGTGGCTGTTCCAACTACGCCATCTGACACTACGTTATCTGACACCCCAACTGGCCCACCAATTACACCAACCACCACCCTGGCTATACTCGAGTCTATAGCTCTAACCGACGTGCGCTACACCAGAGTCACCAAGACAGGAACTGTGCGCAATGAGCAAAGCTGCTCAACTGTGACGAGTTTTATCCCTATCTACACAGAGCCCCCAGTTATTACCACTAAAACTATGTGCCCACGCCGGCTGCCACCACTACTATTTGCAATGAGCATACTTGCACCGCTGTGACGGGTGCTGTACCTTGTCCTCCCGAAAATAATACCACTTCGTCTCCTATGTTGCCAACTTCTGACGGAGTTGTCGAGATTGGGCCTTTGTTGCTACATACCCATGAACATTGTGCATTTTCCGCACATGATGTACTATATTTCGTTACCTCGACTGCATTAGTAGGTAGTAAATGAAACAAATACTGAATTTACAATTTTTTTTTAAAAAAAAAATTACCGACGTCGAGACTTTTGACTAAAACAAAAACAAATCTAAATATTTAAACAGTCAGCACTCAGCATTATCCATAGAGAAAACGCCAAAGCTACCTAAATAAGGACTTTAACGGTAGCAGAACAAACAGGCAGCACCGTGATTATTCTATATTATTCTTTACAATGACTCCCTTACACCGAGACTTTTTAATTAAATCTCTTTTGTTCCTCTCGACTGTATCTGCAAATGCATTCCAGCCAATTCAAGGATTATTCAGACATATTCAATTTCAACGCCGAAGCATGAGTGTCACATCAATATCAACAACGTTGTCAGCGAACAGTGCAGATGATAATTGTTTTGGTGTTGATGTCGACGGAACTCATACAGATTTGAAAGCTTGCCTCACAGCCCAGGATAATAAACTTCTAATCACTTATCCTGATATTACATCTCTGGAAAATGAATATAAGGATATTGGCGCGATTGTTGGATCATTACCTTCAGATAATACAGATCTTGAAGAATACCCCTATACGGTAAAAAGCGGTGAATGTACCGTTAATGGTACTTCGGCAAGCTGCGCAATCCCATTCGTTGATATCACTATTGACCCATGCTCGGGGGATATCTGGAACGCCAGAATACTCGGGGAATTGTCCAAGGACAATATTGAAATTGGTGAATCGGCCCAATTTGTGATTGAGTGTTCTATCGAGTTTTAGCACCATCACCCATGCTATAACAACACAGTCATTACTCCTACTACATCTGTCGCCACGACTCCAATCAGCATAGTTCATCACAAGTTACTCTGACGGCCGACTACACCAGGACCTTTTGAGCGATCCATTTATTATAATTGCAACTGTTTTTACAGCCTTCGCATCCGCAACCTCTACCACCGCTGGTTTTACTCGGGTTACTACAAGAATAGTTGTTTGCGATAAAGGCGCCTCCTGTACTGCTTGTACTAGCAGCTTCCTACTATTGTGCCCCCACGACTCAATCAACCCTGGCATCAGTGGTGAAGTGTACCGATGTGGAGATTGTCTATCCTTCTGTGACCTCAACAATGTATGAAGGCAGCAGTTACACACTTTAGCAGCCAACACAATATATATACTTGGGAGATGGCATGAAAACCGGTATGGCAGACGGAGAAGAAGGCTGACAGGACAGATATGATGAAAATTCAAATCTTGAATAAGTTGTCTCATGTTTCTGGATTAAGTAAAGGGTAGTATATGTTCGATTAATATATATTACAATATATTTTAGTGTAATTGATTCTAAAACGGTACTATGAGTCTAATATTTGATTATATAAATTTATAATAGAAAACCATATCATAAAGATCTACATATAGATATACTGAAAATATTATATTTATTAAGCTAATAGTGGTTGAGATGTTGAAGCTCAAAAAATACTGAATTAGTATGGGATACAGAGAGATCTCACTTAATAAGTATATTAGTTAGTGATTCTTACTCGAACAAGTTATTTTAATCTATTTTAATAGTCTAATATATTATTTTCTTTCTTTTCTTCTTATTGTTTCAGGGCTGCAGCGTGCGCAGCGGGTGTCTTCCTGTGCCCTGAAACAAATGCAGTGAGAGAAGGGGGAAAAGTAAACGAGCCCATGAGAGCGTATGCAAAAGACTAGTGTTTTGCTGTAGGGAGCTTCCTTCCACGCGTTGTTCTCATTCGCCACTGCACTTTCTCTTTTGGTCAAGTCTTTTCTGCGTTTTTCTTCCCTGGGGAAAGCTCTGCTCTAGGTTAGGGTTATAGGGCTGTAGATACAAGTACGTATGGCATGATTGCTCTACAATCGCTTCTAATGCATCCAACTTACTGCCACGATGTGTAGTTTATTCCCACCCGTGCGTTCGCAGATAGGCTCCGTCCACTTCGCTCGTATAACAGTCTCATTTATAGTTTTACGACACCTCATTTCTGGCTACTAACCATACTACATTATGGTTTCCCATGTCTACCCCTCAGGAATATGTTTCTCGATCTTGATCTTTTCAAGATTTCCCATCTGCACCAGTGTCTTTTGCCTCTAAAAAACCTCTCTCGTTGTTCCTGTTCACCTTGTGAGCATCATGTTCGCATATCCGCCGAAATACTCCCCGTTTTTATGCCCGGCTTGTTACTTATTACGTGTGCCATCATCGGTCGAGACACGGCCCTGCCTAGGCTGTCAGATCCCGATCCGTGCGGACCCCCTCAATATTCTCTGCCCGCTCTGATCATCGTCTAGACCCGCTGACAATCATACGCCTATTTCCTTAGATATACGCCTATACTGGCCTATTAAAACTGGCCCACTTTGTATGGGATTTTGGAAAACGCACGGATCACCCCATACAAAAACTACTCCCCACCAAGTTTCGGACAGATACCTTAACGATTGTGCGCATGATGAGTGCCCAGATGGCTGTATGCCCTGGTGTTATTCGTGGCTCTGTTTGTAGATTTTAACTGGTAAAAAATATACTTACAGGCAACTCCTGCCTTCGATAAGGCTTTGTTTAACCTCTTCGCTAACTCGTCGCATCTCCTTACAGTACTATCCATCTACCAGCGGCCACTCTATCTCATTTATCTCTGTCTTCTTGGAATCTACAGCCTTGATATGACTATAAAACCTTTTTGCAGCGCAGCCTGGCGTTATTAGCTGCTCCAATTGTAGGGTTAAAAGAAAAACCCATGTGCAAGCGACTCCAGATGTCCATGCAAGTTCTTCTAGCCGGCTGCAAAATTCGCGTCAATTTTAAAATACTTTTAACGGAACAGCACACCTACTCTCCGTTATGGTTCGCGAATCGATGGAAGAGTATAGGTGGTAAAGGCGATTTCCGGATCCCCTGTATGGGCCAACTGTGTGGTAACGCGTGGTAAAGAATAGTCCGCAGGGGAGCTCTATGTCTACGGAAAAGTGATACGCGCTAGGTTTCTTGATTTTTCAGTCTGCATTCAGAGTAGAGCCTTTGCATTTGCATTACGATATGGGGAAAACCTTATATAAGGCGAAAACCCATATCAAGGCCTATGACAAGACCCCCGGACCCCTCCAATACACTATATATGCCACCTGCTCTTATGTCGATAAAAGCCCGAGAGCACGGATTGGAGAAATCGGAGCTTGCCATGGTAGCTGTAAGAGTTAGCGGAAGAGAATGAGAGTATACTTAGATAGTTATAGACCGCGAAGAATACCCATTCTAGCACTAAAAGAGCATAGTGTAAGCCCCATGTTAATGTAAAGCCAAAACATCAACCGCCAAGATGATATATATAATACTTACACACTATATTTGCCATTTCAATTAGTAGAAGATTTACTCAAGATTCAGAGTAGCTTTTCTTCTGATCGGCTCGCTCCCCACCCCTGGTAGTTTTACCACATTCCCATAAGGATTGCATAGTAAGACTCACTTCCTAACATATTCATATACATCAACATAAGCGTTTCACGCCGATTGGAGGGTAGAATATCACTCACACACTACTCATCTCAGCCAATCAGAGCTGTATCTACAATTCGCTAAGTAGCAATACTCACAGACTATAAAAATTATCAGTACTGTCAATAATTAACGATTGCTCCACTTACTCTCTGAGCGCAGAATTAGATCAGATTCGGTTAAAATATTTATTTTTCGGGGTGAAACAGGGATTTTAATTCCAAACATACGCACTGCGAGTATTAATCATTGGCTGTAGAAAATTGTGGTCCAGATTATCTTTAATACTTACTGCCTATTATTCAAATATCAATATCAACATCGTCTTAAATATCGCCAGCAATTATCCACGGGATATATGTTCACGTACACACTATTCAAAGTATCTTGTCAGTTTTGTATTGTATTTATATAGACACGGTGATATCTTGGAATGCCAGAGATAGGGAACTCACCCAGTTCTAACGGTCTTCTTTAATATATGCCGGGTTATCAAGGACTAATGGTTCATCTCATCACATACCGCCTGTTAACAAATTAGTAGTCCATTAGGTGGATCTCTAATGCCTGAGTTTTTCTCACTGTCTATTCAGCCTTGTCAGCAGTTGTACAGATGTAGAGGGGCAAAATTGAAGCCAGACATACAGCCTTCATTGCATTTAAGTTATTAGAATATAAATATTTCATTAACTTCGCTGGTTTCTAAAAATCGAGGCTTCGTACAGCCTGTGCTCTTTTGTTACCATAAAAAGTCGTTTCTGGCTGTAAGAGCACTACTCGCATCCTATAGTCCAGTTCAGTATGTCAGAATGCTAGTATAGGCAAATCAGAAATGTCATCGGGGTTTCCATACATTCTAATTTTTCATTACTCGAAAGATCAACAAATCTTCTTGGTAATCAATTTACTCACAGGCTATAGTATAATTTAGCGCGTTCATGTTAAGGATTACACAATTTTATACTCACATACTGGAAAGTCCCAAAACAAAATAATCAGCTATAAGGTCTCTGGCAGTTCCACTGGCGGAATAACGTACGCAAGTCTAGTTAGGTAGTTATATCGAGTATGTTAGTAAGCTATTGGAACCAACAACACTTCATTAATTTAACCAGGGGTATAGATTTCTGCAAACCTCCAACACTTACCGCTCGCCTAACTTGTTCAACATTTGCAGATGGTACTGCAACTGCAGTCCCTGCAATAGCAGCGAGAATTAGAATAACAAGACGCATGTTGAGTTAACGTGTATGTTACGATCAGCGAGACAAGAGAGAAAATAAGGGTTGAATAGAAACAGGGCAATATGGAAAATGCGTATAGGAGATATTTCAGTAGATCGACCCGCCTTTATATATTAGTAGCTGTTCCTGGAGAAACAATATTAACTCAAGTTGCCTTACACAGCCGAGACTCCCAAGCAAGGGTAAACGCTCTTACTATAGTAGATATTTTGAAGCCGATCAGTTGTGCATATGCGTATCCCTAGCAGTAGGTCCGAGTGGCCAAGAGAGAGAAAGAGGGAAAGGAGCATAAGGTTTAAGATTGAACCAGTTTATTGAAATCATGTAAGCATTATTGTGTTCAGTAGGTTGGTCGGTTCTAGCTCTCCCAGCCATTTGGATACTCCCTTTTGAATGCTTCGGCTTCTACAGGGTCCAATATAGACCGAATGGTATTTTCAAAGTGATCCTAACCAAATTTCTCCTGTTTTCGTTAGTACCTGGTATTAGTAACATATGAATACCTGCAGCGACAGAAGCCTTGCTCAAGTTCAGTTGCAAAGTTTTCGAGTTTGAACGCCCTTGCAAGCAGCACACCGCCTTCTCTAAGACTATACCTCCAAATTTACATCATCGTCGCGGTGGTTTACTTGGAATATCACTAGATATGTATATGCATGATAGCCTTGCTTTGGTCTGGCGGTGAAACCTTATTCAAATGTGTCCGTACCGCCATCGGGCACCGTCAATGGCTCCCCCAATACAAGAATATACACGACTCACGGCATGAAATTGGCGTGTCCTGAAACGAACAAAGTGATCGTACGCAAGGCCTACGCTTGATCATATTTCGCTACTACCCATAGTACATTATGGCTCTCCCAATGTCTACCCGTCAGAGTAACACTGTCGGACCTGCTCCAGATCTAGATGACTTTCATGCGGACACCACTGACGCCATCTTGCTGCCGCTTCTAGTGGAGCCCGAAGCTATACCAGATACGGAGGAGCGCTGGTCACACGTAGGGGACGTCCCTCCGGGTGCTTCACTGTCCAGTCTGGTCAGCGAGATCATTCCTTTGAGTAGAAAGCAAGCCATGGTTATCCAAAGGATTCTTTCCGAGGCGCTTAGCGGGGCCTGTCACCCATACGATTCGTCTCAGCGACAACAAAAACACCTTTACGTCGGGAATGACCATTTACCCCAACTCTCCTCCCCTACGCCCGAGAGACGTTCGCCGAGGATGCGGAAACTTTCTCTGCAGATATATTCTTGTTCAATCAAAATAGTTAACCTCCTCTCGCTTCGGCTGCTATGTCATCACCCGCAATGTTGGCTTTTAGTCCGCTCAGTCCATTCTAATGGTGAAGCCGTTTTCCGGAAAGTCTGTATAGACTAAAGAAACAACCCAGTTAAACCGGAGACGGATTCTTGCGTCGGAACTCATCATTAATCTGCTCCATCTTGACAAATTCCACTCCCTCGTGCGATTGGAAGTATTCAATCAGCCTAAGCCAGATAGATAGATCAGCCAATTTTCTTTCTCTCCCTCCGGAACGAGACCGAACCTACCGTTCATGCATCAACAGCACATGTGGCCTCCCCGAAACATCCGGATGGATCGAGATGGGAAACACAAACTCATCATATTCCCGATAGAAGTAGTCGAAATGATCCCGCCAGATGTCCTCCACGTCGCGGGGATTGACCCATCCATGACTATTGGGCGCCGCCTTGATGAACATCATCGGGGGCAGATCGTCGATATACCAGTTGCCGGGGATCTCGACCAGCCCCGTCACCTTCCCTTTCTCCAGGGGCTTCATCCACTCCTCTGCCTTCTTGGAGTAGTCGATCTTGGTCCATGAATCGCCGGTGCGGAGGTAGTAAGCCTGGCAGTCGTGGTGCGACAGACTGTGATCGTACTCGATCCCGTAGTCTAGGAGGAGCTGGGCACCCTCTGTGCTTGTTTCCCACCTATTGGATTTCCTCATCGACCACATTAGATTTCACCATGTATCTATCTATACGTAGAGAGAGAGAGCAGGAACAGGAGAGGCAAGACATACCACGGCGCCACACTCCCCCTCGGCGGCTTACCCGCAAACTCCGTCAGAAGCTTAAACGTCTTATCCAACACATCCCGCTGCTGCTCGATGGTCATATCCGACGGGTTCTCATGCGAGTAGCCATGCAGACCGATCTCGTGTCCGGCGTCCCGCACGGCGGCCATATCCTCGGGGAACGTTTCAAGCGAGTGACCCGGGATGAACCAGGTGGTTTTGATGTTGTACTTGTCGAAGAGCTTCAGCATGCGCTGGGTGCCGACGGTGCCTGCCCAGATGCCGCGACTGATGTCGTTGGCGCTGTCTTCGCCGCCGTAGGAGCCGAGCCAGCCGGCGACGGCGTCGACGTCGACGCAGTAGCTGATCAATACGCGCTTTTTGCCCATGATGGTTGGATTGGATGGTTGTTTGTAGGATGTAGATTGTGCAGAGGGGATAGAACGCACTCTCTTTTAAATACGGGGGATTCGTCGGGGATACATCTCCGAATGCGGGGGTTGCCTTATCTAGAGGATTTCGTCTCCAACTGTTGGGGAGATGTGTAAAGAATTGATCCCAACCATTGTAGTGACCGCAAAATATATCTTAACCCAAACAAATGAAATCCAATTGACCATTTGCCATGATTTGTTTACCCATCTTATCTCTCGTCCCAAGAAGGCAACTTCACCTCCAACTGGCCCGAATTGGGGTTTGGGACTTGGAGAAGTTTACTATAATTATTATTCTTATAATAAATATAAAGATTGTAAAAACCATTATCTTTATAGCTATATACTCTATAATCTTGAATAAATATCTTAAATATAGAATTAAAATTATCACATTAATGCCCCAGTCGAGGAGCGTGTTATCAAACATCAAACTGGGAAAGCTAAATCTTAGGAACAGTGGTCGTTGCATCGGTAGAAGTTGTAGGAATTGAGCTGCCGATGCAGTAGCGGTATGCAGGGTCCAGAACGCAGGCATCTGGATCAGATGAGTCGTAGATAAGGGAAGGGTTAAGCGCTACGAGGTCGTCCACACTGAGCCCCGCGTACCAGGCAATATAAGCACAGGTATTCCCACGGTTGGTGGTGCGATTGGACCCGAACTGCGGTAGATTTCATAACCATCACAATCGGCAGATGTACCGGGAGCTAGAGGCAATGACGGAGAAGTAACGATGGGCGTGGGTGTGGCAATGTTTTTTAATCATTGATGGTGTTGTGACAGTACCTATTATACTAGTAAATAAGGTACAATAATCTTATTCTAGTATTTAATTCTATACTTTTACTATAAATACTGGATCGTAATACATAGATATATATTCTATGCATGTCGATCTTCTTCAGTGCCTAGAAAGTTGGCCAAAAGAACTAATCTTCTCCACAGTTGACTTGACTGCATGTAAAAATCAAATGTATGATAAAACAGACAGATGAAAGAAAGCCAATTGATAATTTGTCATGACTTTATCTTATCTCTCGATTGGGGAATTGGAGAAGGCATCCCGAGGCATCCAAACAAGACCCGAATCAGGGTTTGGGACTTGGAGAACATTTCCGCATGAATCAATCATCTTGGAAAAAATGGATAATAAATCAGTAAAAAGTCTTGGACACAGCCATCGGATTGGACCGCCAACCCACTATTCTTCCAGAAGATCCACTTGAAAATTACTATTGGCGTCGAGAATCCACATGGAGGGGCAAAACGGGCACAACGAGCAAAAGGGGGCAATTCAAGGATTGATAATCAAGACGCGATGAGTCCAATTATTTAAGAATGCGAGAGGAGACTGCTCTCTTAATCCACCATCATCGTGAACAATTCCCTCTGCTAAAAACCCTACAAACAAACACCATGCCAACAACAACCAAACTCTTCTCGCCCCTCCGCATCGGCCAAGTGGAGCTGCAACACCGCGTGGTGATGGCCCCCCTAACACGCTTCCGCAACAGCGCCGACAACCTCCCTCTCCCCATCGTCACCACCTACTACGAACAACGCGCCTCCGTGCCCGGCACGCTCCTCATCGCCGAAGCCAACCAAATCTCGCCCGCCGCGGCCGGCATGCCCCACGGCCCGGCCATCTGGAACGACGCGCACATCGCCGCCTGGAATAAGGTCACCGACGCCGTCCACGCCAAGGGCAGCTACATCTACTGCCAGCTGATTGCGCTGGGGCGGGCGGCGCATGCGCCCACGCTCAACAAGGAAGGCTTCGAGGTGTGCGCTCCCAGCGCGATCCCTATGGAGGCTGGTGGGGAGGCGCCGAAGGAGCTGTCCGAGGCGCAGATCCAGGGGTTCATTGCGGATTTCGCGCAGGCGGGTAGGAATGCCATCGCTGCGGGGTTTGATGGGGTTGAAGTCCACGGTGCGAACGGGTACCTGGTCGATCAGTTTACGCAGGATGTCACGAACCAGCGCGTCGATGGATGGGGTGGGAGTGTGGAGAAGCGTGCGCGGTTCGCGGTGGAGGTTGCGAATGCGCTCGTCGAGGCGATCGGCGCCGACCGCGTGGCCTTCCGTCTTAGTCCTTGGAATACCTGGCAGAGTATGAAGATGGAGGACCCTGTGCCGCAGTTCGCGTATCTGGTCGAGAAGCTGAAGGCGCTGAAGCTGGCGTATCTGCATGTCGTCGAGTCGCGGGTTATCAACAATATCGACTGCGAGAAGGGCGAGGGGCTCGAGTTCTTGCTGGATATCTGGGGGAAGACTTCCCCGGTGCTGGTTGCTGGGGGTTATACTCCGGAGAACTCGCTGGAGGCGGTCGATGTGCAGTATAAGAACAACGATGTGGCTGTCGTCTTTGGGCGCCACTTCATCGCTAACCCCGATCTGCCCTTCCGCATCAAGAACGAGATCCCCATCACCAAGTACGACCGCGATACCTTCTACACTCCGGTGCAGCCGGAGGGGTACCTGGATTACCCCTTTAGCCCTGAGTTCACTACCGCCCAGGCTTAAGTGAGAACTCGTGTCGAGCAAGCCGCTCTCTCCCCGGTGGAATAACGGCTGTGTTTTAGCGATATATATCCCTATAGAGAAAGAGAATACACATGACTTTTAGCGATTATAGGATTTCTTCTGTATTCTAGTGAGTGCAATGTAGAAGTGGTATATGTGTAGATGGTAATATAATCGACGATAACTAGCACAGTCACGATCCTCCACGTCCAGATTCCAGGAGAGCCGCATAGCCCGAAAGACCCTGGCCCAGGGTATTGATAAACCTCCACTGGGAGTTTTGCATGAAGAACCGCGACCAGATGGCCAGCACTGCCAGTGCCAGGTCGCACGGCTCACGACCCGGAATGGCCTCGTCGTCCGCCAAGTCCATCGAGTCATATGCCTCTTCCACCACAAGACGAGTCCAGTGAAGGATCCGTTTTTCGTTTGCTACAGTAGACCGGAGTTAGATAGAGTTGGAAGCAGACAATGATATTGGGTATATAATCACCGGAAAGCCTCCGTCGTGGCTCAGCAGCCACCGCCTGGAGCCATTTGCTCAACAGCACCACGCACTCGAAACTAGCCAGGGAATGACGCACACTCCAGAAAAACGCCTGACTCCGGGCCACATAATCCAGGCCGAGACGCACCGGGATGCTGACCGTGTGAATGGCGTAGATGAGCGCCGGGGTCATGCGCGCCCCGCGATGGAGAACGGGTAACTCGCTCAAGGCGCGCGCGATCATGGCCGGGTCTCGAGTGTCCAATTTCCGATACGGCCCGATGTTGAGCGACAGACGCACATACGCTAGCGCAAGCAACGAGCTCGATGTGAATGGGATGGGGCCGTTCTCGTTGGCCGGGTCGAGGCTGGACTCGGGGGCCTGCTGCCACATCAGGGTCCAACTGTGGAGGGCACGTCTAGAGGTGGAAGATTAGCTAGAAGGACAATACGAATGAATATCGGGTGGAAAATTCCTATGGTTGAGCTCACTCGAGTCGATTCAGCTCGTCTGCTGGAAGGGACGCGGACGAATCGCCCAGGTCGAGCGATAGCCCGCGCAAGATGTGGATGCGCTGGATCAAGCCATGCACGATGTAGTAGTTTCCGAGCGGCGAGGGGCGAGGATTCAGCACCGTTGCTGCGGTGGCATCGCGCAATAACTGTGCCAGCGCGTCATGGTAGAATAATTGGTCGTGGTCTACTTCCTGTCTGGCGGCTAACCATTCGGTAGAGCTGGTGGCATTCCACAACTCCCCGTGGCAGGGCAGACGCAATCGGACTTCGTGGTTGCGAATGGCTGGGTAGACGTTGTATGCAATTCCTAGCGATTCCACAAAGCTATAGGATGCGAGCTTGGTGCGGCGGATCGTTTCGTCCTCGACCCATTGGAGCCATTCAATGCCTTTTGAACTGGCTTGTTGGTTTGTCTCTTCCAACCCCGACGATTGCAGTCTTTCCAGCAGGAGACGTCGCAGACGGAATGCCTCTTGCAGCATGTCGACCCCTTCCCAGGCGGCGAAGCCCATCAGCACAAGCAGACATCTGATAACTTCCATGTCGTGGAAGCTGTTTCCAGTTCTGATCCATTCGTTCTGCCTTACGGGGTATGAAGAAACGGAACAGGCCACATCTTGCAACTCCAATTTAAGACGGATGATTGCCTTGGCGGCGTGGAAGAACTTGGTCGCATTTTGATGTTCAAGCCGGTACTGGGCACCGGCAGCCATCATCGCCAGGAGAAACTCGGGAGTCCGATCTGTGAAACGGAAGGTGGGAACATGCACAAAGAGCAGGTGCATGTGAAATCCCTGGAAGAACGAGGTCAGATAGCGAGTTAGTGTGTGGCGTGATGGGAGTCGGAAGCTTGGGATGTCGGCCTTGTATGGATCGAGACATGCAGCTAGATATGCTCGTTGGGCCTCGTCGACTTTGACGGGCGTGAACTTCTCGGTTTGTTGATGCGACTCTTTCATCACACGTCAGTACGTCATGTTATGCCGTTCATGGACTGCAGCAACAAGATATCGCACCTGAATCATGCACAGTATACACACCGTGGCCCAAGGAAGGGACCGACGGCAGCCAGCTACGAAAGGGACTGTCATCGCCAGATGCATCTGCAGTAGACTCGGCATTGGTGGGCTTATGCGTCGGCTGTGTGACTACAGGTACTGGTCGGCTCTCGTAGGGACTATCCCCCGTGAGTTCCAGTTCGAGGGGACCCCATTCGGCGGGGAGGCCGATGAGGTCTAGAAAGTTGGTGAATTCATCGAAGTGGTCCAGGCCATCCGGAGGCAGGGGAAGAGACTGGTCTATGTCCTGTCAGAAGCGGATTCAGTTGTACGTGGAGAATCGGATGGAGAGGACAACTCACAGGAATCAGGAAACGATGGTGTAAGAGACCCAGCTTGCGCATCTACATCTTCAGTAACTATTGGACATGCAGTTTCACTCATCCCACCCATTTCATCTCGCTGATCAGCAGGCAGAGGACTGGTCTGGGCCTCCGGGGAGATACTCGGAGGAGATTCGCGACACCAATGAGCCCGACGCTTCAACCTGCACGACGTGGGTGATGGCGCTGGTGGCACATATGTTACAAAGGTAGTATTGCGCGACGGTCTAGAACCCGCATGATCATCCAGCCCTGCCGCTGTCGCCACTGGGGAAGAAGATGTTGCATGATTGATTCTTACATGACGGGTGAGCAAATCCCGACGCGAGAAGCTATCGCCACAATGGCACCGAAAGGGCTTTTCTTTTGTATCTAAGCATGATTTAGTATCACTGTTACATCTATACACCAGGAGGTCTTGGCATACGTGTGCGCAAATGGCGTTCGAGGTGTTCTTTACGGCGAAAACTGCGGCCACAAAAGGTACACGATCGTTTGCAGTGGCCGGGCATTATTGAGAATGAGGTTGTTGAGTGCATAGCTCTATAACCAGGGATTGACGGATTCCACAGGATGCATGAGAAGACAGTTGGAGACAATTGGGGCTTTTTGGGAAATGTCTCCAACTGATTGATGCATTATTAATCATTGGTGCTATCGGAATGGAGAATTGGAGATGAATTTGTGGGGCTTTTTGGAGATCCTGATCCACCGAGGCAATCAATCCATTTCCTATCTGGAAACCAAGAGATAAAGCGTATATCCCATCTGTGGGAATAATTACTCTATAGAAGTCAGACTGAGCACAGGCAACTTTATTGTCGGATGGGATAAACATGAATGGACCACATTGATTAGGACTGTGCAACTATCAATTCGACATTTCGCCCCAGCCCAAAGATAGGATAGTGCAACAATCTTTTCACATGACTCGGTCAACCGGATTCAAATTGTGGCTTTACGTTTTCTTTAAACCTTCTAGCCTCCTCCATGGGCAGGGGTCTGAGGTTGAACAAATGGCTGTTTGGCTTCCTTGTGATTCTCATCGGCCGGGTTCTCTATCACGAGGGCGGGGGAAAGGGGGAGGGGGAGGAACAGTAACCCCACAAGTTTTTTTTAAACGATAGGAGAGTATTCTATTCGTTACTGCGCAGGACAAAGTGTGGCAGAATGAACATGGACGGAAGACTGACATGATGAGCGGGAGAGATTAGCCCTAATTCAGATATTCTAAGGACATCTTTGCCTCATGTCTTTCGCATTGGGACGTGTTGCTGCTACTGCTACGAAAATACAAACTCCATGCAAGATTACCACGTCTCCTTGATGAAATCCGCACATCGTTCCCCAATCCCATACGCAGGCATCTGAGTGTGTCCCCCATGGAGCGTCGGCATCACCGAACAGTCAGCCACGCGGAGTCCCTGGACGCCCCTGACTCTCAATTTGTTGTCGAGGACAGCCATGGGATTGTCATCCTGACCCATGGCGCACGTACCCGCCGCATGGTAACCTATTATCATCCATGATTAGCTTAGCCCGGAGTTATTTGTACAAGTATTGTAGACTCAATCAGGGGAAACAGCGTCGTCTTACATGTTGTCGCATGCTCCTTGACATAGGGAACCCATTGCTCCCTCGTCGTATAAGAGTGATGGGTCAGATCCGCCGGCCAAGATCCCTTCACAATATCCTTGGTGCCAGCACCTTTCATAATAATCTCATTTCCAAAGCGACACGCCTCCGTCAACACCAGCAGATCCATCGGATCAGCCAGATAGTTGCAGTCAATGACCGGGTTCTCGGTCGGATCGGCAGATTTCAGGGTGACAGTTCCGCGGGACTTGGGCGCGAAGAGCTCGGCAATCATGGAGAAGGCATGCTTATGATCGACAGGGAACTGGTCGTACTGCTTGGGGCCGCCGTAGCATTCGGTCGTAAAGAACTCGACGTTGGGCTGGGCCGGCGTCAGGCCCATGGGATCGCGGCCGGGTTCGCGCGGGGCGTCCTTCCACAGAGGCTCATCCTTTAGACGCTCGTCCATGCGGGCGAAGGCGAAACTGCCAAAGGGGAAGGTCGACAGGAAGCCTGACTTGTGCTCTTTCCACTGCATGTAAGTCTTGCCCATGTTGTCGTCGTGGTAGACGTTGAAGTCGGTGGTTAGGCCTGCTTTTTCGGTCTCGTAAAACATAAAGACGATCTATGGAGGTAAGTTTAGTTAGAACTAGGGTCTATTTCCCTGCTGAATATAGCTCCTCTCGTTTTTTGGAATTTGTGTCGTACCAGATGATCCATCAGATTCTTGCCCACACCAGGCAGCTCGACCTTGCAGTCAATAGCGAGGTTGGATAGCTCGTCCTTGGATCCGATGCCCGAGCGCATGAGAATGGCAGGACTGCAGTATGCACCACCCGAGACAATGACTTCATTTCTGGCGTGAAAGGAGCGCGTAGTTCCATCAGCCGATCTGGTCGCAACCCCCGTGGCGCGCAGCCCCTCCGCCCCGTCCTCCAGGAGGATGCGATCGACAGTCGTGTCGGTTTGGATGGTGACATTCGCCCGGTGGTAATCGTTGGTGATATAATCGGCGGCCGTCGTCCGGATGCCCTTGTGAACCGTCCGCGGGACGTGGCCACAGCCATGGGGAACATCGCCGGTGCTGAACATATCGTGGTGCAAGGGCAACCCCTGGGAAACAAACGAGTCCATGATCAAGTCGGCAATGGGCGCCAGGTCATGAGGCTCGGTATGCAGAGGCCCGTCGAAGCCGTGGCTTTTGTTGTCCACCTCGAACCAGTCTTTCGGGTTGAAGGTCTCTGCCTGTGGGAAGTCATTCATATATCATCTTCTTGAGGCCGACTGAAACCAAACAGAATGGCAATACCTTTCTCATGGCGGCGAAGAACTCCTCCCCACTCCAGCCCTCCAGTTGCCAATCATTATAGTCCTGCTTGGATCCTCGAATACATAACGTGCCGTTGCATCCACTGGATCCGCCGAGAAAGCGACCTCGACTGAGCTTGACCTGGCGGTCGTCGACGCCCTTCATGGGATTCGTGATGAGGTTCCAGTCGGTTTCGGAATCGAAATTGTTCGCCCATCTGGGGGGTGGCTCAGCATTCTGGTCCTGGAGAATAGTGTAGTGTTCGTCTAATCATCAATCCACATACCCTCCGGCCATGTGCACATTCTCGAGGTCTTTGTTGTGCTGACCAGCTTCGAGCACCAGGATTTTCACATCGGGGTTCTCTGCCAGTCGACCGGCTACCACGCATCCAGAGGTACCTCCTCTATTGATTGGGGGCGATCGAATCAGTTCTCTGTTGAATCTAGATAGAAACTATAGGAGTCGGGGGTAAAATCTCTCACCCGCACACAATGTAATCGTAAACATCGTTGTCTTCGATAGAGCCCATGGCGACGACTATCAAGGGCCTAGTGTTTGCGTGTCTCTAGAAAATACGTTTCCAGTTCGTCTTCATGGATATCTGGCCCCTTTTTAGTTTCCCCTCCAAGGCGGGGAAAAGATGATGTAGTGGCTAGCGCTGGCCCTAAAAGCTTACGGTGAATGCCTCGGATGAGCTGAAGACTGCGGAATTGGTCCTTGGGCTGCATTCCGCCCAAGAGAAGGTAGATATAATTAATTGATGTATTCACTGATGCCCATGTGGTAAAAAAGTCTTCTGGAAGGCTGACAGCTCACAACATATCCATGTGGTTTCTCCCCTCTATTGACAGGTCATATTCTTTCTCCCATCCAGAAAAAAAACAAAGAGAGAAAAAAGACACAGATCCACCGCAACCCCAGAATGGATACGAGTGTCCCACAACCCGATTCCGGCCAGATCGTCAGCGGGCCACCAAAGATGCTTTTTGCCAGAGCGGATTGTGCGGAGATGCTAAGTCCGCCGTCACAAAATGAGGTCCACTTTCCGTCCTTCTGTCATCACGAAAGCGAAACGGCCAGCGAGCTGCGATCTGTCAGATCGACATTTCCGGCTGATTTGACCAATCAACCCATGGTTCGGGCCACGGAGTCGATTTGTCTGCCGGCCATCAGATTAAAAAGGATTTAAGTGCATCCTTGGCGTCCCGCAAGAGACAGAGAGAAGAATAGGACGACAAGGGTCTCGAGGAACAACGATCCACTCCTCGTAAACTATCCCCCGATGGAGACGGGGATTTCCACGGGCGATCGAAGTATGTAGGAGGATGGCTATTTTGGTCCACACTGGGGGAGGGCACCGTTGGACGTAAAAAAAAGGGGGGGTTCTTGTTGTTGTTGGAATCGTGGAATATAGCGTCCGCCCAATAACGCCCATTATTGATTCAAAGGGCGAAAAGATAGGTCGAAAAATCCAGAACCTCCCTCTAGTTATCTGCACAATCCCAGATGATCGCCCTCCCAAATTCCAGCCGAGTCCGAAGGATTCTGGTCCCTTTTCCTGGATTATAGCCAAACAAATGCTGTTCCCTCGTGAAGATCATGGACTGGGGGCGTTATCGAGGGGAACTAGAGAGTTTCAAGGATCAGCTATACCACAATTGCCTTTCTGATAGTTGAAGCTAATGGAATGAGATGCATTTTTAATTAGACCAATAATTTAGCCCGTGGTTTCGCTATTTTATAACACTGGAAAACTCCCTCGTCGACCCCCAGAGCCCAGAGCCCAGACTTCCTGCCTCGACTGTTCTACGGTAGAAATCTCCCACCATGGGTAGCGCAACTCCCTTTCAAAAAGAGGCGTGGACCGAGTATGGCATCGGCACGGTGATTCTCCTTTTTCGCATCTTCGCCCGCCTCAAAGTGGTGGGTGTGAAGAATTGGCAGGGCGATGACTATTTTGCTATCGTCTCTCTCCTTTTTTGGACGGTCAGTCGGACAGCCCCCCTGACTCCTTGCATGTTTGTGATCTAATAATAAGCAGGCGGAGTTGACCATGCTGGAGTTGATTGGTATGTGCATTTTGATCTCTTCTTCTTCTAATCTCTAGCCTTGTCGGTGGTAACTAACCATATCTAGGGCAATATGGGACGAATATTGGATTTACCGACGACCAGCGAGCCGCCTTGACCGCGGACGAAATCGATCGCTTTGCTCGAGGATCGAAATGTCTTCTCGCCGGGTGGACCTGCTACGTGACGCTGATCTGGTCCTTGAAGGCATGCATGCTGTTCTTCTACAACCGCCTGACGTGCGTTTTCACCTATTCAGCCGCCAACCACCTTCTCCGCTAACATTTCTCGTTTCTTTCCCTTAGCCTGGGATTATTCCAACAGAAACTCGTCAAATTGAATGCCGTATTATGCGCCTGTACCTATGTCGCGGTGATCTTTACGATCTTCCTCCACTGTCGGCCGCTGCATATGAATTGGCAGGTGTATCCTGACCCTGGCCGTAAGACTCTCCCCATGGAATCTGATGCTGGATACTGGTTGCGAGCCTAACTTGGGCAGTCAATTGCTCTGCCGATTATGTGAATTATATTGTGATTGCGGTGACCAACGTTGTGTGAGACTTTCTCGGCTTTCTTCTTCTTCATCATCGTCGTCATCACTAACCCATTCTTTAGTACGGACGCAATTCTCGTATCAATCCCCATCCCACTCCTTCTCAAGGTGCGACTACCATTGCGCCGGTATGTACATGCGTTCTCCTCGACATTCCACTACCTAACCCATGGACCAGAAAACTCATCATCGGCGTTCTCCTCTGCGGCGGGATCTTCGTCATGGCAGCCACCCTCCTGCGATGCATTCTCTCCTTGCAAAGCATCGACAGCATCAACACCAGTACTATCTGGGCCATTCGTGAGACGGTAGGATATACCTGCCCAAACATTCCATGATTCGTCTTTACCCAACGCTATTTACCCAACGCTAATTAATCCACATGACACAGTTCGTCGCCATCCTAGCCGTAAATGCACCGTGCATTAAACCCGCCTTCAGCAGCTCCACCTGGCTGCGCTCGTCCAAGAACACCTCCTCCAAGGGCCATCCGCAATACGACAGCTACGGGCTGTCGGCATTTGGGAAGTCGAAGGGCAGCCAACTGGTGTCGAATGGGACTACGACAAATGAACGGGGCCATGAGGCCAGAGCTAGCGATGAGTTGGCGCTGCACGATCGCCGGAATAATGTGTATACCCCGGAGGTGCGTGCGGGAGGAGCCACGGATAGTAATAATAGTCTGTCGGATGAGGAGGCTGGACGGCGTAAGGAAGGGATTCAGGTCACCACGATGTATGAGGTTCGGAGTGATGCGATGCAGCCGCGGCAATCATAGTTAGTTCCAACTGCTGCTGTTATCTTCTTTTTCTGGTCGGCAATTTAATTAGATTTTCGTTAGTCTATTTAGTGTAAACCATGTAAAATCCTCCAGTTTCGGTTTGGAAATTTTGATGGACATTTCCCCTTTGGGTTTAGGGGGCGGAACATCGCCGAAATGAAAAAAAAAAAAAAAAAAAAAAGAAACCATCAAATCTCGTGATTCATATAGCCCTAATCCATTATAATTATGACGATGATGATTATTCTCAACTTATAGATCAGAACTATCATTCTTGTCCAAAGGCTTGAAATCCCCCTGGGAGCACGAGGAAAGTCCACCAGACCTTGGCAATGCTTGTCTATATGTACCTGAAGAGGATATCAGCAGAACAATAAGAGGTCTCCAAAATGAAACCCACTTCATCCAGCCGGGAGATTCTTGTTAGGTAATAATTTGCCATCAATGTAGTTAGTAGTTAGTGGATTCATGCAATGGAATGATTCAGTCATCTTGAAGCTGCAGAAAAATTCTGTGCTCTCTCGAGAAGAAGGACTCCCACTCTCTCAACCCTGACAACAAAAGCAAAATGACCGACGACGAGGTCACACCAGATCCTCCGATGGTTGATTCCACCGACACCAACAAATCTACCAGGAACCAAGCAGAATCCCCCCAGCTAGAGAATGAAGAGCATCTGGAGAAAGACGGCGGGAATGTCGACCCGCCGCAGCAGCTGAAGCGCAACCTGAAGAGTCGTCACCTGCAGATGATTGCCATCGGTCAGTTCATCCAGTTGATATATTATATCATCCTCGCCGATTCAAAAAAAACCCCGAGCACTGACACAAACCAGGAGGAACCATCGGAACCGGCCTCTTCATCGGCAGCGGCACAGCACTGGCACACTCCGGCCCCGCCGGCGCTCTCATCGCATACATCTTCGTCGGCTCGATCGTCTACTCGGTGATGGTGTCCATGTGCGAGGTCGGGACCTACATCCCCATCGCCGGCTCGTTCGCATCCATGTCCGCTCGCCTCATCGACCCCAGCCTCGGCTTTGCCATGGGGTGGATCTACTGGTTCAATTGGGCATCGACGTACGCGGTCGAGCTAACAGCCACCGGGCTGATCATCCAGTACTGGGACGACCAGCTGTCGATTGCCATTTTCATCGCGATCTTCTGGGTGGTGATCACGCTGCTGAACCTACTCCCCGTGCAGTTCTACGGCGAGATGGAGTTCTGGCTGTCCATGATAAAGGTGCTGACCGTGGTGGGATTCATGATTTTCGCCATCGCCATCGACGCCGGCGCAGGCCAGCATGGATATCTGGGCTTCCACACATGGTCCAACCCCGGAGCGTTTGCGCCGTATCTGATCGAATCGCCCGACTCGCTCGCCAAGTTCGTGGGCTTCTACTCCACCCTGCTGAGCGCCGGGTTCAGTTACCAAGGCACGGAGCTGGTAGGCGTCGCCGCCGGCGAGACGGAGAACCCGCAGAAGACGGTCCCCTCGGCTGTGCGCAAGACCTTTATCCGCATTCTCGTGTTCTTCGTGCTGACCATCTTCTTCATCGGCCTGTTGGTCCCCTACGATAACCCCCACTTGATCAGCGATGCATCGGACGCGTCCGCCTCCCCGATGGTCATTGCCGCCAACCTAGCCGGAGTGAAAGTCCTTCCCTCGCTGATCAACGCGGTGCTTCTGACCGTCGTGCTCTCGGCGGCCAACTCCAACGTCTACAGCGGCAGCCGGATCCTGCTGGGTCTCGCGCACGATGGCTTTGCGCCCTCGTTCTTCGGCTGGGTCTCGAGCCACGGGGTGCCGTACGTGAGTGTCTTCTTCACCGCTGCCTTCGGGCTGCTCGGGTTTATGAACGTCTCGCACTCCGGCGGCCAGGTGTTCAACTGGCTGGTGAATATATCCGGCGTGGCGGGGTTTCTCTGCTGGGGGTGCATCAACGCGAGTCATCTGGCGTTTATGCGTGCGCTGAAAGCCCGTGATATCTCGCGCGATACGCTCCCTTACAAGGCGATTCTGCAGCCTTATCTGGCGTGGTACGGGCTGTTCTTCAACACGTTGATCATGTTGACGCAGGGGTTCACGGCGTTCATCCCGGTCTTCAATGTCTCGGACTTCTTCGTCGCGTATATCTGCCCCATCCTCTTTGTCGTGCTGTATATCGGCTACAAGGGGTTCTACCGGACGGCCTTTGTGGCCCCGTTGGAGGCTGATCTGGACAGTGGCCGCGTGGAGAGTACGTGGGAGACATCCACGGCGACGACATGGAAGGAGAAAATTCGCGAGAAGTTATGATCATATGATGTTGCTATTAACTCGGTCGAAAACATCATCTCCAATAAAATTTTCTTATGTTCGTTTCGAAACCCACGTCAGAGTACACCTCTCTCTCTCTCTCTCTCTCTCACACACACACACACACTCTCATACACTACCACCAATCTATCTCATATATTTCCCGAAAAACCCGACTCCCCCAAACAACGCCGTCAGCCCCGTGAATATCACCAGATAGCTAAATTCACTGCCATATGCACCCCATGCGTGGCCTTGCAGGGAGGAGCCGGCATGGAAAAGTGCCTCACTGAGCGGGCCACTGACCATATTCCCGATGCCGCGGCCAGCCTCCATGAAAGAGAAGACCATGCGAATGTCGGCCTTTTTATCGCTGGCGCGCACCTCATTCGTGACGGCCGACCACGTCGACGAGAAACTCCCCGCACTCAGCCCATACAAGATGGCAAACAGATACAGCGGGGCAATACTATTCGACAGCCCCCAGATCAAGAATATAGACCCCACGGCTCCCACCGTAGCCCCGAGGATACAGTTCGACACATGGTAGTGGTCCACCATGTACCCCTGGATCACACAGCCGAACACACTCGTAATATTATACAGCGTCAGCGCCAACGACGAGAGAATGCCCGTGGCGCCGACCGAATGCGCATGCGACGTCAGGAAAATGCTGGGGATGAAATACCCCATGCCCTGCAGGATATTGCCCAGTTCGTGGGTCAGGAACAGCGGGTTGAGGAGGAAGCCGAGGTCGATCTGGCGGAGGCGGGTGTGGGTGTCGCGGGTGCGCGGCTTGTGGTACGGGATGAAGCCGATGGAGGCGACGAAGATGACGATCGAGGCGATGCGCAGACTCGTTTGCCAGCCGTAGCGCGAGATGAGCGCTTCGAAACACACGGGGAAGATGGTGCCTGTGACGGCCGATCCGCTCTTATCTTGGTTAGCCACAGTGGAGTAGTAGTAGTAGTAGTAGTTGAATCAATGGGATCTAGTGAAAGGAGAGACAGAGAGAGAGAAATTGAAAGAGAAAAACGAACCCATATTATACCATAGGCAAGCCCCTTCCGCTTGACGAACCAGTCCGGCACAAAGTACACCGATGGCGTGTTGGCTAGCCCACAGCCGATGCCGTATGCCACGCCCTGAGACAGGATTAGATGGTTGATCGTAGTCGAGAATGAGCCCAGAGCTAACGCCAAAGACATGACGAGGAGGCCTGCCGTGGAGACCCAGCATTGGATGCGTGGAAAGGCCATCATCATCGAGATGGTGAAGGGGAAGCTGAGATATGCCATCCCCTGGAATGGAATGGGGTTAGATTGGAGTAATGAGAAAGAAGAATAGTGGAAAAAGTGTGAGAGGACATACGGTGCTACATGTTCCGATGACTGCAATGGAACGGGATCCTTCAAATGCCGGATCATGTCGATAGTGATTTTGAAAGACACCGAACGCTGTTGGAAAGCCTGTCACGGATGGAGAAACGATTAGGATGTCGATTAGAAGGTAGTTATAGCTAGATGCAGATCAACAACTCACCCCATCCCACGGCCTCCAGCACAAAGCACGCCGACAGAAAGAGCCATGCTCGAATCCCTCCGTCCACGGGGGGTAAATTCTCATCATCAGGCTTCTCCTCCCTCGTCTGATCAGAGATATGTGACGCCGAATGATCCAGAGGGTCAGATTCAACACGCCCAGGCTTCTCATACTCAGGCTTCGTCATGGTTGTCGACATGGTACGATTTCAAGGTCGGGGGGTCCTGGATCTGGCCCTTCTGTCCGTGGCCGATGGATATCAAGATATAAATATAATATATATAGCTCTTTAGGAGGGGGATAAATTGGGGGGGGAGGTGGGGGGGGGACACGCTCCCATGATGCCCATAGCACAGATACCCAAGATTTCTTAAGGATCATCCATCCCTTGTAGATAAAGAGCTCTCGAAGCTCCACGACGAAGCCTGAACAGAATCCCCATGGAGTTTAGCGTAGGGTCCTGGAATGCTGCATGCTCGTCGGTGGAAGCTTGCTATGTGGACTGGTCGGGGGAGCTCGTGACTCTGTGATTTCTGATGGTTGAGGATGGCTTCTGGTTTAGGGGAGCTGCAAAAGGATATAACCTGACGGTGGTCTTGTTACTGCGATCGAATGCCATGTCAGTATAAGAGTGAGACAGTGAGCTTAGCCTCGATCCTTGCCCTGGCACCTTTGGTTGGGAATCAAAGAGGGGACGATCGCCGGGCGTTGAGTCGTCATGAGGTATGTATATCAGGAATGTGGGCGACGCTTCAACTGGTCAGGGATCTGCTTTTCCTTCTAATCCCCTCTCTATAGGGCATGAAGATATTTCCCCGTCCATTCAAAGTCAAATATCGTAAGTGCTCACACGGACGATGTTCTTCTGCAATGCTCCGATTGGGATGTATCGTCCAATAGTCTGGCCATCTGGGAGGGAGGATTGTATCACATTGGGGTCTTCTGGAAGAAAATATCCCCGGTTTTCTTGTTTCTTGACTTCCTTGAATAGAACCGAATCAATCTAGTAATTGAGGTGATACCAGTTCACGCACCTCATAATGTCTGCCCCCTGTTTTTTTTTTTTTGTTTTTTTTTAGGCCCGCCTCGGAGCGACTTCATACGTAACCTGTAGGAGCTGATATCAGCCCACTTGTCACACCAGACCTTTGATTCCGAATGACTGATGCTTTAACAAACAACGAATGGGAGAAGAATAAGGAAAGATTCGAATTACCAAGTCTGAGACCGAGGAAGTAAGCCAGAAACACCCCACTGCAACTAACCCTAATTGCATCGTCCGTCTCGTACGAAGTAAGCGCTGATCATCCTGCATAATCCGCCCAGCTTCCGCCTGTTTCGGTTAAGTCCCATCACATTATTGGATCCATTAAACATGACGACAGCCAGATGGATTTTCAGGCACACCACAGCGTCGTTTTTATCAGCCATCGATGCGAAGGCTGTCAGCTATTGCGCAAGGGCGGCGATGACCCCGAAGCCTAAATCTGCGGCCAATGTCTCAGGATTAAGTTTCGGAGACTTCTTTTTCTTTTTCCCTTTTTTTTAGTTATTTCGGTTATTTCAATTTCATTCGGCTCTGGCAATTGATCCCCCGTCCTTGGCACGAGACTCCGCCGAGAACCTGATACGAGTCGGACAGGCAGGGCTGTGTGTCCTGATCCCTGAATGGAAGCGGAAACCCCGAAACTCGTAAACACTCTTGATGCGAGGGGCAGAAAACCTATTTCAGCCCCTGCAGGTCGCCTGAAGGGTCCTCTGTCCCTCTGTCCATATAAGAAACTGGCTTCTTCCCCTCCCCCTTGGATGATGCTGTCTCTCCATCCAATCTGCCAACTAAACAACCGTCCGCTTTTTTTTTTTTTTTAATAACCAAAGATCTCTATCGCAATCATGCGTTCCATGCTTCGGCTCTCCACTCTTCTCGTCGCGGTCTTCCTTCTGGTAGCCTCTACCAAGCGCGACGACATTATCTGTACTGCCGAATGTCGTCCAGTGAAGCCCGAATGCCCCCCTGGCGAAGTACGTTAGTCCTTTTGGATACGTTTTCCATGAAACTTGCTAACGACGTGTCGATTGTAGGCTCCACGGGGTAACGAGGTAAGTGTCAACAAGAAAGCATTTTTAACACACACGGTGTAACTGAGAGGTTTAGGATTGTTGGGGGTGCTGTGCGCCTATCAAGGGCTAGTCGAAGTTGCTTATTTAGTACCTGTTGTCATGCTATATTTCTTTCTCTATTCGGTTCCATAGCATTTCAATAGTACCAAAAAGATAGATGACCTTCTATGTCTTATATCAATTTAACAGGATCTCCCTATGTTATCGAGGATTTTACCCTCACGTGAAACCAGATGATCTTGTCTCCTATTGTGGCTAACCGGAAGGATTCAGACTAACTTATTTGGAGACAAGATTAACGACACGTCCCAAGCCATGCAGGAAACATTCATGGATCTAAACAAAGAGGCTAAGCAACAGCCAATAACAAACAGGAGTAACCCGAGCCGACCATGCTAACGTGGTCAGGACAAGCTCTCAATATGGAGCCCCCCTCATGACGATCCTGCAAAATCTTTTATATTTAATCTCATGAGTTGCAGCCTATTTCTCAGGATGTCTTTGTACGCGAATCTACCTCACTGTGAATCAGCTGTCCATATGTCCCCAGGAATATGGTATCCATGGCACAATCAGCGAAACCCGAGGGCAAAGGCCTTCTGAATAGGGACCTCCATGAAAAGTCCCCAGACTGGCAACCGGGCATGATTCGCCAGATTCCTTGGCTGGAATTGGCCCAGCTATTCGTTGCTCTCCTCTGTGCTGTCCTGGCTATTGTTGTCCTGACCCTGTCCGACGGCAAGAACGTTGATGACTGGGCCGATATCATCCAAGTCAGACCCAATATCCTTGTCGCCATTCTCACGACCATCTCGACCATCGCCTCGGCCGCGGCAGTGTCCCAAGGCGTCGCCATTGCCTGGTGGAGACGAGCCATGCATCCGACGACGATCAGCCACCTGCAGCGCTCGTGGGACCATGCAAACAGCGTCATGGCCTGCCTGACCGCGGGCAACAAGCTGACCATTCTCGCCCTCGCCACATTGGCGACGAAGCTGATGCCCGTCGACAGCGTGCTGCTGCAGCGCGCCACCAGCACCGGAGTTCGCACGATGACGCGCGATCTGAACGTCTCCTCGTCCCTCGCAACCGAGTTTCCGTCCGGCTATCAAAGCGCCCTGATGACCGGGTCCGCCTACTATAAGAACGCCCCCACGGTGTTCACAAGCGGGTTCTCCTCCTCTCTCCGCGCGTATCAGTCCCTGGGAAGTGGCGCCATCGACCCGTTCGCCTTTGGGTCCCGGCCCCTATTCACCGGCTGCTCGAACGGAACGTGTGAGTATTCCGTGGAAGGGGTGGGCTTTGCCGCCGAATGCGCCTCCAGCACGCTGCAGATCGACTATGGCGAGAACACCACCAAGGGCCTGCTAGGCAATGACGACAATCTCGCTTTGCCCAGAGACGCCCCCATCTTCATCAACAGCTTTGCGCTGGTGTATCCGCCCATGGACGATAACGCCGCCGAAATAAACAACTCCTTCATCCGAATGACCTCCCAGTACATGCAATCCACCCAGGGCAAATCCACCTTCACCTGTCCCGGCACCCTGACGACCAAAACATGCGACCTTCGTCCGGCTGTGATTCGATACGCCCTGACCCAAACCCCAGCGGGCATCACCCTCGGCGGCAATACTACCTCGTCCATCGTCACCCACACCCGACAAGTCGACAACAACTCCTTCGTCCGGTATCTCTACCAAAACATGGAGGACGGATGGATCTACTCGCTCGCCGCCATCGGGGGCGTGCAACTGGCACTCTCCGCCCTACTCAGCGCCAACGTCACCCTATCGGCCAACTCCGCCAACCAGCCGTACTACCTGGACCTCTCCGGCCCGCTGGCGCCATACTATGTCTCCGTCGGCCAAGACCAGGGCATCGGCAGCGGCAGATGTAACTACACAATCCAGGACCCCTCCGCCGCCGTGATGCGCCAGCTCAACACCATCATGCTCCTGGCCAGTATGCAGATCGCCAGTGCCAATGAGTCCATCCCGGTGCAGACGGCGCGCGCCAGTCAGACCCTCCCCGTGCAGTACTATATCACCCATTATGGGTTTCTGGCGGGGGGGATTGCCGTGGTCCTTGTCAGTCTTCTGGGAGTGGTCGTGCCTTACTATGGGTTCTGGGAGTTGGGGCGGAAGGTCACGCTGGGGCCGTTTGAGACTGCGAATGCATTGCAGGCGCCGCTGCTTCAGAGTGGGAGTGGTAGTAGTAGCGGAGGTGTCGTGGACGTTTTGGAGCAGGTGGGAGAACGGCCGTTGCAGTATGGCGTTGTTGCTTCTGGGGAGGAGGAGTTGGCGTTTGCGACGCCGGAGAATGTGAGGTCGCTTCATATGTGAACCAGTTGTTTATATATATATATATTATGATAGTCTAATCGTAGAGTCTTTTTGCTTGAATTGTCGCTTTTTTTTTTTCGCTTTTTTTCAAGATAATAAGACCTCCCTGTAGAGTATCTCCATAGATTGTAACAGTGTATGCAGCATAACCACTCCATACGAGAGAATACAGCATCCAGAGCAGCCTCGGTTGGACGCCGTCCATAATTCAGAACCCCTTTATATATTATATTAATATTAGAAACTACAACCCCTCAGAGTTGCCGACTCAACAGCCGAAGCCAGTGGGTCGACGGATAACCGGAAAGGCTTCAAGATCCACAGCGACACGATTAAGCACCTGGCGCCAGCCACTGCACCAATGGCAGAGCTCCCTCAGCCAGGACGATCTATACACCTAATCGATAGTGGAGAGAAGCATTCTTATCAACCAGGGCGTCAGCATGCATCGCCAGACAGACGGCCAGAGATAAAAACTCAGACGACATCCTGAAGTCTGTCTGCATCATGAGATGAGATACAGACAGCCTCGCTCTCTCTCTCTCCCTCTCTTTCTCTTCATATCTCCATGGCCTCATCCCCTTATCCCCAACACATCCCCTACTGGCGTCTCCTCACCGACCCCGGCGCCATCACCAACTCCATCATCACCCACCCCTACCCCGGCGCCGGCACCACCACCGACCCCTTCATCGTCGAATGGATCCCCAACGACCCCCGCAACCCCCTCAACCTCCCCACGACAGTAAAATGGAGCTACACAATCACCGTCGCGTTCGCGGTCTTCGGCGTCTCACTAGCCTCGTCCGCCTACGCCGGCGCCATGGGCGAGGTCGTCGACGCCTTCGCCCTCAGCCCCGAGGTCGCCACCCTGGGGGTCTCGCTGTTCGTGCTGGGGTTTGCCGTCGGGCCGTTGCTGTGGGCGCCGCTGAGTGAGCTTGTCGGGCGCCAGGTGGTGTTTTTGGTGTCGTACTTTGGGCTTGCGGCGTTTTGTGCGGGTGCTGCTGCGGCGCAGAATCCCTGGACGCTGATGGTTCTGCGGTTTCTGGCCGGGGCGTTTGGGAGCTCGCCGTTGACGAATGCCGGGGGCGTCATTGCTGATATCTTTGCGGCCGATCAGAGGGGGTTGGCGACGAGTTTGTTTGCCGGCGCTCCTTTTTTGGGTACGTATCTACCTCCTACCAGGTACCTAGATACCATCCGACTGCATATCATCCAGGGATCGTTAAGGCTAATCAAATAAGATGGATAGGTCCCACCCTCGGCCCTGTCATCGGCGGGTTTCTCGGCCAAAGCGCTGGATGGCGATGGGTGCAGGGCTTCCTCGCCGCGTTCACGGGGCTGATCTGGCTCGTGGAATCGCTGCTCGTGCCCGAGACGTATGCGCCGCTTCTGCTGCGTAAACGCGCCGACCGACTGTGCGCGATCACCGGCAAGGTCTACTGCAGCAGGCTGGACGTCGAGCGCGGGCGTGTCTCTGTGGCGAATGCGTTTGGCGCGGCGCTGCTGAGGCCGTGGATTCTTCTCTTTCGCGAGCCGATCGTGTTGGTTCTTTCTCTGTGCGTTCTTTTTTTTCCAAAAATATCCAATTCTTGACTCCTGCCCACAAGCTAACACTTCCCCGGACAGATACATGGCCATCATCTACGGCACACTCTACATGCTCTTCGACGCCTTCCCAATCGTCTTCCAAGACCTCCGCGGCTGGAATGAAGGCGTCGGGAGCCTCCCCTTCCTCGGCGTCATGACAGGGATGATGCTCGCCGTGCTGGCCAACATGTACGACAACAGGCGCTACGTGCGCATCCACAAACGACACGGGGGCTTTGCACCCCCCGAGGCGCGTCTCCCGCCCACGATGGTCGGCGCCGTCGCCATCCCCATCGGCCTGTTCTGGTTCGCCTGGACCAACGGGCCTAGCACGCACTGGATGGTGAGTATCGTGGCCTCGGCGCCGTTCGGCTTCGGCATGGTGCTGGTGTTTCTGAATATCATGACCTATCTGATTGATGCGTATACGATCTATGCGGCTAGTGTGTTGGCGGCGAACTCGGTGATTCGCTCGTGCTTTGGCGCGGGGTTTCCGCTGTTTACCACGTATATGTATCAGGGGTTGGGGATTCATTGGGCCTCTTGTGTGCCGGCGTTTCTGGCGGTGGTTTGTTTGCCGTTTCCGTTTGTGTTTTATCGGTATGGGGCGGTGGTGCGCCGACGGTGTAAGTATGCTGCTGAGGCGGATGGGTTTATGCGTAGGCTTGCGGAGAAGAGTCGAGAAGATGGCAGTCAGGAGGTCAGGGAGGAGAGGAAGTCGGTGGTGGCTTCTGATGAGGAGGCTCGTCGTGGAGCCTCACTGTCTACAGAAGAAGAAGAGGAGGAAGAAGAAGAAGAGGGAGTGTACCAGGCCAACCCTTATGACATCGACCGGGTGAATACGCGCAACTCGGCTATTACGCAGCGCTCGTCCCCTCGCAGGAGGTTGAGGTTCCTCTGGTTTTAGTTCGGAAGATGATGGTTGGTGAATGATATAAGGATATACCCTGCATGCATACTTACTAACCTCCTACCTCCTACCTTACCTGGAATAAATCCCCAGGTAGATATCTAAATATACACTACTACAACCCTACCACTCCCCGGCGGGCTCCGGCAACCTCTCCACCGCATCAGCCCTAAACACATTCGTAACCAGATTCCCAAAACTCGCCGACCACTCAACCCTGGGCGTCAACACATCCAACCCCCACAGCTCCGCCACAAACTTCAAAATCGAGGTATGCGTAAACTCGCCCTCGCCCGCACCCCCCGGCCGGCCCTGCACCACCCCCTTCCCAACCCACGGCGACACCAAAACCGTCGGCACCCTGACGCCCAGCCGATCAAAGCGAAACGTCGTCGTCTTGCCATCCGGCGCCTGCTCCGAATACGCCAGCGCGTCGCCGGGAGGCACCCCCTCGGGCGGCGAGACGTGGTCGGCAAAGCCGCCGTGCTCGTCAAACGTGAGCACAAACAACGTATCCTTCCACTGGGGCGAGGCACGCAGGGCGTCGTAGATGCGCTTGACAAAGGCCTCGCCCATGTTGATCGGGGAGGGCGGGTGGAAGGACGTATACTGGCAGCATTCGGGGTTGATCCAGGAGAACTGGGGCAGGGCGCCAGCGGCGGCGTCGGCGAAGAACTGGTCGAGGGGCTTGACGTGGGTGGCTGCGGCGCCGGAGGACTGGGTCCAGGCGTAGAACTGGGCGTCGGGGAGGAAGTCGGTGGTGTTGGAGTAGTTGGTCCAGGAGAGGTTGGCGGCGGAGAGCTGCTGGAAGATGGAGACTTGGGGCAGGGACGAGGTGAGGAAGTCGTTGTCGTTGGCGCCGTGGCCGGCGGAGGTGCCGGAGGTCAGGTAGGCGCGGTTCGGGTTCGTGGGGCCCGGCACGGCGGCGAACCAGCGGTCGAACAGCACGTAGTTGGACGCGAGGGCGTTGAAGACCGGCACATGGTCGGGGGAGTAGTAGTTGATGACCTCGGCGGCGCGGGGGAGGTCGGCGTCGAGTCCGTAGGCGGCGATTTGCTCGGAGACGAAGCCCTGCATGGAGGGGGCGTGGGCGTCGAGGTGTGGGTGGTACGTGCTGTAGACCTGCTGGTTGCCGCCGGCGATGCTGTGGTCGGGGTCGTCGGCGGCGACGTTCTTTGCGGTGGACTGGGCACAGACCTGCGGTGAGGCTGGATCGGAGACGTTGGCGGGGTTGCAGTAGGTGTGGTTCACGACGCCGTCAATGTCGGGGTTGTAGGTGAGGCCGCCGGCGAAGACGTCGAACGACAGGTTCTCCTGCACGAGCACGACGACGTTCTTGATGGGCGACGACGACGGCCGGGCGTGGATGCTCACGCTGAGCAGGAAAAATGTCCCCAGCGAGAAGACGGTCATGATGGTGAGCAGCACGGTGATCGCCACGGCCTGCAGCCGCGTGCGGGACGCCGGCTTTATAGGGGGGTAGTAGTCGATGACATGGGGAGTTGCAGCCAACACGCCAGCCGGGGGAGGCTTATTATTTAGTGGCATGATGATCCTGATGGGGGCTCAAGTTGGGGAAGTGAGCAGTTGACGATCGGGTGGAGTTGAATCCGCTGATGATGCAAGTCGCCGCCCGTCTTAGGGTTTGCCTGAACCAGTGACATCGCGAGCTTATTCCGCCCCAACAGCCCGCCGACCTGTCCTGGTATAAACATCGCCGCTAAGCGTCACATTGCTGTGTGCCTGGTGGTTGCACGAGTTGCACTGGATTTAGTCTTTCGTGCTCTGTACTCTGTACTCGCGCCGG
Organism: Aspergillus nanangensis; assembly: GCA_015844325.1. Taxonomy (NCBI): domain Eukaryota; kingdom Fungi; phylum Ascomycota; class Eurotiomycetes; order Eurotiales; family Aspergillaceae; genus Aspergillus; species Aspergillus nanangensis. The sequence continues at coordinate 19,307 of VCAU01000025.1, read as the reverse complement.
AATGAATGCGGTTGGTGGGTGGGGAGGGTCATATGATGATATATAGTCGAAGGGAATGAGATGGATATAGTAATATGGACAAAAAAAAAAGAAAAGAAAATTAAACATGCATGCTGAAACCCAAACCCAGGATGTCTATGCCCCCGTCTAACCCATCAGAAAAATCAAAAGAAATCAAAATATCCTCACAGATCGACAAACTCCGTCCGCAGCAGCTCGTCCTGGCCAATCTGCGCCAGATACGCGGCCACCTTGTCGGTCATCGTGCCGGTCTCATAGCCAAAGAACTTGTACGCCGCCTTGCCGGGCAGACTGTGACCAAAGCGACGGATACCAATTGCCGCCGTCGCATACCGCTCCCAGCCATTAGGCGCATACGGCTCAATAACCACAGCAGGGACCCCGCGATGCCGCTGCAGCACCGATCGCTTATACTCAACCGACTGCTGCTCGAACAGACGCTGACAAGGGAAACTGACCACGCGAGCCACAATGCCCCTCTCCTTGAGCTGGCCAGCGACCTCAAGCGCAAACGACAGCTCAGCACCCACCCCAATGATCGTGACGGCAGCGTCCGCCGCCTCTTCCAGCACATAAGCCCCGCGGGCGACCCCGTCCCGACGCGTCTGCTTCAACTGCGGCAGGGCGTGGCGCGACGTCGAGATAATGCTGGAGGTCTTCTTCGCCTCGAGCGCAGCGATCCACGCACCGGCGGTTTCCTCGCTGTCGCCCGGCCGGATGTACAGCAGGTTGGGCATGGCGCGGTACAACGCGGCCAGCTCGATGGGCTGGTGGGTGGGCCCGTCCTCTCCCATGCCGATGGAGTCGTGGGTGGCGGCGTGGATGACCTGGAGGTGCTGCAGGGCGCCCATGCGCACGGCTGGTGCGGCGTACAGGTAGAACATGAAGAACGAGGAGGTGACGGGGATAAAGGTGTTGGGGGCGTAGGCGGCCAGACCGTTGGAGATGGCGGCCATGGCGTGTTCGCGGACGCCGTAGTGGATGTACCGGCCGGAGTAGTTGCCGTTGATGCCACAGGTGGTGCGGAGGTCGGGCTAGAGAGGGAGATGATGAGGTTAGCGGGGATGCTTTGGATATAACCATTTCAGTAAAATCCACTTACGTGCTGGAAGTCAACCTTGCCGGGCCAGATCATGTTGACGGAGGGCGACAGGTCGGCGGTACCGACCATGAAGTTGTCGATCTCCTTGGCCATGGGGTTGAAGACGAGGCCGGTCGAGGCCCGCGAGGCCGTGGGCTTCTCGGGGAAGCTGGTGGGGATAAGATCCTTCCAGTTGGAGGGAAGCTCGCCGCGCATGCGCTGCTGGAATTGCGCGCCCAGCTCGGGATACTGCTGGGTATATTGCTGCAGCTGGGCGTGCCACTGCTGGACGAGGGCCTCGCCGCGGGTCGGCAGGTCGGCAAAGAACTCACGGACAGTCTCGCCAATCACAAAGTGCTCGTCGGGGTGGAAGCCGTTGGCAGACTTCATGTCGGCGACGTTGGGGACTCCGAAGGCAGCGCCGTGGGCGGCGGCCTGGCCGGCGACATTGCTGCCCAGGCCGATGACGGTGCGGACGTTGATGAAGGTGGGCTTGTCGGTGGCGGCGCGAGCCTGCTCGAGCGCGGTGACGAGGCCCTCGATGTCGTAGCATCCGTCCTCGATGTCGATGACGTCCCAGCCGCAGGCGCGCATCTTCGCGTTGATGTCCTCGGTGTTGGTTAGGTCGACGGACCCGTCGCAGGTGATCTGGTTGTTGTCGTAGATGACGGTGAGGTTGTTCAGCTTGAGATGGCCGGCGAAGGACAGCGCCTCCAGCCCGACGCCCTCCTGCAGACAGGCGTCACCGATCATACACCAGGTGTGGTTGTTGACGAGATCGAAGCCGGGCTGGTTGTATTTGGCGGCCAGGTTCTTCGAGGCGATGGCCAGACCAACGGCGTTGGCAACACCCTGACCCAGAGGGCCGGTGGTGACTTCGATGCCCTCGTGTTCGATCTCGGGGTGGCCGGGGCACAGCGCATCGACGCGGTCGGAGTGGTACGACTTCAGTTGCTCAAAGGTCATCGCCTTGTAGCCGGTGAGATGCAGGAAGGAGTACTGGAAGAGACAGGTGTGGCCGTTGGAGAGCACGAAGCGATCGCGGTTGAAGTAATCGGGGGTATGGGGAGCATAGCGCATCACATAACGCCAGAGAGCGACTCCGATGGCGGCCATGCCAATGGCACCACTGTGCAAACTGTTAGTAGATAATTTCCCAGCTAGGAGGAAGCCATCAATCGTACCCGGGGTGACCACCGCCGAACTGCTGGCACAGATCAGCAATCAGCATGCGGAAGGTCCGCAGCACCAGATCATGGTCTTTGGACAGCTGCTGCACCAGAGGCAGAGCAGACTTGGAGCTGGCACCGTTAACAAGGGGAGTGACAGCCATGATTGATTCTGGGTGGGTTGAGAAGAGGTTTTTGGTCTGGTTGCGAATGAAACGAGGAGCGAATGTTTTTCTTATATATGCGACAACCACCGCAGATTCATTACCCAATCAGGCAGGGCGAGGCACTACTACCCAATGCGGTAACTCTTGCCTCCGCATCCCCACCATTTCCCCTCCATTCGATGACCTAATCGTTCCCCATATCGCCGACGGAGCAACTCCAACCGCCACGCCCAAAATGACTTCTTGAGCCTCCGATTCCCTCGCGGAGATGCGATGGACTATAAAGCAAATAAATCCTCTTGTTGGTTGTCGCCATTTTCCTTTTTTTTCCTCTTTTTTTTTTTACGTCAAATTGCCATAAACAAAAACAAACTCACTCATCATGGCTCCCTCTGTGCTCGAACAGCCTTGTATTCTCCCGGCTACTAAATCCACTTCTATTACTACTTCACCATCGGAGACTCTCTCTGCGCCTCTGCCCAATCCGTCTCTCCAAGTCACAGCCGATCACCAACTCAAGACCACCGACGCCCCCGTGTACGCCCCACAACACGGCGAGGTTCTTCTACACATCAAAGCCACCGGAATCTGCGGGTCAGACATCCATTTCTGGAAGACCGGACGAATTGGCGAACTCGTCTTCAAAGGCGACTGTATTATCGGCCATGAAGCCGCCGGCGTGGTGTTAAAGGTGGGCGAGGGCGTCGCGAATCTGCAGCCTGGTAAGAACAATCTTATTCCTGGTTCGTCTTGACAATTCAACGTATCGTCTAACTAATTAATCCCCCAGGCGACCGTGTGGCCGTCGAACCCGGCGTTCCCTGCGAACACTGCTTCCTGTGCAACGATGGCCGGTACAACCTGTGCGAGGACGTGCAATTCGCCGGAGTCTATCCCTACGCAGGAACACTTCAGCGCTACAAAGTCCACCCGGCCAAATGGCTTCATAAGTAAATACCTCCAACCCCTCCCCTCCATGACCCTCCCCAGCCCAACCAAACTAACCCACCAACCCCCAGACTCCCCAACAACATCTCCTTCAACGAAGGCGCCCTCCTCGAGCCCCTCTCCGTCGTCATGCGCGGTATGGAAGTCGCCAAACTAACTCTCGGCCGCGGCGCCGTCGTCTGCGGCGCTGGCCCCATCGGCCTGATCGCGCTGGCCGCAGCACGCGCCTCCGGCGCCCACCCCCTCGTGATCACCGACCTCGACCCGGAGCGTCTGGCATTCGCGAAGGAATTCGTGCCCTCCGCCATGACGTACCAGGTGGATCGCACCAAGGACGCAGAAGGGAATGCGAAGGCGATTCGCGCGCTGTTCGGGGAGGACGAGTACGCCGCGCCTGAGAGTGTGCTTGAGTGTACCGGGGTGGAGAGTAGTGTGGGCACGGCGTGTTTCACGGTGCGTCGCGGGGGTGCGGTCACGGTTATAGGCGTGGGGAAGGCGGTGATGAATAATTTGCCGTTTATGCATGTTTCTTTGGCGGAGGTATGTTTTTCTCTTTTTCTTGTCCATCCTTTTTTAGGGGGGGGGGGAGGGGTAGGAAGAAGAATGGGAATGCTAATGAACGTATAGATTGATCTGCGCTTCATCAACCGCTACCGTGATACTTGGCCGCCGGCCATCGCCTGTATGAGCGGCGGCATTCTCGACCTGAAAAAGCTCGTGTCGCATACATTCCCCCTGGAGAAGGCGATGGATGCGCTGCATTTGGTGGCGGATCCGGCGCAGCGGAGTATTAAGGTGACGGTGGTGGATGAGGTGGAGGCCACGATATAGAATACACGATGTGACGACTACATACCTAGACAAGAAACTCCATAGACTGCCAAACAACAATGCTAATTTAAAAAACAAAAAAAAAGGAGCTCTGTATTGTTCTGTGTTGACCATGGTCGACAAAAAGAGTCGAGTAAGTAAGTTCCTTTGTTCGGCTTCGACAAATGGTCGGACAATATGAAACGCCACCTCCTCTGGAAACCAAACACAGGCGATCCCGTCGTAGTAAGTTATATAAAGGATTTGCATTTCGACTAGGTTGGTTATACATATTGACCGTCGCTGTTGTACATGTACAACTAACACAATGGCCAGGGTTGTAGTTGTTGGCGCAGGTAGATATTTATATCTCCCCCCTCATAATATCTTTACAACTCGAGTCAACAGACCTAAGACTAACAATATCATTTGTTTATGACCAGGTCTCTACGGGCTGATCACCGCCAAAACCTACCTGCAAATCAAAGGCGCGCAACACCCGAGCCTCTACGCAGACGACCTTCCAACCTGCTTCACCACCCCTCAGGCCCATTCCGATGCGCTGCTCATCATCGACTCGGCATCCGACCTCGGAGGCACCTGGGCGCGTGAGCGACTCTATCCAAACCTGCTCAGCCAGAATTCCTACGGTCTCTACGAGTACAGCGATCTACCACTCGCCTCCGCAGTCACTGACAGCCCCGAGGACGATCCCGACAGCCAATTCATCCCGGGGTGGAAGATCAACCGATATCTACATCTTTGGAGCAAGAAATGGGATCTCCACAAGCATATCCGGTTGAAGTGGAAGGTGTGTGTGTGTGTGTCCTCCGATATCTTGGTTGATCTGCTCTGATGTCACAGGTATCCAGTATCAGCCGGCTACCGACAAAGGAGTGGAAGTTGGTAATCACGATCACCGATGTCACGCCACGGACCATTGTCATTCTATGCGATAAACTGGTCCTTGCGACAGGTTTAACGACCGAGCCTAATATGCCCGCGACCCCGTATATGGGGGCGACGACCCAGAGTAGCCATCTCCCCGTTATCCACGCGAAACAGATGGGTGAGTATTGTCGTGAGAACTTTGGATATGAACCGATCGGCCCCAGCGAATCGCATCAGGTACATTCATATCGGAATCGAACAATCCGCTCGGTCGCTATTCAAGGGGGCGCCAAGTCGTCCTTCGACTTTGTTCACTTCTTCGCCTCCCTCCATCGCAACCTACCGGACTGGCACCTCGACAGTAAGCACTCCAACCCCGTTCAAGTGCACTGGGTTATCGATGACCGTGGCACTGGGCCAGCATGGATTGCCCCCCCGAAAGCCCAGCTGCCGACCGGAGCAGTCGTCCCCAGCGACAAAGCGGCCAGCACCAGGCTCATTGGGTTATTACACCCTTGCGAGTATGATACCACCCCGAGACGACCCGCCCCTGGCATAACGCCCGTGAAATCAGAATGGGGACCCTACCTGGAGGGGTCGCGTCTGCGGAATCTTCTGCACGGGAGTCGATTGGGACGGTTTCTTGTTCGGCGGGTATGGGAAGGAGTGGATCGCGAGATGGCAACATTGGCGCAATACGACGCCGATGCGAAGATGGACAAGCTGCGTCCGATGCAAGGGTGAACGAGCCAATCTGTTTGCAATTCAATTTCAAGTCCAACCCCAGCTAACAACCCTCCAGGGTGATCGAGTGCGGTTCGTCGGGCGGAATCGCAAACCAGGCGAATTTCTGGGAGACCATCCGAGCGTCCAACGTGCACGTCCACCGGTCGCGAATCGTCGCATTTTCCGGGGACGCCTCGAAACCCATAGCCCATCTTCAAGACGGCACTCGAATCCCCCATCTTGATTTAGTGGTCCATGCGACCGGATGGCGACCCGTTGTTCCCATCCGATTTGAGCCTCCCGAGCTGGCGCAGGCGCTGGGGCTTGCCAGTCCCCTGGTGCGCACCACCACGATCGATGGCGAGAAGACACCAGCCGAAACACGGGACCCCTGGAAGTCCCTGGATCGGGATATCGAACGCGACATGCGACATCGCTATCCGTCGCATGTGTTCCGCACGGCTAGCAGCTCATCGCATCGGGTGCGCGACACGACTCCCTACCGACTCTTTCGACGGATGGTGTCGCCGGAACTAGTAGCCGAAGGCGACCGGTCATTTGTCGCGGTCGGGGTCGTTCTCACCAGCACGATTGCGGTGGTCGCCGAGGTGCAGGCATTGTGGGCGGTTGCGTTTATGACGGGGGGGCTGGATCAGACGCACGATGAGGAGGATAAAGCGCCTCAGCAATCAATCGCGACTCCGTTACGGCTGAACAGAGTCACGGGGGACTGTCTGCAGCGGGCGATTGCCGAAGATGTAGTCTGGGGGCGCGTGACAGGGAGTGGACTGGATGTTGATGCGATTCGGGTAAGTTGGTCGAAGACCGCAAGTGCAAGCGTAAGCGATGCTGCTCACTAACTAACTGATCAAACAAAGTACAACGACGTGTTAATGCGGGACCTGGGACTGGACCCGTATCGAAGCGGCGGGGGGTTCTGGCGGGAATTCACTGCGATTTATCAACCGGCGTCATACAAGGGCATCGTGCAGGAGTATATAAGTAAGTAGTGGCTGGAGTTGCTGTTCTCAGCTTTTCTCCAAACTTGGGTGAAAGTGTGGAGCAGACGCTTGTTGTGTCCTGTTCGGGTAAACCTGTTGCATTCCTGGTTGGGAAGGCGTTGACACTCGCGCGCTTCTTGTTGCGTCATCACGCGCATTCATAATAATTATACCTTAGTCATTTGTTCATTATTATTATGCATTTTCCCGATGCTGGGTAAACAAATAGCCCTACTTACTATCCATTTCGTCCGCGGACATATATATATATATAGCATTGTCACCAGGTAGATACCCCCTATTGATATAAATACCCACCTGATTTGTGGATGATGATACCATCGCCAGCTTCGATCCCTCCACCATTTCAGCGCATCGGCCCGATTAGCCGAGCCTGTTCATCACCAAGTTTATTGCGACAGCTTTAATTCTGCCCTACAGGGAGAAGTTATTGATTATTATGATATTATAAAGGTATAGTATGCAAGACATATACAGGTATATAATATATATAATAATAACGATCTATTATTACCCGAAGAACACAACAACACACGGTTCCCCTACTCCAACAAAATCCTGCTTTCTCGGCAATACGGAAAAAGAGGGGGAACTTTTTCCGCCTCCAAGAATCTATGAGAACGCTAAATCAGGGATAGTCCTCCTTGGATATCTATAATTGGGTCGTTTTGAGATCAGATCACATTGCATACGCAATCAATATCGGGCTTAGCCAACGGAGGAAGTTTGTTCCAATTGGCAGAGGAGAGAGAGACAGAGAGATTAATATATACATCATACTAGCATTGGCCTCTGACATTTTACATATCTGAGTGCATACTTGAGCATATATCAAATGCAGGAGTTATCAGGAGTCTTACCAGCCTAGTCTCATGGCGAACATCTCCTGATATTAATAATAATTAATTGAATACTTACCCATAATTATTGTTGATCCACCAACTAGTGATCGGGGTTTTCCACATCGCATCCATCATAATACAATAATAGACGAGGCATAATACAGATACAGTAACCGCGCAATACGAGTACGATCATTGACTAATCTAGAGTCGCTTGACTGACTCTCTCTCTCTCTTTTTCTTTCTTTCTCTATCATCATAAAAATTTTAATTCTATCATCTTCAACATCTACATTCAACATTCAACTACTCCGTACCTGTTCCAATCTCGCTCCCCCTCTTCATCCCACCCACTGCCAATCTTCTTATCCGTCCTCATCCAATAGCATAAATCAGGATTTCCCCGATAGGCGTCGGTGGCGTTAGTTTCAACCGCGGATCCACGGTGGCTTGCTTGGCAAATCTGGAGAACATGGCCCAAGAGCCAATGATCATTGGAAGCTCTCTCCACTCGTCCCCATTCTGCATTATGAAACCGCGTGGATGGGGCGCCTTGGCATTGGCTGCTCAGGGTGAACCGACAAGAATACTTCTTTCTTGGTTCGTCTTGGTTTTGGTTCTTGGAATGATCGTGATGCTTGCGAGTGGAAATTTCCCACCCTCTCTTTTTTCTCCGCTTATCTTCTTCCTTCTCCTCCTCTCCTCCTCTCCTTCTCTCCTTTCTCTTTGCATTCATTCAAGACCTTCTTCCGATGGTCTTCGACACGCTCGATCGCTCTCTCTCTCTCCGATCCTCCGTGCTCCCGCCATGTCCCAATGTCCCCGTGGACTTGGACTCTACCATGCGCTCGTCGGTCGCCGTTAAGGCTGTCGGGCCTTCACGTCGCCACGATCGGCGCCGCTTTTAGTCTTCTTTACCTTTTCTGCGTTTTCGTTATCCCCCAAATCCTCCGGCTGCGTTTCCGCACCGATCTCGGCTGGTACGACCTGGGCTTTTACGGTTTCGGCCCCTCCAAAAACTACGCCTCCTTCGACTACGCATCCCCTCGCGTGGAGATTTCACAATGGGACGCTGGTTGCGATCCGCGGTATACGTTCCTGGCCCCTCGCGGTGACTCGATCGCTCAGGCCGGGCCGATGATTCTCGATGCCGCCGGAAATCTGGTGTGGATGAAACACAATTGGGAGACCACGCAAGACTTCAAGGTGCAGCGGTACCAGGATGAGGATTATCTGACCTATTGGGAGGGTGGTGAGATCGAGGGCCGGGGCTTCGGCTCGTGGTATATGGTAATGCTCCACCGTGCACCAGCGCGTGTCTCGGAATCACCGGACTGACGGTTGCCACAGCTAGATTCCACCTACACGCAACGCTACGAAATCAACCCCGTCGGCAATTACGGCGGCGATCTCCACGAATTTCACATCACACCCGAGGGAACGGCTCTCGTCACCGTCTACGATCCGACCCCCGCAGATCTGACCTCCGTCGGCGGGCCGGCATTGGGTTGGATCTTCGACGGGGTCTTCCAGGAAATTGACATCGAGTCGGGCGAACTGCTGTTCGAGTGGCGCGCCTCCAGACACTACCCCGTCAACAGCACCTACGAACCCCTCCGTCGTACCGGCCGTACTCGTGAGACCGCCTTTGACTACGTCCACATCAACAGCGTCGACACCGACGAACAGGGCAATTACCTTGTATCGGCCCGCCATACCCATAGCGTCAGCTGCATCGATCGCACCACAGGCGAATTGTTATGGACACTGGGCGGCAAGCTGAATGACTTTACCGATGCGTCGGATGGGGAGGCGACCAACTTCGCCTGGCAGCATGACGCGCGCTGGCACGCCAACAACACGTTGACGCTGTTCGACAACGCCGCGCACTCAAATGAGGACTCCGGTGAGAGTCGAGGCATGACTATTCATCTGGACGTGACCGCGCGAGAGGCGACATTGCAGACCGCCTACTATCATCCGCAGCAGATGAAGTCGGTCTCGCAGGGAAATGTACAAATTCTAGATGACGGAGACCGCGTACTGGTTGGCTGGGGTCATAGCGCAGCGTACAGCGAATATACCCCCGACGGACAGTTGCAGTGCAATGTGCATTTCGGGGCCTCGGCGTTCTTCACGTTCGGGCGCGTGGTGTCCTACCGCACGTTTAAAGGAACCTGGGTCGGTCATCCGCAGAATCCTCCGGATGCCGAAGTCGAGGGCAACCATGTGTATGTCAGTTGGAACGGCGCGACGGAAGTCGTGGCCTGGCGGTTGGAAGCGTGGGCGTCGGACGACGTGAGTGATGCGACGTCGTTTGGCGTCGTGGCCCAGTTCGAAAAGACCGGATTCGAGACGGAGATCGAAATCCCCGAGGACATGGAATGGCCTCTCTTTCGAATCGTCGCTCTGGATGCGGATGGAAACCCCCTGGGCGTGACTGATGTGTTGCAGCGCGATCAGGGGATGAGCATGGATGAGCTTCTCCACGTGCAAAATTGGATTCTCTATATCGCGTTCGTGATGGCTGGTGGTGGTCTCCTGGCGGGTCTGTACCGGTGCATCTGCTGTCGTCGACTTTTCCGCCGGTCGAATGACTATCAATTGGTGCCGTTGAGTGAACGTGAGGATGATCGGTCTCCTGTATAGAGTTCTGCTTGGTGTCTGGCGTCATGGCATAGGATCCTCTTATTGTATATAATTACGGCCTTGGTATTGACCGTGGGATATTTGCGGTCGGCGATTTAGATTTGTACATATACCCTCGATAGATCGGCCTTGTTAGGTCGGTTTCTTTGTGACAGGTTGCTTTAGACAATAGTTAACTTCATCTGGCTGGTTTAACCTATTCTGTACTGTTGTGGTTGCATTCCAGGACCTAAGCGGTTATATATATATATATTCAAACGGTGTCGCACAAGTCTTTTGAGGCCTAGATCTGTGTTTTGTAGAGCCATAGAATAGCATTGGATATGATAATGATAAATCGAGGGACTGGAAAGAAAGCTCACTCCCAGACAAAGAGCCGTAAACACCAGTCGAGACAGTATTTACCCCTCACAAGCGTACTGCAATTATTGTAGCGAGATGGGATGCAGTGTGTTTCCGAATATCTGAACAAAGGGTAGGTAGATTATTCCGCGACCACGGAATATCAATTGCGTCACATGCACGCATATGTTCCATTCATTTATACTGCGACTGTTTCTGATCTGGAATAAACTCAGATAAGAAGTTCCACCCAACTCCAACTCACCTATACTCACCCCTCTACCCCAACAATAATAGCCGAGGATCGACCGCGTCACCCCCACTTTACTGACAGCCCATTGATAGGGGGTAATTCCAATCAACCGGCAGCGAGAAAGACGCTATTCTCGAGGGGCTCGGGATTCGCAACCCTGCACGATTCCTATTGGATGGATTGTGAGGAATTGCTCGACCAAGTCGCTGTAGACAGATCTTATATCTTCCCACCATGCGACGCTGCGACATCCGCACATTGTTCACCTGGGATCCCGACCTTACCATTTTAAACCCCTCTCAGCGACAAACCATAAATTTATCAACGCATTTGAAATCGCCAACATGGCTTCAGCCACCGCCGAGAAACAATTCACCGTCGCCATTGTGGGCGGCGGTATCGGCGGACTGACTCTCGCGGCCGGCCTGCTCCGACGTAATGTCCGCGTCCAAATATACGAAGCCGCCGCAGCGTTCAAAGAAGTCGGGCTCGGCCTGACAATTGGGCCTGCCGCCCACCGGGCCATGCCCCTGATCGATCCCAAAATCAGGGAAATCTACGACTCCCTCATCACGACCCATGCCGACAGCCCGGGGTACGAGCGCTTCCGACAGACCTGGTTCGAGGTTGTCTGGGCCACGGGGGACCAGGCGGGCGATGTGCTCATGGATCTGAAAGCGCTTCCATCGGGCCAGACGACCGTGCGACGGGCAGATTTCCTAGACGCATTAGTCGCGTTGATTCCGCCGGAGATCGCGCATTTTGGGAAACGCCTCGTGCATCTGGCCGAGACAGCGACCGGGGTGGATCTGGAATTCGACGATGGGATGACGGCAAACGCCGACGTCGTGGTCGGGTGTGACGGCATTAGGTCTAAGGTGAAAGAGTTCATGCTGCCCGAGGAGTGCGGGGACACGCTCCCCCGGTATAGTGGTATGTATGGTTACCGGGCGGTGTTGGATATGGATACGATGATTGAGGCCGTAGGGGAGCATCGCGCACGTGTGTCGACTATGTATGTTGGCAAAGGGGCGTATGGGATTTCGTACCCGATTATGCGAGCCCAGAAAGTCAATGTTGGTCTGTACACGCTGCAAGACCGATGGGATAATGAGGAGTGGGTGCGTCCGGCGAGTAAGGAAGATATGCGACGGGACTTTGGGTATATGGGGGAACATGTGAATGGGCTTGTTGAGGTGAGCATGCCTTTTTTTTTTTTGAATTTTGATATGGTAGATCAATCAATCAATATCGTAATGCTAACGAGACACAGCACATGCCCGATCCATCGCAGTGGGCTATTTTTGAACATCCACATATCTCGACGTATACGCAGTCACGAGTCGCCATTCTCGGTGATGCAGCTCATGCATCAACGCCGCATCAGGGAGCTGGGGCTGGCCAGGCGATTGAAGACGCGCATGTGTTGGCTGAGCTTCTGGGAGATCCGCGCGTGGTTCATGCGGAACAGGCAATTGCTGCGTTTAAGGGGTACGATGAAGTCCGCCGACCACGTAGTCAACGGGTCGTGACCACCAGCAAGGAGAATGCGTTCTTATTGTGCTTGTGTTTGGATGGCGTTGGTGATGATGCAGAGAAGCTCCAGAAGACGTTTCAGGAGCGGCTGCGGTGGCTGTGGGATGTTGATGTGGAGGACCAGGCGGAAAGGGGGCGAAGGATCATGCTGCAAGAGATATCAGATTCTGAGACAAAGGTTGAGAGTGTTTTGTAGAAGAAGTATGAAGATGAATGAATGAATGAATGAAGCAGCATAAGCCAGTCGCCTTGGGTGCCTGATCGTTGAGGCAGAAAGTATGACAAATGATGGCTGCCTCAGGTCCTCCATGCTCGGTTACCCGCGGCGGAACGTCATGCGGGGGCTCGTGATCCCCAGATTCTCTATAAACACTTCGCCCTCTTTTCTCTCTCTTTCTCTCTCTGCTCTTCTCATATCTTTCCGAATTACGTTCCCGTCTTCTGCCCTGGTCTTGTATAGTCTATACCATGGCCCCAATTCGGATCCCTCGCAAGATCTTCCCTCCCTCGCGGTGGTGTTACTCCACGGCCGCCTCCCCCCATTCCCGCCTCAACCTCCCCATCGACTACAAATCCACACCACTGCTACATCATACATCATCCGCCCTCCCAGATAGCCTTGGTCTTCCGTCTTCAAGTACTTCGAAATCCTTAAATCTTTATCAGGCCATCAATTCCGCTCTGCGAACTGCCCTAGCCACCTCCAATCAGGTCCTCCTCTTCGGTGAAGATGTCGCCTTTGGCGGAGTATTCCGCTGCTCCATGGATCTCCAGACAGAGTTTGGGTCCGAACGAGTCTTTAATACCCCATTGACAGAACAAGGCATTGTGGGATTTGCCATTGGAGCAGCAGCAGAGGGAATGAAGCCAGTCGCAGAAATCCAATTCGCCGACTACGTCTTCCCCGCGTTCGATCAGATCGTTAACGAGGCTGCTAAATTTCGGTATCGAGAGGGAAATACTGGCACTAGTGTTGGCGGATTGGTTATCCGGATGCCCTGTGGCGCGGTGGGACATGGTGCCCTGTAAGTCGATCTAGTAGAATTACCCGGGAGCCATGAACAAAGCTAACGGACTGATTTCTGCGAATAGGTACCACACACAATCCCCCGAAGCCCTATTTGCACACATTCCTGGGGTTCGAGTGGTCATGCCCCGGTCCCCCTCACAAGCCAAGGGCCTTCTGCTGGCCTCGATATTCGAGCATAATGACCCCGTCATCTTCATGGAACCAAAGATCCTGTATCGTGCGGCTGTAGAACATGTGCCGAATGAGTACTATACAATCCCCCTCAGCAAAGCGGAGGTGCTCAAACCAGGAAACGACCTAACAATCATCTCATACGGACAACCACTGTACCTCTGCTCTTCGGCAATTGCTGCCGCAGAGAAGGATTTTGGTGCGAATATAGAGTTGATCGATTTGCGGACGATATACCCCTGGGATCGAGAGACAGTGCTTGACAGTGTAAAGAAAACCGGGCGTGCAATTGTGGTACACGAGAGCATGATCAATTACGGCGTCGGTGCCGAAGTCGCAGCGACAATCCAGGATCAGGCGTTCTTACGACTCGAGGCGCCGGTGAAACGAGTTGCGGGATGGACAACACATACGGGGTTGGTATACGAGAAAATTATTATGCCGGATGTTGCCAGTAAGTTCTCCCCTAAGTTGATCGCCAGAAGCATCGCTAATAAGGACAGGGATATATGATGCTATCAAACAGACGCTGGAGTACTAGCATGCGGTTAAAAATTTAGAGGGGGAGAGCGATCGTTTCGGCCTACCACTTATCGCAGGACTTACCTGAATGAAATCATAGAAGTGGTTGTATTCATCTAGAATTGCACATGCATAGTTGCTGCCGTCAGCCAGCGAGATGGGCTTACCTGGATTCAATTCTCCTGCTGAAGACGAAGTATACTGTAGGAAAACCATATTCTTCCCGACTATAATCACATACAACTTCATTTTTTCTCAATCAAAGGCATGCATTGGGGTTTACGGCCCAGATTCAATTACAAATATCTGCTGTGGGCGACCCTTCCCAAGCGGAACAATAACTCTCAGAGTATCATTTTGATTTCTCTCATCATCCGCTCGGCTCCAAGCTCCATTAATGATACTCCATACCCAAACTCCGAAAGATCTATTTAAGAATCTCCACTCGAGATCTATAATGGTCGATAGTGGGCGGATATTAAAAGAACGATCGACTGGGTATATGTGTCATTGGGCTGAATATATTCCGCCCGAATGGATTACATGCAATGGAAAAAGTAGTACTTAATACCCAGGACTCAGCGAATTCTAATCGAAAGTCTCCGCTCCAAGACCAAGAATGGTCGATGGAGGACTGACATCGAAGAACTATCGGCTGGGTATGTGTGTGATTGGGTTGAACCTATTCCGCCCGAACGGATTACATGCAATTGACATTGCATGGTCCCTGGAAGTCCGCCAATAAAATCAACGTCATTTATCTCCTAGAGATGAAACCGACATTCGGATGTCATAGGCACTCGTTTTCGGATCTAGGATAATCGTTAAGTGGTGTTTATTATACACGACTTCGGGATATAACACCAGGACAACGAGTTCGACCTTACCATCTAAGACGACCATCTTCGTCGCGAGTGACTCTACTTAAATCATTCAATATCGCTTGAAGAAAGGCTTCACTTGATAATGGACACACCTACACCCATATCCACCCCCCTGGACAGAGAATCTCTCATTGAGCGTATCCGTGATGAGCTATGCATTGGTTCAATTGACCGACATGTCCCAGCCTGGGGTCCAATGCCCAAAAATGGTGAAAACGGGGTTGTCAAGAGCTGGACTGATACAATCTCGAAGAACATTGGGTCCGCCCGACACTATATTACTTGCTTCGGATCTCGAAACAAAGTGCCCTGCCTGGGTCGTTGGAGTCGACGATACCGACAGCGCCTTTCACCTGGTCTGTACTGCATATTTGGAAGCTGGGTAACCTATGATGGCAACGTGATAACCGAATGTGTGGATGAGAATTCCAGAAGGACTCTTGTCCGCCTTCGAAATCTGTGGGCCGAGCATGTCTTACAGCCGGGCATGGCTGGGACTATTGCCCAGGATAAGCCCTCCAGCCGTCCACTCTTAAATGAAGTTGACATCGAAACGATTTATGCGAGAATGAGCGAAGCCATCGGTCGGAGCAAAGAGCAGCGCAGCATTGAGAATGAAAAAGGAAAGTTGTTGGGCAACGGACAAGGTGGATGGGATGGGATGGTGAAAGGCATTGTCATGAAGAGAGACAGAGGCAGCCAGCCAATCGGAAACAGGCACTATCGTTGTCATCGGGAACCTGGAAGATATTTTGGCTCGGACGATTTGGAGATCTGGTCTAGCGCGCAAGGGTGGGCTAACCCAGCGACTCGTGATGGTCGCTTTCACCCCGGGTACCAGCTCGAGGTGCTTCTTTTCTTGCTGACCGGTGTCATTGATTATGGAGGTAATCGCAGTATTTGGCGAAATCGAGACCTACCTTGGACTGTTGCAACGGAATGGATATGGATGGACACGCCCTTGGATGTTTCCGTCCGTTTTGCAGAGGGATGCAAGTTGGACTGCAATGAAATGTTACGCCGCGAGGTTGAACGGCGGGAGAATATTTCGCCCGAAACTTACTGTGCAGACAACAGTTGTGACCGTGAAACACAACATACCCTTCTGCTTGATCGTGCGGGAGAAATGGTCACCCGCTTTACGTGTGGGGACTGTATTTCTACTGACAGGGGCTATATTGTCGCCTGGATGATTTGCGCAGCAAATGATATTGTGGACTATGAGCGTGATGTTTTCGTCGGGGAGACAAACAACCTCGTCCGGGGTCTAACCAGCACCCAACAGGTGGTTGATGCGGCATACACCATGCTTCTTTTGATTGAAGGAGCCCTTGTCCACGAGGATTACGACATTCCGGATTCATTTTTGGGTTTAGTGTTATGGTACTTGCAATGTTGGAGATACAATACCGCAAAGCAATTTGCTTATTATGAGCCTCGGAGTGTGCGCGACCATGGGTTCTCACAGCCCCCCGAGACGTCGGAGCTTCTGGGTATAGCGAAGATGCATTATTCATCTCAGAACTGGGGGGATTTATATGGGGAGCTTTATGACAGACTCGAATCTCGACTAAAGGAATTGTACTGGGGCTGTACATGTGATTCAAAGCCCGAGGGCCACGAGAACTGGGAGTTAATGTCCCGCTCACTGAATGGCAAAGCAGATGAGCAGGTGGAGCAGGAAGTGATTGTTTCCCTCTTCGCAATATGCACTGGGGCTACTCATGGAGATATCCGATGTGAGTGTCCATTGGATTTGTCCTTGCACATGACATTCGTGCATTTCTTTCATCCAGAGAATGGAATTGTGCCACGGATGCATTATCGGACTAATGTTGATGGTGGGAATACCATGACAGAGTAATGTGTTTGTTCTACTTCTTTTGCTTTTTGTGCTGTGACTCAAATTGACGATTCGGCTCACAAGAATGGAAATAGTCCTATCAGGGGTCCTTATTTTGACATCGCTATGTATTGTTCATCCCCATATATCAAATTGAAATACCGTTTCACATGGCCTTCTCCAAAACTACCAAACTACCTACCTACCTGGTACTCCCACTGCTCAAACTGCCCTTCTCAGCTACATTCAGCGTGGCTGTCTGCATATCCCGCGAGACTGCTGCCCTTTTCCTACGCAAGACGAACCAAGCCACCCCCCCAATAACACCAACAACCGCAAGAGTCACGACAGCCCCAATAACCCCAGCAACCGCATTAGAGATCGCGCCACCACTCTTACTAGTATCAACACCCACCGCCTCGTCGTCTCTAGTGAGCAAAGAACAGAAATCCTGCGTGCTACGACAGACCTTGCACCAGTCCTCGACACTAGTAACAGCCCGCTTCTGCATCTCAGCCACAAAGTCCCTCCACGAGAGGACGACCTCATCACGACCAAACAGCGGGAATGCAGTCAGCGGCGCACCCGCATCCGAGCCATTGCGGAACAAAAACCGAACGCGCAGGGATTCCTCATCCTCCGGGAAACTCGTGGTATTCTCCTCCGTCAAGATCTCGAACGCCATGGTCGACGCATACTCCGGCAGCCCGTAGAAGTCGTGCGAAAGCGAGATCAGCTCCGTCACGCCAAAAACCGCCAGCATGGTATCATAGCTCCCCGCGAGGAGGGAGAACTTGCGCTTCCCCTGGGACGCGACGGTCTCGTTGAGCTGGGTGAGGATGGCGCTGAGGACAGTCTGGCCGCCGATGGAGCGTGCGGGCTGGGTGACGTTGAAGTTCTCTGCGAATTCGGCGCTGTTGGCTAGCGTGCGCAGCTGGAAGAGCTGCTCATCGGTGACGTTGGGAGCAAAGGAGGCGTTGTGGATGGATGCGACGTTGATCAGGTCGAAGATGTCGTAGGCGTTGGCGTAGGTCAGGTCGTCGCGGGTGTAGTCGTAGACATCCTCGAGCATGGGCCAGAACTGCGCGTAGAAGTCCCTCGTCGACGCCATCGTCTCCTGGTATTCGACGCTGTGCTCGAAGGTGGCGGCCGCCTCGGTGTAGCTGGGGCAGCTGTCGTCGCCTTTGATCCAGATGGTGTCGGGGGATTCTTCCTCTTCGCCATGCAGAGTGACGTATTGGTATCCGTTTAGTGGGCTCTTGTAGTCGGAGCCGTTGTTGAGGGTCTGCGAGGCAATCGATGTGTCTAGTCCGTCTAGAGGGGGGTATAGGCCTTGCAAGAAGGCTGTGGCTGTGTTCAGGAGCACCGACTGGTCGGGGGCGCTGGCGTAGAGCTGCGAGGCGACGAATTTGTCTTCGGAGATCCCCAGGATCTGCTTGGACGAGTCGGATGAGATGTACAGATCCCGATAGTCGGCGCCGACGCGGAAGTTCTGCTGCAGCCCGAGGTTGGTCAAGCCGTAGCCCGAGTAGTGCTTGGAGGAGCCTGGATCGAGTCAGTGGGATATAAAAGCAGCATGGCATGACATGGCTTCTCTTACGATCTCCGTGACGAGAGTAGACGGTGACGCCAAGGATCGTCTCGCCAGTTACCGGCATCAGAAGGGATGCGAACAGGCTCAGCGACAGCAACATGATGAAGATTGGATCAGACACAGTAGTTCTTCTCGGAAAAAGTCGACGGGGATCTTCCTCCTGCTGCCCGGAATGAAGCTATCTTTATAACCCCTCCTTCCCAATCCCCCTCACTCGTGGTGGGACGAGAGGATGCAGCCACATTTGCGAGGCCAAGACACCCTAAGCCTGTGGGAGAAATGCCCAGAGTCTTATCACCAGCGACCGCGGAGATGGTGGGAGGGTAGTCGGCCAAGACATTCGGAGAAAAGAAGGGAAGATTTTGGCTGCATCTTGTGCATCTTGGGTGTCGTAGAGTGGGGGTTGGGGATAGCCCTAACTTGGCTGCCACCACCTATCAACACCACAGCCATCCCTCTCCCACCACGATGAATATATTAAGGTGAATATCCCGGATATATAGCCCCAATCTAGAGTGACTTCCCAATGAACCTTGGCACGCCGCGGACTCTCCCGGCTGTTGTTCGGACCTCTCCACTCGAGACGCGGTCATCGCCCTAGTCCGTTGCCTACACGAGGCAATTCAGTGTCAAGAGGATAAATTAATGAGGAGACTCGAAGCTTGTTATAGTGGCACTACTCGGCAAAAGAAAGAGTATTCTCAGGTATTTAAAATGTATGTCTAGTCTAGTCTAGTCTAGTATGCCGTGAATCAATCCCATCATCCATGTATGAACGCCATATGCTAATTGCTGTGGAAAAAAAA
>VCAU01000249.1:0-11650 GCA_015844325.1 Aspergillus nanangensis | reverse complement strand
ATTATCTCTGATTCTTCTTCTGATTTCTATCTCTATCTCTTATTAATATCTATCTCTATTTCTTATTGATTTCTATTCTGATTTCTATTTCTAATTATTTTGATTTATTTCTTTATTATTTCTATTTCTATTTTTATTCATTCATTTATTTCCTATTTAGGAAATCGAGACTCTATTACCTGATTAGGTAAATCACTATATTCACTTTTGATTATATGATTTCTCCTAAAGTCAACATCTATTCAAGAATTAGTTATATTATTATTCAGCTAAATCATCATTAATTTTTGATTACTAATCATAAAAAATATCAGAAAAGAAAATCGATATTTTATTATCAACATCATGTGAATAACTTATATAGTATAAAACTATTTAGTTTACTGCCCAGAGCTTCGGAATATAGAATCTTATTAATCCTAACTTATCTAATTAATTAATTCAATCAATCAGACCTTTCTATTCTAGGATTCAATAAATTAACTCTAAAGCTTTATCGATTACTGAGCTTATCAAGAAAGATCGTGAAATCTATAAAGATTTACTAAGAGAATATGATCTAACCCTAAAAAATTATGAATTTCTGACTAAGGGTTTAACCCTAATTCAACTAATAATTTAGAATTTAATTACTTATTCTAATAAGCAGGCGATAATTAATGTTAAAACCGCTTATTCTAGCTTACTAATATTAAAAAATAAGCTAGCTCCTACTAATAAATTAAGAAAACGCGATTTAATTAATCAATATTATAAAATTAGAGCTAAATTATCGAAATATCCTATCGAAATTTATATTTTAATGTGGGAGAATTTATTCGCTAAAGCTTAAAAGCTTGAAATAAGCGAGATCAACCTGCCAATTAGAGTTCTATATAAATTTTTAGAATTGATTTATTCAACTCAGCCCTACTTTATAATTTTATAGTAAGACAAGCTTACTCAGTTAGAATTACTGTCTAAGACTGATTAATAAATTTCATTATTTTATAACATGACAAAATAATTATATAATCAAATAAAACTAGTCCTAAAGCAGACTAGTTAGCAGTAAAAAATCGCAAATACCATCTTTATAAGAAAATCAGATAAATTAACCGAAAATTCTGATTTATCGAAATCAAATCCTAAATTATCAAACTTTAGGGTTATTTGATGTTCCTGCCAATCGAACCCTAATTCAGAGAATCACCGATTTAATAAATGTTTTTATATAAATAATTTATTGAAAAAGCCGAAAAATTGGTCACATAACCCCGAAGCGATTAAAAGAATCGAAAAATAAGCCAATAAGAGCTCTATATTTAAAACCACTTATAAAAACGCCTTAAATCAATTAAATTCATCAAATTTATCAAATTCATCAAATTTATCAAATGATTCAAATGATTTAAATGATTCAGTAATCCTAGCAACCAGCGTTACTATGGCAATCTCAGAAACTAGTGATTTAATCTATTCAAAAAATCACTGGGCCTTTGATACTGCTTCTGATACTCATATTTATAATAATTATTAAATGTTTCATTATTTTAAAGCTAGTCTCGATTCGTTAGTCAAAATTGATGATAAACAAGCAAAAATTCATAATTTTAAGACTGTTATTTTAACGCCTTTAATCATCTATAATTTAGAAACAACTTGTTGGTCTGATGAAATAACACTAGCGGGATTCGAACCTGCAGCCTACATGAAATTCATTAAATTTTATGAATTTTATTCAAAAGTTATAAATTATTCTGATTATCTGATATCGCCACTATATTCGCCCCTTTATCAATTCACATGAAAATTCTAGATTCAATGATTCTGATCATTTGATTATTCTGATCAACTAACTAGGGTGGCCAACTGGTCTAGATTATTCTAGCCAGTTGACTAATGATCTCACCAGTTGACTAGATCAATCTAGCTGGTCAACCAGGACCTAGGCCATTCAAGCTAGGGTCTAGTCTATTTAATCTACTAAGGCCTAGCTAGTTGATATAGGATTCTAGAGATTCTAGAATCTGAAACTATTCTGACTTCACTAATCTTTTTTCTATGAGGAAATCTACATATAAATATAGATAGAAATCTCCTCAAATCATAAAGATTAGTGAAGGAAGAATCAAATCTTTTATTTATTTTTCTATTCTTATTCTAATTTCTTCTCTATTCTTTATTATTTTTTATTTCTTTTATTATTTTATTTTTTTTTATCTTTCCTACTTTTCTATTTTTTTTTTAGGAAATAATAATTAACTTATCTAATTAGGTAAATTATACTAATTATATTTTAATTATATAATTTCTTCTTAGTCAGTATTAATTTAATAATTATAAGCCCGGTCTGCTCTTATCTAATCTGATATTAATTAACCTGATTATATAATATTATATTATATAATTATTTTAATTAGTTATCCTGACTAATTATACTAATTATTTATCTTGACTAACTATTAGTCATCTTGACTAATTATATTAACTAATCATATTAATTAATTATATTATTATTCAGCTAAGTTATTATTCTTTTATTATTACTAATCAAAATATCTGAAAAAAAAATCAATATTTTATTATCAACATCACGTGAATAATTTATATAGTATAAAATTATTTAGTTTACCACCCAAAACTTTAGAGTATGGGATCTTATTAATCCTAGCTTATCTAATCAACTAATTTAATCAATCAGATCTTCCTATTCTAGAATTTAACAGATTAATCCTAAAGCTTCAACGATTATTAAGTTTAGTAAAAAAGATCGAGAAATCTATAGAGATCTACTAAGAAAATATAATCTAATTCTAAAAAATTATAAATTTCTGATTAAGAGTTTAACCCTAATTCAACTAATAATTCAGAATTTAATTATTTTATCGAATAAGCAGACGATAATCAACGTTAAAACTACTTATTCTAGTTTATTAATATTAAAAAATAAGCTAGCTCCTACTAATCAATCAAGAAAACGCGATTTGATTAATCAATATTATAAACTTAGAGTTAAATTATCGAAATATCCTATCGAAATTTATATTTTAATATAGAAGAATTTATTCGCTAAAACTCAAAAGCTTAAAATAAATAAGATTAATCTATTAATTAGAGCTCTATACGATTTTCTAGAATTAATTTATTTAATTTAGCTTTATTTTATAACTCTATAATAAAACAAGCTTACTTAGCAAGAATCATTATTTGAGACTGATCAACAAATTCCAACATTTTATGATATGACAAAATAATTACGTAATCAAATCAAGCTAGTATTAAAATAAATTAATTAATAAAAAGTCGTAAATGCTATATTTATAAGAAAATTATCGGAAAATTCTGATTCGCCGAAATCAAACTCTAAATCAAACTCTAGAATTATTTAATATCCCTGCTAATTGAATTCTAATTTAGAGAATTACCGATTTAATAAATATTTTTATATAAATAATTCATTAAAAAAGCCGAAAAATTGGTTATATGACCCCGAAACAATTAAATCGAAAATCGAGCTAATAAGAGCCCTGCATTTAAAATTATTTATAAAAATTTCTTGAATTAATTAAATTTATTAAATTTATCAAATAATTTAAATAATTTAGTCTCTCTAGCAACCAGCGTTACTATGATAATATCAGAAACTAGTAATTTAATTTATTTAAAAAATTACTGGGTCTTTAATACTGCTTTAGATATTTATATTTATAATAATTATTCAATATTTTATAATTTTAAAGCTAGTCCTAATTCGTCTGTTAAAATTGACGATAAATAAGCAAAAATTTATAATTTTAGGACTGTTATTTTAACGCCCTTAATTATCTATAATTCAAAAATAACTTTTAAATTTCTGAATTATACCTATATATTAGGCTTTTATTTTAATATTATATCGGCTTTAAAAACTTAATCAGCTGAAGTTTTTTATAATTTTAAGACTTTTAGATTAGAAACCCTAAATTATCAACCTCTATATGATATTCTTAAATCTAGAGATATTTATCTAGTGAATTAGATTAATCAAGGATCTAACTTATCTAAATCTTACTTTTCTATGGGTTCTACACTTAAAAATAAAAATTCAATGAATTTTATTAATTTAATAAATTTAATAAATTTAATAAATTTAATAAATTTAATAAATTCTATAAATTCTTTTTAAATTTCTAAATTATCTGAGCTAATTATATCGAAAAAATCAGTTAAATTATAATATTAATGATTAAAGTATTCTAGCCATGAAGTCCTAAAGTATCTAAGTTAGATAGTTAGAGAAATTAAGATAATTAATTAAAATTAAAATTATAATTTTAATTACTAAATTTATCTTATTTGTTAGCTTTTAAAATTAAAGTATTAAATTTCTCAAATTCTAATTAAATTAGGGCAACTTTTTAAAGCTCTATATTAGGATCTAATTTATATAAAAAAGAGTATAAAAAATATAAATTATATTAGTTATATTTATAATTCTTATTTAAAATTTTATTTAGAAATCGTTCTAAATCGAAAAGATTAAATTACTGATTTATTAAAATTAATAATTAATTTCATTAAAAATTAATTTAAAATTCAACTGAAACGATTTCATTCAGATAATAACCAAAATCTCGCTAAATTCAATAAATTTAGCTAATCAGAAGACTTGATTCTAGAAACTAGCCCTATTGGTCAACCTAAGCAGAATCTATTTTTAGAACAATCAGGCGCTTTAATTATTCAAAAAGCTCGCTTATTACTAGCTAATTCAGGCATACTACATAATATATAGCCTAAGGCAGTCAAATCAGCGATATATATTTTAAATCGCCAGCCAGTTAAATTACTCGACTGGAAAACACATTATAAAACACTTTATAAGGTGTTGTCTAAGTAATAAAACTATACTAGTTCTAAACTAGACTTATCTAATCTAAAATGGTATAGCTCGCTTATTTATATATAAATTATATTAATCTCTAGACTGAAAAAAATAAAGTCTAGAGTAATGATTGGCTATTTAGTAGGCTACCAAGCCAGAAATATATAGAAAATCTAGCTGCCTACTAAAAATAAGATTATTTCAGCTCGAGATTATGTTTTTAACGAATTAAAAATATATAAAAATCACCCAGACAATCATTACCTAGATAATTACCAAAATAATCAACAAACCGAAATTCTGAATAATTCAGAAATTAATTTATTTATTAAATTAATTCAATTAAATAAAGAAATTTATGAAAATATTCATGAATCAGAATTATTAAATAATTCTGATTCTGATAAAAACTCTAATTCTAAATTAGAATCTAAGCCAGAAATATATAAAAAATCTGGCTGCCTACTAAAAATAAGATTATTTCGACTCGAGATTATATTTTTAATAAATCAAAAATATATAAAAATCATCCAGATAACTATTATCTAAGTGATTACCAAAATAATCAACAAACCGAAATTCTGAATAATTCAGAAATTAATTCATTTATTAAATCAATTCAATTAAATAAAGAAATTCATGAAAATATTCATAAATCAGAATTATTAAATAATTCTGATTCTGATAAAAACTCTGATTCTGAGTTAGAATCTAAAAACAATAATTTTTCAGATATTTCTCACTTTTCTATAGAAACTCCTAGTAAAAGTAAAGCTTCGGCAAATTAATCTAATTAATCTAATTAAGATTTAATACTAAATAATTAATCTAACTTACCGCCTAAAACATCTATTTCTTCACCGCCTATAGTTTAAATTGACAATTCAAAATTTAATCAATTTAATGAATCTAATAATTCTAATTAATTTAATAATTCTAATTAATTTAATAAATTATTACCGATTTCTACTTCACCTAAAGTCTAAATCGATAATTCAACCAATTAAATCAATAAAGAATTATATAATAATTTAATAACACCAACTCTACTAGTCTAAAAACGAGCTAGGTCGATATCACCTAATCCAGGCTTATTAAAATAAGCAAGAATTTTCGCGCTAAGTCTAATTTAATTATTAAATTCTATTAATTATATTTATTTTAATGATTTACCTACTAAACCCGCTAACTAGTCTGAGGTTAAAAATCATAAATTTAAAAATAAATAGATTAAAACTGTAGAAAATAAAATTAATTAACTTAAAAA
This sequence comes from Aspergillus nanangensis, assembly GCA_015844325.1. Taxonomy (NCBI): domain Eukaryota; kingdom Fungi; phylum Ascomycota; class Eurotiomycetes; order Eurotiales; family Aspergillaceae; genus Aspergillus; species Aspergillus nanangensis. The sequence goes on along the minus strand of VCAU01000249.1, from coordinate 5,537 downwards.
GATAAATACCTAGACACCTATTTTAAATCTAAGTCTGATTAGTCATGTTTTATTATTAAAATAGATTTTCAGCTATAAAATTAACCAATCAGGACTTCTGAAATAATTTAAAACTTAAATTTATATTAGAGATAACTTATAACCTCTAGATAAATTAGAAACTAGAACTCTAATTCTAGATTCTAGAATATTCAGAATACTACTAAGCTTAATTAGAATATTTGATCTAGAAATAATTAATGTATTTCTGAATAGCTCTATTAAAGAAACTATTTATGTTTTATCGCCTTCTGGATTCGGTCAATCAGAATAAATTTATAAACTTAATAAAACTTTATATAGTTTTCGCCGAACTTCATTTCTATAATAACAAGAATTAGAGTTAATCCTAATTTCTTTAGATCTAAAATTAGTATTTAAAGATTCTTGTCTTTATATTTCTAATTATCTAATTTTAATAATTTATATTGATAATATAATCATTATTTTTAATCAGAAAAATTATAAAAAAATTAATATTTTCAAAAAATTACTTTTTTTAATTTATTAGATGGAAGATTTAGAATTAATTTCTCGATTTTTAAATTTAAAAATCATCAGAAATCGAAATATTCAAAAAATTTAGATTTCTTAAATTAATTATATTAAAAAAATTGCAAATTAATTTAATTTAATTAATAAAAAAGCGCTAAAAACGCCTCTTCTAAGCGAAAATTTGTAAATTAATAAAAATAATAAAAATTTTTATAATAATTTTACAAATAAAGCCACTATTTACTTATATTAGTAGAAAGTCGGCTTAGCCCTATATACAACTATTATATTGAGGCCAGATATCGCTAAAGAAATTCAGATTTTATCAGAATTTCTGACTAATCCTGAGTCAAAATATATAAAAGCGATAAATTATTTGATTTCTTATCTTTATAGGAGCCGATTTATGGCCATAGAATATAGAAATCATAAAATTAATCAAAATCATGAAATTCATCAAAATATTGATCAAAAAATTAATTAAAATTATCAAAATAAACTTCCTAATCCGGTCTTTATTATGGTCAGTGACGCCGCCTTCGCCGATACTATCGGCAGAAAAAGTTCTGAAAACTATATATATTTATTATTTAATGGACCAGTTAATTGATCAGCTAAAAAATAAAAAACGCTGACTTTATCTACTATTAAAGCTAAATTACTAGCGCTTACTAGCGCTTACTAGCGCTGCAAAGCAATTTCTATAATAAAAATACTTATTTAAAACGATTTAATTCAATCCTATTCATAAATTAATGATTTAATATGACAATCGTCAAATAATTAATTTATTAACTAAGTCTAATTCGATATATAAAATATATCTAAAATACGTGAATATATACCGCCTATGGCTTAGACAAGAAATTTAAAATAAATCTATTTAAATAGATTCCAACTAATTAAATAATTGCAGATGGCCTTACTAAGCCACTATTAAAATAAAAATATCAAATTTTTCTGAAACAGCTGAATATGATTGATATTTCTGATCAACTAAATCAGTTGAATTCATCAAAATAATCAAAATTTCAAAACATCAGCAATCTCTTACTTTTATATAGAATTCTCATATAAAAAGTAAAAAATCAGTGAATCAGACCTATTTATCAGTTTTATATAATAATTATTATTCAAAACTGGGGAGGTGTGTTGATCTAATAAAATAACACTAGCGGGATTCGAACCTGCAGTCTACATGAAATTTATTAAATTTTATGAATTTTATTTAAAAATTATAAATTATTCTGATTATCTGATATCGCCACTATATTCGCCCCTTTATCAATTCACATGAAAATTCTAGATTCAATGATTCTGATCATTTAATTATTCTGATCAACTAACTAGGGTGGCCAACTAGTCTAGATCATTCTAGCCAGTTGACCAATGATCTCACCAACTAGTCTAGATTAATCTAGCTAGTTGACCAATGATCTCACCAGTTAACTAGATCAATCTAGCTGGTCAACCAGGACCTAGGCTATTCAAGCTAGGGCCTAGTCTATTCAATCTACTAAAGCCTAGCTAGTTGATATAGGATTCTAGAGATTCTAGAATCTGAAACTATTCTGACTTTACTAATCTTTTTTCTATGAGGAAATCTACATATAAATATAGATAGAAACCTCCTTAAATCATGAAGATTAGTGAAGGAAGAATCAAGTCTTTCATTTATTTTTCTATTTTTATTCTAATTCTTTCTCTATTTTTTATTATTTCTTATTTCTTTTATTATTTTATCTTTTTCTATCTTTCCTACTTTTCTATTTTCTTTTTAGGAAATAATAATCAACTTACCTGATTAGGTAAATTATACTAATCATATTTTGATTATATAATTTCTCCTTAGTCAGCATCAATTCGATACAACTTTTAAACTTCTGAATTATATCTATATACCAGACTTTTATTTCAATATTTTATCGGCTTCTAAAGCTCGATCTACTGGAGTTTTCTATAACTTTAGAGCTTCTAGATTAGAAATCCTAAATTATTAATCTCTCTATAATATTTAGGAATCTAGAGATATTTTACTAGTAAATTAAACTAATTAGAGACCTAATTCATCTAAATTTTATTTTTTTATAGATTCTATATCTAAAAGTGAAAGTTCAATGAATTTTATTAATTTAATAAATTCAACTAATTCAATAAATTCTATAAATTCTATGAATTCTTTTTAAATTTCAAAATCATCTGAGCCAATTATATCAAAAGAATTAATTAAATTATAGCACCAGAGATTAGAGTATTCTAGCCATAAAGCTCTAAGACATCTGAATCAAGCAGCCAGAGGAATTGAGATAACTAATTAAAATCAAAATCATGATTTTGATTATTAAATCTACCCTATTTGTTAGCTTTCTAAAGCTAAACGTTAAATTTCTCGAATTTTAATTAAATTAAGGCAATTTTTTGAAGCCTTATAATGGGATCTGATTTATATAAAAAAGAATATAAAAAATATAAATTATATTAGTTATATTTATGATTTTTATTTAAAATTTTATTTAGAAATTATCCTAAATCAAAAAAATTAAATTACTGATTTATTAAAATCAATAATTAATTTCATTAAAAATCAATTCAAAATTTAACCGAAACGATTTTACTTAGATAATAATCAAAATCTCGCTAAATTTAATAAATTTAGCCAATCAGAAGACTTAATTCTAGGGACTAGCTCTATCGGTCAATCTGAGTAGAATATATTTTCAGAGCGGTCAGATGCTTTAATTATTTAAAAAGTTTATTTATTATTAGTCGATTCAGGCATATTATATAGTATATAGCCTGAGGCAGTTAAATTAGTAATATATATTTTAAATCGTCAGCTAGTCAAATTACTCAATTAGAAAATATCTTATAAAATACTTTATAAGGTGTTATCTAAGTAATAAAACCACGCTAGTTCTAAACCGGATTTATTTAATTTAAAACGGTATAGCTCGCTCGCTTATACACAAATCATATTAATTTCTAGACTTAAAAAAATGAGGCCTAGAGCGATGATTAAATATCTAGTAGAATATTAAGTCAGAAATATTTAGAAAATCTGGCTGTCTATTAAAAATAAAATTATTTCGGCTCGAGATTATGTTTTTAATGAGTTAAAAATCTATCAAAATTACTCTAACAACTATCACCTAGGTGATTATTAAAATAATCAACAAGCCGAAATTCTGAATAATTCAGAAATTAATTTATTTATTGAATCAATTTAATTAAATAAAGAAATTCATAAAAATATTCATGAATTAGAATTATTAAATAATTCTGATTCTCATGAAAACTCTGATTCTGATTTAGAATCTAAAAATAATAATTTTTCAGATATTTCTTACTTTTTTATGAAAACTCCTAGTAAAAGTGAAGTTTCGATAAATTAATCTAATTAATTTAATCAAGATTTAATACTAGATAATTAATCTAACTTACTGTTTAAAATACTTATTCCTTCACCGCCTGAAATTCAAATTAATAATTCAAAATTTAATCAATTTAATAATTCTAATTAATTTTATAAGTTATTATTAATTCTTACTCTACCTGAAGTCCAAATCGATAATTCAACTAATTAAATTAATAAAGAATTATATAATAATTTAATAATATTAATCCTACTAGTCCAAAAACGGGCTAGATCGATATCACCTAATTCAGATCTATTAAAATAAGCGAGAATTTTTACGCTAAGTCTGATTTAATTATTAAATCCTATTAATTATATTTATTTTAATGATTTACCTACTAAACCTGCCAACTGATTAGAGATTAAAAATCATCAATTTAAAAATAAATGAATTTAAGCTGTAAAAAATAAAATTAATTAGCTTAAAAAAATAAATACTTGGACATCTATTTTAAATTCAAGCCTGATTAGTTATATTTTATTATTAAAGTAGGTCTTTAACTATAAAATTAACTAATCAGGGCTTCTAAAATAATTCAAAACTTAAATCTGTGTTAGAAGTAATTTACAACTCCTAGATAAATTAGAAACTAGAACTTTAATCTTAGATTTTAGAATATTTAGAATACTACTAAACCTAATTAGAACGTTTAATCTAGAAGTAACCTGTCGGATAGAGCGGCTATGCCAGGTCGGCTAGCTATCTTATCTATAGCTATGTCAGGTGACTAGCTATCTTCTACTACTACTACTGCACTACTTCTACTACTAGCCATCACCGCTGGGTGTGGCGTCACCCTTTTGGTCGAGTGGTCAGCAGTATGACAGTGCAGCAGTTCAACATAACCTAATTAGATACAGTTAATATATTTCTGAATAGCTTTATTAAAGAAGCTATTTATATCTTACCACCTTCAGAATTCGGTTAATTAGATCAGATCTATAAACTTAATAAAACTTTATATAGTCTTCGCCGATCCCCATTCCTATAATAATAAGAATTAGGTGCAACCCTATTTTTACTAGACTTAAGGCTAGTTTCTGAAGACTTTTGTCTCTATATATCTAATTTTTTAATTTTAATAATTTATGTCGATGACATAATTATTATTTTTAATCAGAAAAATTATAAAAAAGTTGATATTTTTAAAAAATCACTTTTTTCAATTTATCAGATAAAAGATTTAGAATCAATTTCTCGATTTTTAAATTTAAAAATCATCAGAAATCGAAATATTCGAAAAATTTGGATTTCTCAAATTATTTATATTGAAAAAATTGTAAATCGATTCAATTTAATTAATAAAAAAGCGCCAAAAACGCCTCTTCCAAGCGAAAATTTGCAAATTAATGAAAATAATGAAGATTTTCATAATAATTATGTAAATAAAGCCACTATTCGCTTATATCAGCAGAAAGTCGGCTCAGCTCTATATGCAGCTATCATATCGAGGCCTGATATCGCTAAAGAAATTCAGATTTTATCAGAATTTCTGACTAATCCTGAGTCAAAACACATGAAAGCGATAAATCATTTGATTTCTTACCTCTATGGGAGCCGATTTATGGCCATAGAATATGGAAAATT
>VCAU01000248.1:0-11746 GCA_015844325.1 Aspergillus nanangensis | reverse complement strand
GGCTGGATTTGCTTCATATGATATACATACTGCTTAATACTGCCACGATTTTGGCCTATTTTTCACAATTACCACGCGCCACATCGTTTCAGGGCTTACAGCGTGCGGCAGCGCGCGTCCCCCAGTCAGGGCATCCGCGTGCGACAGCGCGCGTCCCCCAGTATGGCGTTTTGCAGTAAAGAGCTTCGTTCCACGCACCCTTCTCATTGGCTCCTGAATGTCCTGTTTTGGTTAAGTCTTTTTTGACTCTGTCTTCTCTGGGGAAAGCTTTACTTTGGGTTAGGGTTATAGGGCTGTAGATGCAAGTGCGCATGCTGTGATTGCTCCCTAATCGCGTCTAATGCAGTCCTTATATTACCACGCTCTGTAGCTTACTTACACGCTTGCCTTCGCTGATAGGCTCGATCCGTTCTCTCGTATAGCTGTTATGACACCTCAGATTCCGCTACCACCATACTATGTATGGTTTCCCATATCGTCCCGTCAGAATATATATTAAATCTTTTCTGATTTCATTCTCTCAAATTTTCTTATTTACACCTTTATCCCTTCCCCAAAAATGCTCTCTCATCGCTCCTGCTCACGTTGTGGGCGCCATACTCGCATATCTACCGATATTCTCCCTCCTTTATGCCCAGCTTGCCGCTTACCACCTGTGCCACCGCCGGTTGAGACGCGGCCCTGTCCAAATTGTCAGATTCCCATCCGTATGGACGCTCCTGATGTTCTGTGCCCGCGTTGTTTATCCAGGTCTGCCGACGACCAGATACGTGCTGCCCAAAATATTCGCCCTTGCCGCGATTGCACCAACCCATTCGTTGCGCGCCGTGGCGTAACTCGTTGCTTTCACTGCAGGGCTAGAAGAGCTCAACCTATGCAGATAATTCCTGCCTTCAATACGGCTTCTTTCGACCCCTTCATCCACACGTTCCAACCCCCTACTATTCAGCCACGAGCGACGTCCCATTTGCCCGTTCCTTTAAATTCACGTCTCTGCTACGACTGCCGCAACCCTTTTCCAGCGCAGACTGGGATAATTCGCTGCTCTAATTGCAGGTCTGCAAGACCAAGACGTGCGCAGCCACCTTCTTCCCTCAACATTAGTTCTTTTGACCCGCTACACAATTCGCTTCAGTTGTTAAGTTCTCCTAAACGGACCGCCGCTTCTACTCTGCAGTCTTCCACATCACATAGGCGGAAATCTGCTGATAGCGAGAGCACCAATTCCCTAATCAGCCGGGGCCTCGGCTTCTTGCAGATGGAATTTGACTTACGGATGCAAGCCTCCGATATCTTCCCCCCGGAAATTTCTCCGTCCCATATACGTTCGTCTATTGGCCGTTATGAGAACAGCATGGCTGCAGTCAGTCAGGAAACAAGTTGTTGCTCATGTGGCAGGATTGTCCCTCGTGACGATGTACGCCAGATTTCTGATAATGACCCCCTTTTACAACCCTTGCAAGGCTATCTCGACACCTGCGGATGGAGTGATGGTCTTTGGAATGCATGTTCCTCCTGTTATTCGGCTCTTTTTCGTCGATCAATTCCCAAGTTCTCCTCTCTCAACAAAATCAACGTGACCCTCTGCCAGGACTACCCTACTATCCTCAGTGATCTGACTGTGCCTGAGGAGTGTCTTATTGCCAAATGCCATCCTCTTGGAGTGGTGCTGAAACTGCGACCCGGTGGTAGATCTTCTCCGGTCAACCACCGTGCTTTACGAGGACACTTTATTGTTATACCCCAGGATCCAAGTCCGCTCCTTCGGATATTACCATCTCCTGCCCTACGGTTAACCGACCTGATTAAAGTAATTTGGTTAGGGAAACAGTCACCTGTGGATTCCGACCTACGGCCGTTCCTACTTGTCCGAAAGCATAGGGTAATGGCAGCTCTACAGTATCTTGTCGATCGCAATCCGCTCTATCGAGATGTGCTCATCGATCATTCAGCCGTAGACGGCTGGGCCGACGACTTCGTTCCCCCAGAACTACAGCACCACATTATCTGTGTAGATGATGGGGACCATCATGAACGAGCGGGCTACACTGTCGACCTAGAAAGTCACAACTATGAGAATGACTGGCAGGCGGCAGAAGATGACGGCTCCGACCCGACTGGAGGCCCCCCTCTGCTGACAGGATCTGTCACTACAGACATCAACGGCGACCGCCAAAACCCTGACATGCGTATACTCAGCAGCGTCTATCATCTAGTGAATCCCACATCGCAAGATAATATCCGAATTGCCGGTACATCTTATGACGAACAAGACGCTAGAGAACGAAGAGCACCCCAAAATACGCCCGTTATTAAATACACAATACGGGGTCAAGCTACACTGCTGAATCACTGGCAGGATTCGCGTTACTTTCTTGCTGCCTTCCCCACACTCTTTCCAATGGGTGTAGGAGGTCACCTAGATGAACGTCCCATTCCCGTTTCACCTGCTGCCTTTGCAGACTGGGCATTGCGCCACCATAGCCGAAGGCACGGCTCCTTGTGCATCCACGCCGGATAGAAACTAATGTCCACAGATTTGCACGCCATAAAACGTTCATGTATCTGATATATGATGTGATCCAGCTGCGCAATTCATCTCTCGCCAATAGTCTTCTTATCAAGCGTTCTCAATGGAACTCGGTAACACGAGATATTGAGTCTCTCACTACCCTCCAGCTGCAGAACGCCGCGAAACAACTTGCAGCTGGTCAACCAACGGAGGAGCCGGCCATTCGGCGTCTGCTGAAGAATATTACCACCATCGGTGTTCAAATACCGGGTTCTTTTTTCCAGAAACTCCAAATGCGTGCCGAGATCCGGGGCTTACTCATTCGCGAAGGCATGCCTGCCTTTTGGATGACTATAAACCCGTCTGACCTGCAGAATCCGCTGGTTCTAGTGTTTGCAGGTGCTCAGTATTCGACCGACTCCTTCCCGACTGCGACTACTGCCGTTCGCCAAGAAATAGCGATGTCGGACCCAGTTGCTGTTGCGCGCTTCTTTCACTCGACGTGCAAAGCAATCCTTGATGGCCTTCTACGGGGGAAGTCCAGTGAACTTGGCGCGCTTGGCGATGTCTCAAACTATTTTGGAGTCGTTGAGAGTAATGGCCGTGGGATGCTACATCTTCATACGTTGATTTGGGTTCGAGGTAATCTTGGCTTTGCACATCTTCGTGACCGACTCCGCGCTGAAACCAACTTCGCAACCCGGATGATTCAATACCTAGAAACAATTATTATGCATAGCATACATTATCCTGACCATGATAACCCTGAAACGGCGATTTCCAACATTCCTCCCACAGCTACCGGCCCTGAATCAGACATCGAGTTCTGTCAGAGGTTGTTTAAAGACAGCAATCGTGTTGCGAGCATTAAGCAACTTCACGCAAAGAACCACACAGCAACCTGCTTTAAATATGGCCGCCGACACTTTGGTAAAACATCTTGTCGCTTTGGTATGCCACGCGACATTGTTACGGCTTCCCACATTGATGCAAATGGGGTCATACAGCTCACTCGCAACCATGCCTGGGTAAATCCGTGGAATCCGACCATTGCCAGCTGCATCCGATCAAATCATGACATTTCCTGGATCCCCACCGTATCCAAGTCTCTGGCTTTGGTATACTACATCACGAATTACGCCACTAAAGACGACGTTTCACCACTGCAGATGCTGACCAAAGCTGCTTTGCTTAGACAGGTGATAGACCACGCCCACTCCACGCAGTCTCCTAGCGCAGCTGACTTGCGCCTCCGCCAGAGGAATATGGTCAATTTTTCGCTACGTTGCTTTAACAGCTTGTCGCAAGACCGTGAAGTCAGTGGTGTTCAAGTAGCGAGTACCTTGCTCCAACTTCCTTCCTACTACACCATTAACTACAATTTCACTCGCATCAATCTGTGGTGGCTAAGGCAATATGTTCGGTCTTTCCTTCCACTGGCCGGTTCACAACCCCGTGCTTCACCCAATCTTCCTGCGGACGAGCCATGCGTTTACAACGCTAACACCGCCACTCCTGCCAGCTTATTCGACAACTATAAATGGCGTGGACAACATCTATCCTCCCTCTGCCTCTTTGAATACTGCATGCTTGTTCGAACAAGACACGTACGAGATGCGACTACGCAAGACATAGAATTTGACCAGCATCACCCCCGCTGTCTTACCCATATGCAACGCTTGGCTCAGTCTCCATCTCAAACAGCAACAGTAACCCTCCAAGGCCAACTCTCCGAATTTCAAGCGGCCGAAGACTCCTTGCCGGGCGGCCACCCTTCAACAGACGCGATTCTAAATGACATGGCCGAAGTTCTCCTTGGCCTATTTATCCCTTGGGAAAACTTGCTCTCGCTCTTGAGGCAATCGACATCGACCCCGGAAAACAGCATAAACAGATATTATCGCGTCTGGACTGCCATTGAGTCGAGCCTACCGGCCTATATTCGAGCATTCGCAAGCAACATTGAACTGTTACGAAAGTCGAAGGAGGATTGTCAAGTAGACGCGCTACTCCGAAAACAGTCCGCAGATCATACGGTGCCTATAGATGAGGACCTACGCGACGAAGACCCCTACCTCGAATCAGATGATGAGAGCTCCCGCCCCGAATCGAATATTAATGAGACTTTCAGTTCGGAGACACTTCTCACTGCCTTCTCTTCTATTAGCCGACTCTGGGACCGGGAGCTACGTGATGCCCAACAGCGAATTACCGCGCTGGCTGCACTGTCACTTCGATGCCTTTCCCGTCACTTCGACCAACTTCAACCACTTGACATTGCGAATAATACGCTGTTCGAAGCCGCTGGCCTGAGATTTGTACCGCCAACTCTCCTCCAAAATTGGGAGACGTGTCTTGGAGATATCAGTACCCAAGCAAGCCAAGACATCAATATCGGTCCCGCTCCAGATCTCGATGACTTTAATGCCCATATCACTGATGGCATCTTGATGCCGCTTCTAGTGGAACCCGAACCTTTGCCAGACATGGAGGAACGTCGGTTACGCGTCGGAGACGCACCCACAGGTGCTTCACTGTCCGGCCTGGTCAGCGAGATCATTCCTTTGAACAGAAAGCAAGCCATGGTTGTGCAAAAAATTCTCTCCGAAGCGCTTAGCTGGGCCTCTCATCCATACAATTCGTCTCAGCGACAACAAACGCTCCTTTACGTAGGGGGGGAAGGAGGTGTCGGTAAAAGTCAGATTATCAAAGCAATCGCCACAGGGATGGACTTGCTTCGCCGCAAACATGAACTTATTCTCATGGCGCCAACGGGAGCTGCAGCCGACCTCATCGGAGGCAACACCTACCATACGTCCCTAGGAATTTCTCTAAATCGTTCTCGAGCTACAGCCAAGGGCGAGAGAGTTCGCCGCCTCTGGTCGCGCAAAACCATTATGATTATTGATGAAGTGAGCATGATCGATCTTTCCACACTTAGTACCATCAACAGCCACTGTAAATCAGCCCGGTCCCTAGACAGGACGTCCCCGGACCTGTTCGGCGGCTTACCAATTGTCATCCTCATGGGAGACTTTTACCAGTTTCCTCCCGTTCGGGGCCAACCGTTATGGAAGCTACCACAGAATGAGGCAGACACCGACGGCAGACTTATCTGGCACCGGTTCAGTCAAGTCATTATCCTAGACGAGCAGATGCGTCAGACGGAGGATGTGCCATACCAATCACTACTCAGACGTGCACGGACTGGCAACTTAACATCCAACGACGTTCTGCTGTTGAATGGGAGAACCATTACCTCGCTGGCGAATTCCCATCCGCAGGATACAACCGCTGTAGTCACCTTAAATAGTCTTCGATATGTCATCAATCGCCACCAAACCGAGAACTTCGCCTTACTCAGACACCAGACTATCTTCGTTTTCCCTGCTGTTCATTCTCGAACGAGATCATCCGGCCAAGGAAACTTGAAACTCCGTGCAGATGACCTTCTTCACCATCCTGACCAGGGTACGACAGTTCCGTTCCCCGGACTTCTCCTCTATACCTACTCTATGCCAGTTATGCTGTTGACAAATATCAACACGCCCGCTGGCTTGGTCAACGGTGCAACAGGCACAGCTGTAGGAGTGGTTTTGGATCCCACAGGCAAGTTCCCACACGAAATTCACTAATATATCTTATGATAACAAGGCCAGCTGAGCTCTATACTTTGAATAATCACTACGTTTTCTGCAATAAACCTCCGGCGTGTGTTTTGTTCAAACCGGACCGCCCAAAACTGATTTCACTCGAATCGCTCGATTGCAACATATTGCCTATCTTCCCGCTTGAAGCGTCTATATCTTTAAAGGGCTACTCCGTTCGACGTAGACAGATCCCCATCTGTCCAGCCTTTTGTCTGACCGACTATAAAGTCCAGGGAAGAACGCTTACGTCCGCCATTCTTGATCTCAAAGACAATCGCATTGCTCGAGGTCAACATTCGCATCGAAAATACTGCTCTATGTATGTACAGCTTTCCCGGCTTCGGTCCCTTAATGGGCTTCATCTCTTGCAGCCAGTTGAGATAAAAGACCTCGATCGTCAACCAGATCCCTGTCTGCTGAAGGAGATGCGACGTTTACAGGCCCTAGAGCAAAGTACTTTGCATGAGTGGCAGACCCTTCCAAGCAACCCGCCAATGACCTAGGTCCACACAGTAGTCTCTCTGTTAGATAGACCTCCTGCATGCATGAATACGAACGCCCGCTGATATCAAAGTACACTAGTCAAGCGTCCCCATCCATTCACCCTCACCTAGAATGAGAGAGCTGAAAGATCTTTCTGATCTATCATTTTATCCCCACTGGACAACGCTACTACCTCGACCACTAAGCTAGCTACTAATGATAAATGTCTTATATCGACCAACACCTGCCTACGTGCGAAACAAACATTTCCAATTCTCTCTATCTACTATATACACAGTGTCATCCATTAACATAACAACGATCCAATACCACTGCCTCCAATGCCGCCAAATAGGACCTGTCCAGCTACTATCCATATTCGAGACTTTATTGATAGCGTTGAACCCGACCCGACACGCCCCGGTAAAAGCTTGGCGCTGCAGTTACGCCTTTCCCTGAACATCCCGGATAAGGACGAACAATCAGACGATGTTACCCAAGGAGATATAACGACTCTGATTCGATTCTTCAGCCAAACGGCCCGATCAGAAATCTACCAGCCCAATGTGTTCATCTACGCTTGGGGCTCCTTCCTAACGGCTACTACCCAAGAGGACGGCTTCCATATCCTTTTGCATGCCCATGCTGTAGACTGGTAAGAACCACCATCCACCTCCATATAACTCTTTTAAACGTCTCTAGTCATCCGGGTAACTATGAAGATGCGGATTCATACTTCATGCGCTGTCCGGAGGCCGCGCAGCCAACCGTTACATTCCTCGGCACTGTCTGCGAGCGTGGAGGCCAGCTAAACAACGGGTCAACGCTATTACATTATCGTCTTCAATCAACAGTTTACCATACCTCCAATCGAACCCATCATACCTTCCCACTAACCGCCTACTTCAAGAACGGCCAGCGCTGGGTCAACTTCCCGCCCCTATCTATTAACGCCCAGATTTTCATCACCGGCCGCATTTTCGGACTAACCAAAGAAAATCAACAATTGGCGATTATAACGGAGGATGTACACTTTCTACCAGCGCTACCTCAACCTCTACCCACGACTCCTTCCTCTACACTCGGTAAGCGACAACGGTCGGACCGGTGGACTCGACGAGCTACCCCTACGACTCCATCCAAGTCCGCTCACGTTCTGGACCGAGATTCATCCCCTCCGTATCACAGCCATCAGAACGTTCAGTCCCAAGACGTACCCAGGCAAAGAGAAAGGGCTGAACAAGATGATGATACGGAAACCCGGTTCACTTGGACAGATACTGCCGATGAAGCTGAGAATTTGCCCCAACCCACCTCCCCTACACCCGAGCGACGTTCCCAGAGGATGCGGAAAACCTCGTACGCAGATGTTCTTGCCCAATCAAAATAGGCCCTCCGGCCTCGGCTGATTAATCATTATCCGCAAAATCTTCTTTCCTTACATACTTTACCTAGCCTTAGTCCCTCAATCTATCTCGGTAACCTCACGTATCCTATATCTCCTCCCCTTCTTGTCGTTTCAGGGCCACAGCGTGCGCAGCGCGCGTCTTCCAGTTAAAACCTAAATAGGCTTAGTGTTGAGGATAGAATCCTAAAGTGGTTTAGTTTTGAGTATCAAAACCACCTATCTTTTACAGGTAATCTTTGTGAGACTTTCATACACAGTGTACGTCTTGATCTGCAGCAGAAAAGGCTACTGAAATTTAACGAATGGCGAAAATCCAAAAAGATATGTCAAATTGCAATGTACCGAGAAAAGACAGAATCATGAAGGAGAAAGAAGATCTATTTGAGCTAGCTAGACAGTCATATGGGATGCGACTATACGGATCCGTGTAGACAATCATCATGCTTCTCGGGGCCACATCCATTATACTAGTCAGGGACTGCAGAGCTAGCTTTTTGTGGTATACTCCAAATCAAACTTAAGGCTAGAAGTGAGACTACTCTCCTCTTCTATATAGGTCTCTAGAATTAGAGACTTAGTCCCATGTTTCTCGTCATCCAGGCGGATCCGGCTTGTTGCTGACAGGTAGACCCTATATTTGTTTCATCCGGTGTACCAGGGTATCACATTTCAAGATAAATATTTCCTTTCACGGAACCACAAGAGAAAGTGTCTCAAGTAACGTATCCGAACTTCCAGATAGGGCCGCTTTAGTAGTCTATGTGGAAGACGAACTCGATCTCATCCTGGCTCCAGCTTATCAGAGCTGCGCGGTTCCCCATGACCTATACGGAGAGCAAATGTACACCATACTGGGCAACTTAGACGTATGTTTTAACTACAACCTTATTCGCGTGTGTGATGGCTGATTATCATGTAGTATCTAGCGGAATCTACGTAGTGGTTCCGAGCTTTACACCGACGGATCATTGGGTCGATCTCTTGGTAAGTATAAAAATTCGTACCTTTGCTCCCCCGGCGCGGCCCTCTCTGGTAGTAATTGGATAGCTATATTATGGGTTGTGATTGCTAACGGTGGAGACTTAACCTTTCATCTCTTTTAGCGCCTGAAAGACAGAGAGACCTGCTTGTCCGAGTTTCTTCTCTCCATGGCGCACTGGAGGACTGCCCAAGCGAGACGATCCTCATGTCATTTGTAGATATATAACCAGGAAATAGAACGGGAAAGAAGTTTACATGTTGCAAAGGAGATTTTTGTATGTGGAAATTATGTGAACGAGCTGTGTATCTTCTATCGATGACTGGAATTGGGAACCATTACACTGTATCCGAATAATATATACACTAAATTAGGCATTACAATACTCCTTGGCTATGGGTTGTAATACCTAATTTCAAACCCTGCACCTTTTCATTCTCTTTCGATTTCGATTCCTTTGGTAGACCGGGTCCTACTCTTCGGGAGCACAGCCAATATATCATCGACGACTTGCTTGTCTGAGAGGGTGCGGTTGGTGGTGATTTTAGTGATAGTATCGATAAGAAAATCCCTGTGAAGAACCGCAGCTTGTACAATATGCTCTTTTGATGCACCTCTGGCCGGATTCCATCCAGCAACTTCAAAAAAGTAGTTAGGGAATCCTTTGTAAAGCTCGTGAAGACTGCTACTCAAAGCAATGCGGCTCTCTGCTGCTCGGCTTTGCTTGCTTGTTTTTAGATCAGATGGGTATTGAGATTTGCCCTTGTGTTGGCGGCCAAGAAAAGGATGCCTTTCCCGAGTGATATTATATTCTCTGGTTTTGATGAAAGGGTCTTCCCCTATTGGCGATTGAGAACTAGATGGTGATTCATTCCGGGTTGCAGTCTTAGATATATCTGATGTTAAAGCAGTATATCCCATGCACTGTCTTCGACTTGATTGTGGCATATCGAATCATCCACCAGTACGACCCTTCTACTTCACTCGCAATGGTAGCCGTCTGTGTTTGCCTTGATGTTTACACTTCTAATTGGACCGTGCAACTTCAACGGCACATCAGAACGCAACGAGGCCAGTCATTGTCGTTAGATCAGGCTCTACAGGGCTGGCAGACGATGATGTACTTCAACATACTCGATAATGAAAAAGATCGCTTTCGCCAGTCAGTCGAAAGACACCTTGAAGTGAAAAGTCTTCTGGAATGGCATGGAGCTCGGCAAACGACTGACGCAAGCGGCCAGCCCTGGCATCAGCGTAGGTGTACGTCATTGAATTGAGTCTATCCAGCGAAGCGAAGGGGTTAGGTTTGAAGCGCTTAGCCAGTTCCTTGAACCAGTCATCAGTCAAGGACATCTCGCGAAGCGAACGTTTCTCGAAGTCAGTCAGCTGTGACGTATGCCAACTTAACGCGGAGCCACGAAGCGCAGCTTGAAAGTTCATTTTGACTACATACTCTCCTTTGTACGCTGCAACGTCACGAAGCCGATCAATGAAGACATTGACATCCTCATAACACACATGAGTACTAATAGGCTTAGCCGCAGGATCATCTTTAAGATCCGGCCAGAACAGTCCGATTTCATCAATCTTGAAACCGTTGGTTCCGCCATTACCAGGTGGCCCGGGAGGTCCTTGTAACCCTGGAGGACCCTGCTGCCCTTGTTCGCCCTGAGCGGGCCTAGCGTTCCGAAGCTCATTCATTTGCTGATTGATACGTTCCTCCATACGGTTTTGGCCTTCAACTAGGGTAGCCATCATCTCTTGAAAAGCCCTTATGGCATCACCAGTGCCAGAGGAGGAAGCCATGGCTTCGACGTCACGATATCTTGGTAGTACTGAGGAAGAGGAAGTGGATGATTCGCGAGGAAAGGTCCGTTTGGAGGGTCGACTAAACGAGCCGGCCCGGGAGCGACGTCGAACGGTTACGGGAGCGGCTGGCACTACTTGTTCTGAAGTGGATGCGCCAGGCACAGGAGTAGATGGGACGGAGGGATCTGGTGTCGATATGCTCTCGTAGACTGATTCGATAGTTGGAATGGCCGACAAGGATCTAGACCGCGAATGAGAGGAGCGACCTAACGGTCGAAGCGGTTGCACCAAGCATTTTTCGTATGAAGCAAGCCAATTCTCGTAATCTGGCCACTCCGTGGGACCAACACGTTCCGCGAGACGAAGGAATTCACGGACTGCAGTATTTATGACCGATCGATCGATATCCCAGTCAGGAGGATAATTGTGTTGTCGAGCGGATTGAGGAGGGTCTTCAATATAGGCAGTAAACTCAGCAAGACGTAGAGTGCTGGGATCAAAATCGTTGGCCCACCTGGAATGAAAAGACTTGATCTGGTGGGCGAGTTCGATGAAACGGCGTTCCTGATTCGTCGAATGACGAATCAAGGAATGGTGTAATGAGGGTATGACGTAGTGGATGATGAAGTAAGGTGATGGGCGAGCAAATGAAGGTGTCACCTTACCCTACCTGATGTGACCGCCAAGACCAGTTTTTAATATTAATAAGCAATATTACTATTTAAATTTCAACGTTTTTAATTTTCAGTATTTTAATTATTTTACTAATAATATAATTTGTCGGAATTGTTTAATACAGTATCAGCGAGTTTTTAGCAGGACCAATCATGTCTCTTATTGACGGGAGTTGATTGATTGATGGTTTTCTACAAACACTACTTGTGTGCTCTATATAGATACGCCAA
>VCAU01000247.1:0-11795 GCA_015844325.1 Aspergillus nanangensis | reverse complement strand
AAAAAAAATCGCGCCGAAGAGCTAGATATATTAAATAGTAATAAAGAATTACTAGTAAATTAAGATTATCTATCAGCGAGATAAAACCTTAAGAGTATTTATAATTTATAATATATATAATTAACCGGGGACAGGAATAATTTAATACTTAAATTAAGAAATTTGACGGTTTAATATTAAAAAAAATAAAATAAAATAAGTAATAGTAAAAGACTTTAATACGTATTATTCTATATAAAGAGGTCTTATAACTAAGAAAAATAAAAAGGATAAAGAAATTCTGAAGATAGTAGATAAGAATAATCTATATCTAGCTAAAAAGCTAGATCTACTAATATAAGAATAAAATAAATAAATATTAATAATTAAATATAATCTTTCTATTATAAAATCTAATAGACTGTCTAGTCTACTACAAACAAGTTAATAATATAAATTATTAATCAGATCACTAATTTCTGAAAATAATACTAAATATAGAAATACTAATCTTTAAAGTAATTCTATAAAGAAACTAAAAAGAAATAAATATTAAGATACTACAGAAGATTATTATAGAGACTCTACAGTAAGATAGTAGATTAGAATTAAATCTCTTTAAAATTATTAAAGCTTATCTAAAACTAAAAACAGTAGCTCTAGTAGTAGTTATATATAAAATTATTTAGAAATTATCAAAATAAGTCTGAAGCTATAAAAAGATTTATAAGATAGAGTTAATGCTATTAATTAATCGATCAGATATAGAGCCAGCCGAAATAGTAAGTAAGAAAGCGGAGATATTTAGAAAAATATTTTTCTTAAAATTATTACCGACGAATCTAACTAATCTAAACAAGATTTAAACTTAATATTTAGATTAATTAGAGTTTCCGCTAATTTAGAACTATAAGATAGAGGCAGCAATTCAATTTATAATTATAGATAAGATCTCGAGAAAGAATAATATATCTGTTGTGGTCAAGTCGGTATGACGTAGATTGATTATGTTTCATTATGAAGCTATCTCGATTATGGTATAAGCCCCGCCGGAACAATGATTTATCCACCTCCGGCTAGACAGACGCCATCCCGTTAAGCGAGAGATTAGTAACACGCCGCCGGCAGTATACTACAATATAGGTGAAACAAAAGAATGCTACCGTCCTCGATAGCTAGTAAAACACATAAAGAAATAAACATAGAAAAAATATAGAAAATACTACTTTAAAGACGTCTATAAAGCGATATCATACTAACTATCGCTGTTGCTCAGTATAACACTGATATAGGTAGATTTTTCTGTCGGTATAGCTGTTAATATACCCTAGAAATTCATAATATTAAATTACTTAATAAACTTATTTAATTCTTTAAGATTATTTTTATTAATCTATTAACTATTATTAGAACCGTATTCTTTCTACTAAATTAGATATTCTACAACATGTCCACGTTTCTTTTAAATAATATATTTAGTAATAATCTTTTCGACTTCAAAAATATCGCCTTTGCTGGGGTAGTTATCGATATCTATAATAATAAATAGTTTTAGCAGTTCGCGATAGAAGAGATCGGACAACTTAAAAACTAATTTAAATTATATAATTAATAATACAGAATAGATTTACTATACAGTAGAAAGCTTAAATTAATAAACTAAATATTTAATATACTTTAGAATCTCAAACAGACTAGTTAATTACTATTAAAGCTTAGATAATTAATCAGTAATATTATATTTAATAGAAAAAATAAAATAGCCTTTATATAGTTAGATATATATTTAATTATCTACCGCAAATTTAATAGATTTATAATAATTATCATATAGTTACTTTATTTAAATTACAGTAAACTTAGTTACTTTCTTAATATTAAAATATATAGTAAAATCCTGCTTAACAAAGTATCTCTTTATAAAATACTATAGCTGTCGAAGATCGACACCAAACAGTAATTAATATAGAATAGCTTTAGTTATAATATTTATCGAGCTATTAAATAAAGAGATAATTACCGATAATACTATTTATTAATTAATAATATCATTCTGTATATAGATATAATAAATTATAATTTTTATTATCTAGATTATCCGCTTGCTTTAACTATTAATCTAAGAATAAAAAACAGTACTATATTAATACTTCATTTTTAAAGCTTCGAAGAGATTCTTCTAAAAGCTACCTATAAAATAATAGTTATAGTCGAAGATAAATATTATAAATATACTCTAGTTGCATATCTAAAAATACTATAATAATTCGTGTTCCCATCTTTCTGCAATCTATATAAAGTATTTAAGAATAAGACTAAGTCTCTTAGTAAACTTATTAACTATAATTAGTAGTTAATTAATACTATCTTCTTATATATTCTTCTGCACGGGTAACCCCACGATAAAATCTATAATAATAATATAGAAAAGTATCGATAGAACTACTATTAATTAGAGACTACTATAAGACTAATAATACTGAACTTTATTTTAAAGATAAATCGGACAGTATTTAATATACTAATAATATAGCTTGCAGTCTTAATATAGCGCAATATCTTTAAATATTTTAATATATCAATTCATACTAGAATATCCGCGATTATTGTAGAGCATTTTAAATATTTCTCTAGTAAGAATATAGAGCAGATATAGTTAGAGCCTTTTTTATATAAAATCGTTATCTATATAATACTTTACTATATATAGTAGATCGTCTTTCTAAATATAGAATAAATTTACTTTTAAAGAATCTTTATTAAATAATACTAGTACTTTAATAATTTAATTAGCGTATAGGTCTTTTTTATAGATATTCCGAATCTATTTCTTAAAGTTATCGGACAGCTTAATACTAAAGAAAATAAAGATATAATCAGCTATTATTAAAATATCAATATTATCGACAGATTATTTAGAAATAGATATTCTGTCCTTATAATTTCTGCGAGAAAGCCTAAATAGAGTATCAGCAATTGTATTAATTTTATTAAAGCGATAAAAAACCTTCAGCTTAAATTATTAAATATACTGAAATACCCTAACTAATTATAGATTCAACTATTTTACTGCAGCTATCTATAGCGAGAATTAGTTAGTAAGTCTGACCGTAAACCTATAATTAATATAAATAATAGAAGACTATTAAATATATTTAATTATATATCGCATCTTTCGGAGAACCTATATAAAACAGGAAATCTCTAGCTTAGTAGGTTAATAATTACTTTCAACAGAAGTTAAAAATTAGCTAAGAAACGGTATTAATTTAACTTAAATACGCAGAGATAGCTTAGCTATATTATAAATATAAATATATATATTATTAATATAATAAAATATTACTCTATAATTAAAATATAAGATATCCAAGTCAAGATAAAACTATTTATTAGAATTATAATAAGTAAGAAACTTAGACTTCAAGAATTTAGACTATAACTAATCAAATACAATAAGCTCTTACGGAGTAGGTTTGTTAATTCGCTAAATCTTAGTAAATTTCTACCTGGAATAATTCTTTCAGAGCGCTGGCTTAAGTAGGGCCGTCTTTTATATTTATAGAGAATCGATAATTTTAGTATATTACTCAATATAATACCGAAAATAACTAGTCAGACTGAGATAGCTTTCAAGATTCTTTAAGATACGAGAAAAAACTAGTTTAGTAATAATATCAATCTTTTTTTATAATATACTTAGATTAAGTTTATCTACTCTCTATCTTAGCAGCTGTATAGACGAGAATATAATAAATATTTTAGTTAACTTAAAATATATATTCAAATCAGTTAAGCGGATAAATATAATATAAAAATATTATATATACTTTTCTAATCTTTTAGAAATAACAAGATTATTCATATAAATATAGCAGAATTCGATGAATTCTTTAAAAAACAGATCTATCTATTATTAAATAAACGGTACTAAATTAATAAAGTCTATAAATACGATGTTAAAAACTTCTTAATCTTTATAAATAATAATAGCAAGTCGATTACGGTAGAGACTCTAAAATAACTATTAATAAAAAAACATAAGTATCTAGCACAGTTAGATAAGAATAATCTCTAAGTTGATTATTTCTTCTTATAATAGAACGGGAGATAAGTCCAGTTCGGCTTCTTTATTAATATTATAGAGATTAATAATAACTCTATTTTTCTCTTTAAGTTAACTATTAGCACGTATATATCTTTATACCACGAACACTAGATATATAGAAAAAATATAGCCGACGGCTTAAAATATTTTATTAGTATGCCGTAAAATATTAAAAATATTGTTAATTAAGACTCGGTTTTTAGGGAGCTAGTAATAGACACAAAACTTTAATAAATAGAATTTCCAGTCTTTCTTTATAGAGATTTATATTTACTAGTTCTCAGGGATTCAATATTATTATTTCTAGTTAATTAAAAAGTAGGATAATACTCAATAATCTCTTTTAGAAATATTATAGTATGAAAATTCTAACTATAAATAATTATATTATTTAGTAAAACCGTTATCTATCCAATAATAACTAATTTTATAGTAGATATTAAGTTTTTATATTTATCTATATTTAATAAAGCAGCGTATTCTTTAACCTAAGAGATAATCACGAAGTCTGAATCAAACACGATATTAACGCGGATATAGCAATTTATAGTAACTAATATTAATATTATATTAGAAACTTTAATAGATAAGAAATCCGAATCAACCAAATAAACTTATATAGTTAAGCCGTCTAGTTAGAGATTAAAAATTAAATTATATTCAGTAGACAGCTTAACATGTATACAGATGGATATCTTACTCTAAGTATAGAAAGATAAAACGACTTATTAGAGTAGACAGATAAAGTTATAAAACAATTCTTCTATACCTAAACTATAATAGATATAGTAAGGCTTTCGTATACTAAGATAATAATAATATATATTTTAAAGTCGAGTTTAAATTCTTCTTATCCTAAGATATCTATACCGATAAATAAGTTTATTTTTAATCTGTCTATAAGATAGACTTTAACTACTATCTAAATATAGTATTTAGTTAATTCGAGTATTTTAGGAAAAAATATAAAGAACTGTATAATCTAAGTTACTATATACTTTAATCTTATTCCAGATACTATAATAAATATAATAATATCTACTATTATAATATCTGGAAGATTTTTAATAAATACTATATTCGCTATAATAGAGAAGTAGCCGAAGTCTAGTACTACTTTATAATATTATTTAGTCGTACGTAGACTTACTTTAATAGTTAAGCATCTCTAAGTATATAATTCTAAATTAGAGAAGTATTTATCTCTAATAATACAAGCTTATAGACTGATAGTCTCAGAAATAATTATAGATTTATATTACTTATTACGGGGATAATAAGAGAGATATTTAAATAATTAGTTCTTAAAAGAAAATGCTAGTTTATATCTATTACAAGTAGTAACAGAATTAATTAGAGCAATAAAGATCTTATTCTGCTTAGATTCAGATTTAGCATTACTATAATTAGTATTAGAGTCAACAGAAAGATATCTATAGAAGACAGCTTTATTTTAAAATTCTTGTGAATTATTTTTTAGTAAAGACTGAATCGGCAGTATTATTATTATTTAATAGTTTAGTTGTTTTACCAGCTATATAGAGACGATGATTAGATAGTCTAGAATATTCTAATTAATTGGATAGTGAATAACAGTTCTAATACTATTTATTAGACTATATAGAATATCTATACTAACTCTAAATAGAATTACCGTGAGGGTTATTCTAAGCTAGCTTACTGAAATTAGTAGATTTATTATTTAAAAAAAATTAAGTAGAGCACGTATTATTACTTTACTAATTTTTCTACGGAGTAGTTTATTAATTCAGGACTAACTAATAGTTTTAATAATCTTGTCGGCTATTACTATTATAAGAATACCAGTTTTATTAGTATAATTATAGTAGTTATTAATAGCTAACTAGAAAAATATCGTACGACTAAGAATACTAATACAATAGAGATCTAAAGAAATTAACAGAATCTATATTAGAAGATTTATTTAACTATCTTAGAATTTAATAAAATTTCGTGATTTTACCACGCTGCTGCTTACTCTAATAATATTAGTTAAAGTTAGTAGATAAATCTTATTATAAAAATATCTATCTCTTTGTTTAAAAAAAACTTTAAAAATAATATTAGAAGTAGACTAAAAAATATCTCTATATAGTAATAAGTCTAGTTATAGCTATATTATATATATAATCTAATTATAATTAATTATTTTAGCTGCTTAAGCTTGACAAATAATCTTTTTTATAAAGATTTATAAGAGCTTACCGACTTAGATATTAATATATCTATAGTTAAAATAGATAATTCGATTTATAATCCTATAAAGATTAGATTTAAAACAATACTTAAACTCTATAAATTAATTATTATTTAGAGATAGTACGCGCAGTAATCTTTTCTCCAGATTAAATAGTTGCGCCGTAAATCATATTAAGATATTATCGCGGAGAGTAGTTTAGATATTTACTTTAATCATATTTTTATCTTTATAATCCACAATATTAGTAAAATAATTAATAAATATATTAATATTCTTATAGTATACATAATTCCTAACTTATTTTATTACTATATCGTCTTTTAGATCTAGGTAGAAGTAACTAATTTCTTTAGTTTTCTAGTTATTGTTTCTACTATTAGTAGGATTAACAGAACTAATATTTTCTTATAAATCGGGCTTATCTTAGAGATCTACCTTATCTTACTCGCCTTAAAAATCTATCTTATTTTAAAGATCTCTTTATAAGTCTTGTTAGTTACTTAGAATCTGAATTTATTATTTAATTTAATTAAATCGTTAACTGATAATTAAGAGAGCATTCATAATGTCTTATATTATAGAATTAGAAGAATCAGGATTAGAATTTAAATTAGAATTAGAGATACCGAAATTATCGGGGTTATTAGACTGGTCGCCAACTATAGTATAATAGCAAGGATTCACGGAAAGTAAAGTCTTAATAAGTTAAAAAAAATCGGATAATAGTAAGTAGTCAGAGTTATTCTTGGTATAAGATTTAATAGATTTGCTGGATTCGACAATAAAGAATAATTATTAAGTAACTCGGAAAGATAATATAATATACTATAAGAATATAATTTTTAATAAATAGTAATAAAAATAAAAATAGATACTAATTAATCTAAAATAGTAGGATCTTCTGGAACTAATACTTCTAACGAAATAAAAGTAGAATATAAACGTGACTATGATTATAATTATAATCGATCTAAAGATTGTTTAGATATAGAATATCTCCACGTATTAAAGATAGAAGAAAGTTAATAATCATAGTTAGACTAATCTTTTGTACCTAATTAGTTAATTAAATGTAGGAACTCCCGGACTATTTTATTAATAATTAAGCGGTCAATATTCTAATCAACAAAATAATAATAGTGAATTTGAGAAGTAAAAAAAGATTCGATAGAAAAAATATAATATACTAAATCAATTATCTCGCTGTCTAGTTAATTAATCTAAGAATAGTTAGCGATCCTATTAAAGATAGCAATTTAATAAGCAAGTTCAGCTAATCACAGCTGCTAAGTAAATATAGAGAAGTCATAAATATAAAGAAAGATAAATATCGATCGACTATACTATTTATATAGATAGATAATAGACTCGCAGATCAAGATAAGATTAAAGTGAGGTACAGGGGAAGAGTTGGTATAAATATAGAAAAAATTATAGAGAGATAGGACAGGATTCGCCTGCTACAATCGATAGGTGTTTTCAACCAGTTAGAGATCCCAGGATTGAACATGACAAAATAAATGAAGCTATTCAACGATTGACCCAAGAGATAACCCTCTGGAACGAAAGAAAAGACATGCTACCACTTATTATGGTTAAGTCGGTATGACGTAGATTGATCATGTTCCATTATGAAGCTATCTCGATTATGGTGGGGATAAGCCCCGCCGGAACAATGGTTTATCCACATCCGGCTAGGCAGACGCCATCCCGTTAAGCGAGAGATTAGTAACACGCCGCCGGCAGTATGCTACAATATCGAATCAGATATAATAATTAGTAAAGAAATCTCGATTTTTATATCATTTTATAGAGATATTTAATATTTATATTCGTCTTAGATATTATTTTATCTATTCTCAATAATCTATTACAGTAATACTAAGAAAGAGAGAAAAATATAATTATTAGATAGTAAAATCTTATTATTTAGTAACTCTACTTAATACGTTAAATAAGACTCTAGAGACAGTAGTAATAAAATAAATTAGTTATATAATAAAGAAGTACTCTCTACTACCTATAATATATCTAGGGGGGCGTTAGAAAATATTAATAAAATATATGATTTAGATTTTACTAGATAAGATATAGTAGTAGTAGAATTCATTAACCTGTTCTAGCGTGCTTGATTTATATGGCTGCCATGCAGGGTTGCTCCCGCGCAGCGGGAGTGGGAAGGCTGCACTATAGCAGCCGCAGAGCGGTCTAAAAAAAACTAGCGCATATAAATAAAAACCAAACCCGAAAATGCAAATATGTCAAACCCAAAATCTTGTAATCTCATGATCGGCAGTTGTTTCTGTGTCTGCCTGTCTGTTCACCAACTAACTACCTAGCAGTCTCTAATGCCGGCTATTTTAGTACTTTTTAATCTACTTCTATTTCTCGTTTCTGATTGATTGATTTAGAATTTACTTAGCTTAATAATATATTTTTACTATATATATTATATATATACTCTTTATTATCTTCTCGCTTAGTATTCTGATTTTTTTAAACTCTATAAGTTCTCTTTATTCTTTAAGGTTTAGTAAATCTTGTTATTTTCAGTATTATAATTTTTATGAATTTTTTAATCTTTCTCGATCTCGTTCACTATCTTATTTCTAAAATTTTAATAATCTTAATTCTTCATAACCCCTACTACTACTGAATTAACTACTTAAAACTAATATAATAAATTTATTTAAATTATAAAATAAACTACTACTAATCTTATTTTATTGTTATTAGCTATTTTTTAGAAATCTGTTTCTACTCTCTAAAAGTCTTATTTTATTAGCTTATTCTATATTATCTCTTATTTTTTCTTATAATTCTCATACTTTATAAATATATATTAAGGGGTCTATATTTTTTATCTATATTTATAGATTACTAATTTATATATCTTAATAATACTTAAATATTAGTTTAAATTATTTTTATTTATAATTAAGTACTGTACTTGTTATTTTTTAAATTTTTTTTTAGTATTTAACTTATTTTCTTAGATTCTAAATAAAATATTTTATCGGCTGACTTATATACTTGTTTTTTTAGACTCTAGATTATTAATCTTAAGTTTGTTATTAAATTCTTTTTTTTATTATAATTTTTAGTTATAATACTTCCCCTTCTAACTTAATTTTTTAGATAGATTCCTGCCGGATTATCTTTTTTATTAATTAATCTATTTTCTCGTTCCCGAAAACGTCTTCGTAAGCCGGGATCTACTAAAATATAAGCTGAATTTTATTATTATTTAATTTTTTTACTAATTTTAGATATACTGTTAGCTCTATCTATCTTAATATTAATTAGAACTGAATCAGGGCCTTTAGAATTATCTATCTAAAAATATCTTTATATCTCTATTAATTCTCTTTTTTTATCGGAAATATTCTAGTTCCTGCTTCACTATAACTAATACTATATAAAGTCTCTATAGTTTTGCTGTATAGACTATAAGATCAATCTAAGTCTTAAATAAGTAGAGTTTCAAGCTAGTATAAAGATTACTATGGTAACTTTTATATATCTCTAAAATCTACTTCTATTAATATACGCCACTAATTTTGGTACTTTTTTTTAACTGAAAAATTAATTCTAACTAACTAGTTAATTATAATTCTTTCTCGCCTACTCTTAATTTTTAATAATTATTCTCGGGAATACTCGCTAGAGTTCTTAATATATATTTATTAGTTTTTTCAGTTATCTACTAAAGTTTTTAAAAGAGTTTTAAGATATCTACTTTTTTTTTAAACTTATATTTTTATAAATATTATCTTTTTTAGCTTTCTTTGTCTGGTATTTCGAGATTAAATAAAATACTAAGATACTATAAATATAGATTTTATATAAATTTTAACTAATATTTTATAATATAGTCGGTCTATCTTTAAATATATCAATAGAAAATATAGCTTTATATTTAAAATTCTAACTATAGTAGTTTAAAAAATATTACTAATTAAAATCATTATTTAGTAACTTTATTCTACTATTTTATTAGTATAATTCTAAAAGAGAATTATACTAAAATTTTATATAGTATTTACGGTATTATTATTATTTAATAGAGTTATTTTATTTTTAATACTAATATTCTCTACATAGAGTTTTCTAGACTTTAGAAAGTTATTAAATTTTTATTCGCTTTAATTACGATCTTTAAACAGTATTTTCTAAAGATAAGTCTTAAATTTAATTAAAATCTAAAATATTACTTTACTTATTTTAATATCTTTATTATAGTTATAGATAGTTATAGTAGAATATATTAAGATTTAATTTCTTTACTAAAATTAATAATGTGAGTTAAATAGAATTTATTTAGAATAAATATTAATATATATATTTTTATTTATTTATATATTTTTTTATAGATTTATTAAAGCTTATTAATTATTTTTTTCTTCGTGTTCTCTATCGCGAGAATATAGATATTATTAATCTAATTATATATTATAGTTAACCCCGAGCTGTAGCTCTTAATTAGGAATATATTATATAGAAGATAAAGAATTAATAATATTAAAAATTTCCGTAGAATTCTTATAGATATATTAATTAATTTAGATATTTTTTCGGATATTCTAATTCTTATACTTTAATTAGCTGGAAAGATCTTAATCTATAAAATTAAGAATTCTATATTTTTTTATACATAGATTATATATTAAATATTAATAATTTATATTATTATAAATTTTATTAATATCTAATAATATTATGTTTATTATTAAATATGTCTCTTTTTATATAATATATATTTTATCTAATAAGATTTAAATTATATATTTTATTAATATTTTTTTACGTCTCTCTAAATATATTATAGATAATAGAAAATACTTTTTTACTATATAATTTTTTTTTTTTATTATTACTGTCTTTAGAATCTTATCTAACGTATTTAATAGGGCTATAGACTAATAAAATTTTACTATTTAATAGTCTTGCTTCTTCTTTTTCTGCAGTACTATTATAGTAGATCTTTAGAAGTAAGTAGAATTATATTTAAGTTAGATATAGATATTAAAAATCTTAGTAAGATAAAGAAATTAGAATTTTTCTATTAATTAATATTATATCTAGTTTAATATATTCTTCTTTTTTAGAACCTTATTTATAATTATAGACTAAATCGCTGTCTTTATCTTATAGTTTTAAATTAGCGAAAACTCTAACTACTTTAAATATTAAAGCTGAGCTGTTATATCTAGATTAGTAAGATCTATTGGCGGTAGCTCTGAAAAGAATATCTTTTTAAATATTTCTACTTTTTTATTTACTGTCTTGGCTTGCTCTCTACTTAATTAGTTAATTAATAATATTAACTTTATCTTATATACTCTTTTTTTAATTCTAGTTTATTTCGATAATTTTTAAAGCCTTATTATTATTAGACTTTCTTTAATAGTTCTCTATATCCGCCGGTAGTAATTTAAGCGGAGTATTTTATTAATTACTCTTTTTTTATATTTTCGAATCTTGTAG
>VCAU01000246.1:0-11850 GCA_015844325.1 Aspergillus nanangensis | reverse complement strand
TTTTTTTCTGCAGACTTGGATCTAGAGATCCGACAGTGATGATTGGCGGCTTTCTCTTGCGTAGTTTTAACTGCTAGATCGGTGGGAAATATATTAACGGATGAGGGGATGACGAAATCAAGACAGCTCTTTCCCTGTTTAACAGGGATCGAAGGTGATGGAAGGTGAAAGACCTCAGTTTGGAGAGGGAGGAGGGGCAGGGGGGCTGTGGACTGTGTGATTCATGGTGGAGGAGGGTACAGTCAGTCGTCTGATCGAGGGGAGTTGTGGGTGTGGGTGGGGAGAGAGAGAGAGAGAGAGAGAGAGAGAGGCTTTGGTTCATCACATTCAACCCTGTCTTCGACTTTGGTGAGGTAGTAGTAGATATGAGGGATATGGGATACGGGGTATGGGATGTGGGATCTCGACCCGTCTATGGAAGTAAAAATCGAACCTCCTCCCTGGGGGAGGTGATTTCTGATAAAGGAGTTGTTTTGTTGGTATTGCCGGTCGGCTTACTACTACGTACCTTAGGTACCTTAACTACTAGTAGTCTAACGATCGCCTGTGCCAAGGGGGAGTTGGATCTGGAGGAGACTCGTCGATATGTAATGGCGGCATGACTTGCAGGTCCCCCCGCCACTGGTTGCCCCTGGCCCAGACAAGGGGGGTGTGGGAGGTCTGTTGCTCAATGGTCGCACAACATGAACGAGTCTGTGGTGTCCGCCAGTCAGCGAGCAGTTTGAGCCTGGCGAGATCAAGCGATGTTCCTCTGTGTCATGGATGGGTTTCCTTATAGGCTCTTTTCCCCCTCCCCAAATACTAGGGGGAGTGTTCTGCAATACTACGGCTCTTGATATTATTATAATTATTATAATTATTATTATTCAAGGTGTATATTGTGATTCGATTACTATTGTTATTATTAGTATTAATATCATCATCGATCATGTAGTATTACTGTGACGAGACATGGGCTGAGTCTGGGTCAGCCGATTTTGCCGCGTGTGGTTACAACCACCTACCCAGGAGCGAGTTTGCTCGGCTGAACACACAAAGCTCGTTCTTTGGATACCAGTTTAAAAGGAGACATGAGGCCCCTCGTCTCGGTATTTGTCTCTCAGCCTTGCCTGAGGGACCTTTCTAGAGTTATAGTTATTTTCTTTCCTTCAGACTACGGTGGATGCTGCTGCCTGAGGGGTAAAGAACGAAGACTACTACCTACATAACCTGACCAAACACCTCAGCCGGGAAGTTGACTTCTCCCGTCCATCTGCATGACATCTGATCATCACCATCATCATCGCTTAAGCATCTGGTTGATTTAGGAGAGAGGAGACAATATCGCTCTGTTTTATTCCCTCTGTGATGTCGACGTGGAGATGCGTCATTGTTTACTGCCTGCCGACTAGCGCCCGTCGGCTCCCCAGGAACCAATCAGACACTCCGCTCGAAATATCAGCTGACACCAATACTCTACATTCTCTCTAGTCGCAGTGAGTGATTTCTTTCGTAATTGCTTCTTCTTTTTCCTTTTCTTTTCTTTTTTTTTGGGGAAAAAAAAAACCCCCCCTCTCTCCATTTTTCATGTCGGTTTGATCACTAGTGGGAGGCAGAAGTGGAGCATGAATGTATTGGTATTGTCACCCAGTCGTCATCCATCACTTGCTCCGCTTTGCCCCTCCACGAAACCAACCATGACGCCATCGTTTCGGCCTTGTTTGTGACGCTGGCGCTTCCCCGCAAACTAACTGTCGATTAGCGTCACTTTGGTGTCTTTGCTTTTTGATGTGGTAGATTTTGTTTTGCAGAGAAAAAGAAAAAAAAGAAAACAAAAATTCTCTAAGACAAGGGGGTGAAAAAGACAAGAAATACAAAATAATTGGGTCGGGGAAAGACATCTTCGACATAGATTGCTGTCTGACAAAAGCAAACAAAATCGATAGAGCACACAATCCGAGTTGAGAGATTTCCTTGGATTGAATTCCCAGGGAAACGGCGGCAAAGACGATCCGCTCGCAGTACCTGAAAATTAATTGATTCTCGGGAGGTACCAGGGTTGATTGGTCCCACTAAGACGAGGAGGGGAAAAGATTCCAAAGGACCAGAAGAAAAGAAAAAAAGGGAAAAAAAGAAAAAAAATATAAGGGCCTTCAATGGCGGCCTCGTCTTCCTCCCCCTTATCGGTTTCCTCGTCCTCCTCTTCCCCTTCGGTCTATCCCTCATCGTGCAGTTCCTTCCATTCGCCGCCATTATTACCTAGTGAGTCTCTCTGCCTTACCCCCAAGAATCAGAAGGGTGAATTGTTCCGAATCCCCGCCTGACACGTGTGGCATGCCGTCCACATTCCCCGATGATTCATACTGATCGCGTGTTTCTAGCCAATCTCTCCTGGTCGCCTTCCTACCGCCCCTCACATCACGGCACTCACGACCACTTGGAAAGCTTGATCGCTCGTCACGGTCACCCCACTCGGGTCTCGTTATCGTCCTTGGAAGAATTGACGGCCACCTCGTCAATTTATAACCCGCCCTCCCCACCCCTCGTTCCCAGGTCTCCCGCCTCAGACGCCTCGGATCTTTCGGACACCCTGACATTGCCTCGATCGGCTTCTCGGCCAATTCCAATTCCTCGACGCTCGTCAATCGCCCACGAATACGACGTCCCGGTTACTCCGTTGACCGGACGCTTCGATAAAGGCTACTACTTCGCCCATAGAAAGGAGCTGTCTCCTACATCGCAAGATCTACACCAACCTCGTCCCCGCAATAGTCGACGTACCCGTCCCTCTCGTCATTCACCACCACCCAGAATGCGCTCTGATAGCACCACCTTTTACGCCCCGGTTATGTCTCCAACTGCTCGTCCCGACTCCCCTCAACCCTCTCGTTCTCGCGCTCAAAACACCTCCAAATCCGTGCCGGCCTTCCATCTCGGCACTCTGCCACGCTTCCACCCCGCGGTATATCAGCCGTCATCCTCCTCCCAAACTCTCTCCCCGCAGTCACCCGCCCCTCACCAACCTCGACAGCATCTGTACCGCGCCACCCCGGGGCCTAGAGACAGCGTCTGGCAGTACCGTGAACTAATGGAAGGTGTTGTCCTTCCAAAGGTCCCCTCCAGGCCTCTGTCTCCAAGCCCGTCGGCCCCGCGCCTGGATCCCCTGCGCAGCCCCGGCCCTGTGACTCCTCTTGCGCTAGAAGATGCTGGCGGATACCTTGTTTCGGGCACAACCCAGCATTCTGAATATTCTACTCGTGATCATGCGCATTCTGGTCCCTCTCCGGATGTCGTGGAACGTCTGATTGCCCGGGAGAATGAGCGCATCAGACAGAAGGCCAAGAAGGCTGTCAGACATCGTTGATTTGCGCCTTTCTCAACCGTTGACGAATGATTGCTCTTCGGCTCATCCAGTTTGCCTTAAAAGAGAGCTACTGCGCCTAGAAAAAAAGTTCACTCCCCCATCATCAGGCGCTCTCATCCCGCTGATTGGCTACTACATTCCCACAGCGACGGCATAACACACTACTTGCACACTTAGAAGTTTCCCGTCCGGTTTCTACAGGCAAAAAAAAAAAAAAAAGAAAAAGAAAAGAAAAGAAAAACAGAGGAAGAAAGCGTACGGACGACGCATTTTTGTATTATTGATATGTTGCATCTATACCCCACACAGCCAGACGATGTCCTTTTTTTTTTTACCTTCGACAATCATCAGATCAACACTTTATTTCGTTTCGATTCGGATGCTTTGCTAGTTCCTTCTGAACATTGGTATTATTATGATTTATTATTGTTGCCTTTTTGTTTTGTTTTTGTTTTTTTTTTTTTTTTTTCCATAAAGTATTTTCGAGCAGATCCAGACTGTTCTCAACTCCATCATGATGTATGATTACAGGCTACACCCATAAATGGGAGAATAAGATACAAATTCCCTCACTGAGGGGATATACGAGCTTAAGATTTGAGACTTGATATTATTCTAAATGAACTCTTTTCAGTACACTATCAGCATCTCTGGTTCATAAGGCTAACCAGTGAACATCCTGGTCTCCTTCGTAATGTTCTAAAATGTATGGAGACAAAAAGGTACATAGCCTACGACAGATCTTATGTCACCACCCACCACCACCTCCGGGGTACAAAGGATAGATAGATAGAGAGAGAATTAATTGACCTGCCTCCTCCAGAAAAGAACCAAAAATAAAAACATACAACAGCCAGGATTCGCTGGTGGTCACCCACCCAACTACTAACTGGCCGGCGTGTGGCTTGAGTACGGCTGAGCGGACGGGAAGCCCTATTTTCCACACCCTGTGGTCGTATGTACTTGGTTTTATAAAAACGAGCTAGATATAGAAACGGATTAGATTATATTAATTGTAGAGTTATTATCTGCGGATATCTAAAAAGTCTTGATGGACTGATATAAATTTTTGAGTTGGCAGAGCTTCTGGTGTAAGATTAATTAGACGAACCAGATGACCGCCAGGAGGATTCATTTGAAGAGAAATCAGCTAGTCCTTCAACTGGAGACTTGCTTCATGCCTTATATCACTTCCATATTTTTAATAATACAATTTGTTATACTCAAAGTTCCGTGTTTTATAGAGGGTCTGGTGATTTAACAGCACAACCCACGATATATTTTTGTCAGAGGAGTTCTTGGATCCATCGTACAGCAAAGAACTGGGATTGGCGTGTGTAGAAAAGAATAGTGCTGCATGTGGATATCCGTTAACTAAATTCCCTAAGAAATTGTCTTGCGGTTGCTTCTCCACATCAAAATATCCATCCGGCGCAAGATAGTCTACATATTTTGTCAATACTACCGAATCTACTTCCGTTCCCTGGCTTCCAGCCTCATCCGCCCCGGCGAATTCCTGATCAATTGGTTGGTTAACCAGCTGCGATCTAATTTAATTGTTCCCAGCCTGCGTATCTGGGCTTTGATTGGATACTATCACACTAAATAAACCAGAAGAAGATATATATTGCGACTAGACCCATCGCACGGTTGCTTCCAGCTTATTTAGGTACAAAAAGGGCGGGGGACCTCGTTGTCCCTGATCTTGTGTATTCATCTAAGAACCCACCATATATAAAGATCTTGCGAACTAGAGACCGCCAGACCAGGATCTCACACTAGTTATAAAGTAGTAATAGAATATCTTTGCGCGCAAACTATTCTATTATTAAAGAACTTTCCAATAGATGATCCCAAAAGGTAATATAGTTCCCGCGGAGAATTAGTCGAAAAAAAGAGATAAATTTGACAATCCCTCGGACTCGGGCTTCTATAGAAGGATAATAGAAGGGAACCGGCCTATAATAATATTATAAGAAATAAGATACATAAAAATAACATACTTTTAGCTAATAGTCTGGCAGTAATACTAATCATAGATGGCTTATAGGGCGATCTGCGCGGGATAAAAAAGGTTGTTGAAAAAGAGATATTAATTAAGATAGTAGAGATATATAATTCTCTGCGAAGCCGGAAAGTATTTTAAGGGAGGGGTGAATATTTGCTCTGCACTTCTTAGTTTACCATACTAGCCAGTAGGTTAGCAACGACGGACATTGGTTGTTATCCGACTGGGATGCGTTACCTGAAAAAGGAGCTTCAGGCATAGGTTGGCTATGAGATAGATGTTAATACGCTTGCCCTCCGGCTTCTCATAGATATCTGGAGTTCCGCTTTAATCTGTTAGATATTTAATAAACACTTCGCGAACCACATTCGCTGATTTTTCCATTAATATCATCTTCTCGATACTTTTATCCTGGTCCGAGGGATCTTCCATTCTCAGCAGCTAGACGATCAGTTCCGGACGACGGTCAAGACCCATGGTCAGCTTCGAGAGGACTTTGGATAGATAGAGAACAGTTGGAAGGACAATGACACCGAACTGGCTATCACCCAGAGCAAGGACACACTGACTAAAGGAGGGAGTGGAGTTAGCAGCAATCCGAGAGGGTCGCATGAAGGGCAACTACAAGACTCATCCTCCTGTAACAATGTCACAGGGGGTCGTGATCATCACAAAAATAAAATCCGGGGGTCTCACTTTAGCCGTCCTTTAAGCAAGTTATAGGTATCCAACAGATTGTCCACATTCACATCGCGTAGAAAAGTGAAGTATAGCTTCATGAAGATCAGGAAAACAGTCCACGCGCTCCTACTCTTGATGCGTGACACCAGGCCCTCACATCGTCGCAGTAGGTCGAACTCTTTAGAAGATCCTTGGGAATATTATTATCATACCTCATTCACCATCTGAAGGTACACGTCAGACAGCGGGGGTTCAATCTGGAGGAAATCCTAGAGTCGGGCGCCGTCACGGGATTTGATCAGATCAACCAGTCCGGAAAGAAACCGATGCAGCGTTGGCGTTCCTCGAGCCGCCATTATGATGTGTCGTTAAATAACGAGGGTTAGAGAACGAGAGGGGAGGTCGAAGGTCAAAGGTCGCGCGGGATGCCACTCAGCGGGGATCGCGCATGGTGGTCGGTTCAAGAATGTGGGAGGTCGTCAATGAAAATAGGATCGCAAGTACAAGTGAGTCGCTGTGCTGGGGAGGATTGATTGACAGGCGGGTGTTGGGTATAATGTGTTGTGTGTTGTGTTGGTGTCGAGAGAAAGAGAGTCCGTCGGAGAAAAGAAGAGCACCGTAGGGGACTAGTCCCGATCGGGTCGGGGTCTCTACACGACAACACATACGGAGTACTCCAGAGTAGTATCATCCAGTCATCCGCCCAGCATGAGATATTCGTGACAATGAAGCTCATTTCCAGTTTCTTCCGCTATCAATTCTTTCATACCATGGTTATGTCCCTTCTTACAATGCTCAGTCCCAGCAAGTCCCGAATGATGCGCCCAGGGAGGCGTGATATCATCTTCATTCCAGGCAACTCTGAGGACAAACACTATGATGAGATTGTATCCTATAGGCAATAGCATTCCATCAGACTGAGTTTGACACTGAAAACCAACACAATAAAGACGGTTCTGACTACAGCCCCTGGACCTTCACATGTTACGATCCACACCTACGTCATACTGGCGACACAACTTGGTTGAGTATGGAAAGTGAACCATGCCCCTCAGTCGCATATTTCTTCTCCCATAGACTTTGATCCAGGCTCTCACCTTTTCTCTTGCCAATTCTTAGCAATGCAGACTGCCCATGTGAAGTCGTCTGCGAGAGACACGATGGTCAACAACGAAGAGGTCCAATCCGCCTTCATCGCCTTCCTCAAGCACCCTTTCGTGCAATCCTTCACTTGGTGTTACATGATCTTTCAAAGCTTCATCAATTGGATCTTCTCCCCAGTCCCTCCTCCAGCTGAATCCGCTGCCAATGGCCTCCCCAAGCAGAGAGTCGCTATCATTGGCGCCGGTTTAACGGGTGTATCCTCCGCGGCCCATTGTATAGGTCATGGGTTCGACGTTCAGATATTTGAGTCCCGTTCCAAAGAGAACGGATTGGGTGGGATCTGGAGTGTAAGTTGTGGCGAGTAGTCTTACCATCGACGGAACCTGGCTAACCTAAGAGACAGAGGGTCAATTCCACCTCGTCCCTCCAAATTCACAGCATCATGTACCGGTTCCATCCAGCGGTCCGATACGATACGGCTTACCCGAGCCAGGGAGAAATTCGCGATCAGATTATCGATGTGTGGAAGCATTATGGTCTAGAGAGGCGGACCGTGTTCGATACCATGGTGGACTCCGTCAAACAGAACAAGGACGGTAAATGGATCATCAATGACGATGAAACCAACTACGGGGTTTTTAACGGGGTTATTGCCGCTGTTGGTGTCTGTGGTGACCCTAAGATGCCTCCTCTGCCCGATCAGGAGCAATTCAAAGGCCGAATTTTCCATTCTTCCAAACTAGATGGTAAGGAGGTCAAAGGAAAACGTGTGCTCATTGTGGGAGGTGGCGCCAGTGCCATTGAGGCCTTGGAGTTTGCGGTCAAATCGGGTGCCGGCCAAATCGATGTCTTGTCACGATCTGATAAATGGATCATTCCCCGCAATGTCCTGGTGCAATCCCTGTTGGCTTGTAATATCCTCGGTCAAGAGACAACACTCTCATGGATCCCAGAATGGCTCCTGCACAAGCTTTTCTATCGCGACCTCCAGGACATCGCCCCATCTGGCGGCCTTTTCACCACGACCCCCATGGCCAACTCCGAGCTCTTCGACCAAATACGAAAGGGTGATGCACGCTGGCTGCGTGGCGACATCGTATCCGTCAAGGGGAACGGAATCCTTTTCAACCACCGGTCCAAAGGAGTACCGAAAGGCGGCCCCGGACATGAATCGGTCGTGTCCGGCGACGTTATCATCATGGCAACCGGCTTCAAACGCCCGTCCCTCTCGTTCCTCCCGGATGAGGTCTTTGAGGAACCCTACGCCCCGCCCAGCTGGTACCTCCAGGTTTTCCCGCCCAAATATACAAGCTTATGTGCCAACAACAGCACCTATGTGAATGCCATCGGGACCGTCGGCAACATGCACATCGGAATTTACACCCGGTTCCTCCTGATGTTCCTCACTGACCCCCTTACACGGCCCACGGAAGGGCGAATGAAGACTTGGATCAATTTCACCCGGTTCATGAAACAGTGGGCGCCGACCCGAGCATTTGACTTTTTCACCTACGCAGAGCTCATTTACTGGTTCATCTTTGTGCTCATTGTCAACCCATTCCGGTGGAAGTGGGCGCCGTTTATTCTCTTTGGTGTGGGCCGGGGCCTGCCGCTGGAAGTCGTCAAGCATGAAGAAGCGTTCCGCAAGGAGTTGAAAAAGCAGCGCTAGGATACGACTGCAGGTATAATCTGTTGGGTATGTTGAAGAATAGACTGGGGAATTATTCGCTGCATGAGGATATGAACATGTCAATTAAAGTTTGAAGCGTGAAATTACTATCTATATTTTACGGGTAGTCCTGGAGTCCTTCCGGGGCTCATAGGAAAATGTTATGTGTATGATAATGAACTGAGAGGACCTGATCTCCATTTGTTGTACGTAGAACTGAAAGTTCCTTACCAAGAATGAGATACACTATATCATGATTTCAAACCACCCCGTTACATCAGACATGATAGTCCTCCTTTTGTTGGCGAGAATTGTGGATATCAGAAGCCTCGGTGG
The DNA here is from genome assembly GCA_015844325.1 of Aspergillus nanangensis. Taxonomy (NCBI): domain Eukaryota; kingdom Fungi; phylum Ascomycota; class Eurotiomycetes; order Eurotiales; family Aspergillaceae; genus Aspergillus; species Aspergillus nanangensis. The sequence continues at coordinate 2,709 of VCAU01000246.1, read as the reverse complement.
TGGAGGACAGAAACCGCCAACCATAAAACGACTGTCATGCCTCCACGACTGGTTTGTCGCCTGTGTCTTGGGTCGCTCCCAGGTACGGCAAGGACGCCAGAATCCGTTGCATACTCCGAAGAGCATGTGCTCTTGTCCACATTATCGGTGCAAATGCATAGGCCCCGAGGATGCAGACTATTGTCGCAAAGAACTGGGTAGCGTAGACCAACCAAGCTAGGCAGGGAGTCGCAAACTTGACTAGCTCCGACGTTTGGTAGAAATCCTCCTGGCGTGTGATGTAATACAGCTTTTTGGTGGATCCATCCTTCTGCGATACTTCTCGAGAGGCAAGATCCAAGACTGTAGTCAAGGTCACAGGGCTCGAATGGAAGAGGAGCAACCAGATTGAGAACACTTGGGAAATGGTGACATAGAGCTTGAGATTATCGGCATCGTAGGCTATTCATCTTCATCAGTCATCATATATGACAGGTACAGTCAAGCATCAGCAGGGCAGACGGGGCAACCCTACCGATGGAGTGGACATCGAGCTGGATTTCCGGCGACATCACTTTGTACCACTCATAGATCTTCTTCATGGCCCAGAGGCCGCCAGGTTCGCTCCATGTCCGACACAACGGGTGGACAAAGATGGCGTCTTCGTGAAAATACTGGTCAATCGTAGTGGCTTGCACATCGGGGGGCGATTGAGTCAGAAGGCGGATAACGTCTTCGATTTCTTTAGCTATATGGTGCACAAATGTATTGTTAGCTGGTGGTGGAGAGAGATATATTTTGACGTCTGGAGTATATCATACGTGGATTCTCCATGTTGATGGGGTGGGACCAGCCCTATAACAATAGATTCAGGGAAATCAACAAGAGATAGCAAGAGAAATCAATCAAGGCTAAGAGGTTAGGTAGGAGGAGGAAGTTCGTTAAATCGCCGTGGAAGAGTTGGCAGATGTGGGTGAGTCGCGATGAGGTCAAGCGGATGATGTCATGGTCCGCGACAGGAAAATACGGCCCTCGACGCTCTCCTGTCGCATTCTTCCAACCCACTCCGTCCAGGGCCATTTAATGGACCATTGGGAAGAATACACAGCGCTTCCAACATAATTAGTCAGACTATACGCACAGGATAGATGGGAAAGTCAGACACAACGTTGTTCTTTTTCCACCTGGTATTGAGTATAATCTACGTACATGCTATATAGTGACCCTAACAATGCCGTGAATCGCAAGCAAGAAATAAACTCCAATCCAACCAGAAAAATCCAGGAAACATTTACCGCTTCCAGCCCTCAATCTTCTTCCGGTGCTTCTCGAAGATCTGTCCCACAGCGCCATCACCGTGCGGCCTATCCTCAGTAACCTTGCATTTCCGACTCTTATCCAAAGCGCTGCCACTACCCCGTGCTTATCGTGTGAGTTTGCTGATCTGGTCAGCTCTCTCGGTAAGATCTTTCTATTTTTTATCTCTAAAGCCACTCTCTATGCCGTCTTTAGCCCGTTATTTAGCCCGGTTCTTCTTGCTTTTCTTAGTTAATCTTGTAAAGTTCGTTTTTTTATATATAATTTACTCCGCCTCAAGCTCTTATTTTTTTTTCGATTTAATATATCGACTACCGCACGTAATTATACTACTAATGCCGATCTTAATTATAGAGGTAGAGGATATCTCTGTGTTAATAAACTTATTAATAATATTCGACTGAAGCGGCCATCTCGTTTGACAATCTTTCCGTTCACAATAACAGTGTCAATGTTCTTCAACGATGCATGAAAGACAACCGCCCTAATAGGATCCACAACAGGCACCGTATAAATATCATCACACCGAAAAATCACCAGGTCGGACGCCCTCTCTTGCAGTTGGCGAATGAGGTATTCGTCGCCTGACCCAACAATCGCGAGCAGGTTCATTGGAAAGGCAGACCAGAAGGCCAGAGAAAGTAAAAAGGGTCCCGAGCCCTTTCAGTAATTAAGATCATGATCAACCAAAATAAAGTACAACCATCCAAAGGGGGGTGGAAGAAGATAGAGCCAAGTAGCTAATCGTATCGTCGTCAGTGTCCTTCTACCACGGATACAACGTAATGCGCCAGGTTGCATGAGAAAAGACGCGCGAAAATTTCCACCAGGTCAGCCGACATATCGGCGACTCCTATAGTGAGGGTCAGCTTAGGAAGATAGGCGCTCAAGCCGACGTTCCAATTAATATCACCAAGTTGAATAGGTACACAATGTATTGTAAGCTAATATCTGTTCGGGCTTGTAGCTAGCCTTAGACCTCGGCATGGTCCGACTCAGGTTCTAAAGGTCGGAACCTCAAACCTGAACCTGAGGTTTTCAGGTTCTAACTTTTAGAACCTGAGTCGGATCGCGACTCTATCAGGTTCGACTCAGGTTTGAATCTGACAGAACCTGAATAGTATAATTCTGCCAAGACATTTCCTATTTCGGATAAATAAAATATTGATTTATCTCTTTTTTTTACTATTATTTAACTATATCTGTTCTAGTCACTATATCTACTAATTTTATAGTATAGCGAGTTTAGCTATAAAATTAAACGAAATATTCTTATATATAGATTCTCTTGAATAGATGTTGACTTTAGGAGAAATCATATAATCAAAAGTGAATATAATGATTTACCTAATCAGGTAATAGAGTCTCGATTTCCTAAATAGGAAATAAATGAATGAATAAAAATAAAAATAG
>VCAU01000245.1:0-11973 GCA_015844325.1 Aspergillus nanangensis | reverse complement strand
TTCGCTCGGGGGCAGGAATCGTGGTGGGGGTGGAACGCTTGCTTACATGGAACGCTCGCTTACCGAATACGTTAACGTATTCGGTAAGCGAGCCGCCATTGCAACCGAGCCGCCACTTCCGCTCATATTCCTGCTCACGGGCGAAATACTAGAGGCTTTATCAACAAAATAATTGCATTTATATATAAAAATTAATTAAGAACTCGATTAGGACATTGAAGCCGCTTATATCCTATATTTCTACAATCACTGCAGCGTGGAGGCGCTCGTACGCGTGGCCTAACTACAGATAAAGCTGGATCTACTGGTATAGAATCTTAAGTTTCTTAAATCTTATTCTTCTACTGAAATCATTCCTAATCTTCCTGCATAGAAAAACCCTCTGCAGTAGCTAGCTGTTTTATAGATTTTTTTCGTTTTTAAAGCTTTTTTCTATTTATAGTATATAAATCACATACTTCTTGACGTATAAGAGTTGTCTTATTTAAAACTATTATATTACTTTTAATTATCTTATCCAAATATAGCTCTAAAGAAAAGATAGAACTCAGTAAGTATTATTATACGCGTCTTTAAATCTTCTTTTTTATAGTAGAAGCCTGCTTTTCTATCTATCTAATAGTATAGAGTGTTTTAAGCACTAAATTTATTGAGTAACTGCCTGGTAGGGTAGAAGTCTTAAGTTAAATATTTAATTAATTTAGTACTCGCTCTATATTATATAGAATTAGGCTTGTTGTAGAGAATCCACTATTAATATTATTAATAATATAGATCTCTGTACAAGCCTACGAAAAAGCTTCAAGAAAGTCAAGCTTATTAATATAATTAAAATCTAGACATATTTTATTCTCTATTAAATATCCGTACGCGCGTTTTAGAGGCCCAAAACAATCAACATCTAGAGACTATAGTAGATAGGATAAATGAGCAGGTATATAGATTAGTATAATATTGTATTAACTGCATATTTTATCGAATTAAGACGTTAGATGACTACCATAGTTATCTAGAATAAGTAGACAATATCTGCCAGCCGTACGATTTATAATTATAGAAATAAAGAGTTTTTAAAACTAATAAAGACTAATCTTATTATTAATCTAGCTATTAGAACTAACTTCAATTCTTCAATCGTATGATAGAGTGCCTTAATACTAACTCTCTATATAAATCTTTTCTTTAAAGATAATACAGAGTGGTAGAGTCTATTCTACAATATTAATATACTTGATAGAAATAATCCATTCTTAATTACCTAACTATATAAGAAATAATTTCTTCTTTATCTCAGCTCTAGTAACTACTTTAGTAGTAGCTACTAGATCTATAATAAAGCCAGTCTCATCAAAATTATAGATATTTTTCGGGACAATCTTATACTATATTATAGTAATTTATACGCGATTAAACTACTCTTAAATAAGCTTAGAATTCTCGTATTAAGTACGCTGATAATTATATCTATAAGAAAATCTTGATTTAAGCTTATTATGTCTTTAAATAAAATTATACACCTATTTTTCTCTAATAATCTAGATAGATGTTTCTCCGCGTTAAGTAAGCAGAATATTAGCTATTTCTTATATATAAGAAAGTCGGGGAGCAGCTCCACGTCGATCCAATAATAGAATCTATTGTATAAGTAATTTCTTTTTATTTTAAATCATTTTATGATTATTCGCGCGTGTTTTACTGCGATAAGTAGAGTCTTATAATTAATCACGAAAAGTTAAGCGTGGTATATTATATATACGCGCAAGTTTTGTAATTTACGTGATTTCTTTATTTTTAAAAGTAAATATTGCAAGAAGAATCCTTCCCTCTTATTCAGCCAATTTTTTTGAATTTTGACGCGCTTTTGGAGGCATGATTGGTGGTTGAATTAAATGAGTATTTTAATCAGAGTCAAATTGAGGAGAGGTGGCGGCTCGGTTACAATGGCGGCTCGCTTACCGAATACGTTATCTAAAACTAATCAATAAATTTCATTATTTTATAATATAACAAAATAATTATGTGATTAAATAAAACTAGTCTTACAATAGACTAATTAATAATAAAAAATTATAAATACTATCTTTATAAGAAAATCAGATAAATTAAAAAATTCTGATTTATTAAAATCAAATTCTAAATTATTAAATCTTAGGATTATTTAATATTTCTACTAATTAAATCCTAATTTAGAAAATTATCGATTTAATAAATATTTTTATATAAATAATTTATTAAAAAAGCTAAAAAATTGGTTATATAATCCTGAAATAATTAAATAAATTAAAAAATAAACTAATAAGAGCTCTATATTTAAAACCGCTTATAAAAATACTTTAAATTAATTAAATTTATTAAATTTATTAAATAATTTAAATAATTTAGTAATTCTAATAACTAGTATTACTATAGTAATCTTAGAAACTAGTAATTTAATCTATTTAAAAAATTATTAAATTTTTAATACTACTTCTGATACTTATATTTATAATAATTATTCAATATTTTATAATTTTAAAGCTAGTCCCAATTTATCAATCAAAATCGGTAATAAATAAACAAAAATTCATAATTTTAGAACTATTATTTTAATACTCTTAATTATCTATAATTCAGAAATAACTTTTAAACTTCTGTCTATATATCAGATTTTTATTTTAATATTTTATTAACTTCTAAAACTTAATCTACTAGAGTTTTTTATAACTCTAGAATTTCTAGATTAGAAATTCTAAATCATTAATCTCTCTATAATATTCAGAAATCTAGAGATATTTTATTAGTAAATTAAACTAATTAGAGATCTAATTTATCTAAATCTTATTTTTTTATAAATTTTATATCTAAAAGTAAAAGATTAATAAATTTTATTAATTTAATAAATTTAACTAATTTTATAAATTCTATAAATTCTATAAATTCTTTTTAAATTTTAAAATCATCTAAGCTAATTATATTAAAAGAATCAGTTAAATTATAACATCAGAAATTAGAATATTCTAGTTATAAAGTTCTAAGATATCTAAATCAGATAGTTAGAGAAATTAAGATAATTAATTAAAATTATAATTTTAATTATTAAATCTACTTTATTTATTAACTTTCTAAAGCTAAATATTAAATTTCTTAAATTCTAATTAAATTAGGGCAATCTTTTAAAGCTCTATATTAAAATCTAATTTATATAAAAAAAAATATAAAAAATATAAATTATATTAGTTATATTTATAACCCCTATTTAAAATTTTATTTAAGAATTATTCTAAATCGAAAAGATTAAATTAATTTTTAATAAAATTAATTATTAATTTTAATGAATCAATAATTTAATCTTTTCGATTTAGAATAATTCTTAAATAAAATTTTAAATAGGGGTTATAAATATAACTAATTAAAAAACTTAATTCTAGAGACTAGCTCTATTAATTAATTTAAGTAGAATCTATTTTTAGAGCAATCAGATACTTTAATTATTTAAAAAACTTATTTATTATTAGCTGATTTAGATATACTATATAATATATAATCTAAGATAGTTAAATTAGTAATATATATTTTAAATTATTAATTAGTTAAATTACTTAATTAGAGAATATCTTATAAAATACTTTATAAAATATTATCTAAGTAATAAAATCACGCTAGTTCTAAATTAGATTTATCTAATCTAAAATAGTATAGCTTGCTCGCTTATATATAAGTTATATTAATTTCTAGACTTAAAAAAATAAGATCTAGAGCAATAATTAATTATCTAATAAAATATTAAGCCAAAAATATTTAGAAAGTCCAACTGTCTACTAAAAATAAAATTATTTCGGCTCAAGATTATATTTTTAATAAGTTAAAAATCTATTAAAATTACTCTAATAACTATCACCTAGATAATTATCAAAATAATTAACAAGCTAAAATTCTGAATAATTCAGAAATTAATTTATTTATTGAATTAATTTAATTAAATAAAGAAATTCATGAAAATATTTATAAATCAGAATTATTAAATAATTCTGATTCTGATGAAAACTCTGATTCTGATTTAGAATCTAAAAATAATGATTTTTTAGATATCTCTCACTTTTCTATAGAAACTTCTAGTAAAAGTGAAGTTTCGGTGAATTAACCTAATTAATCTAATTAAGATTTAATACTAGATAATTAATCTGACTTACCGCCTGAAATATCTATTTCTTCAGCGCCTGAAGTTTAAATTAATAATTCAAAATTTAATTAATTTGATGAATCTAATAATTCTAATTAATTTAATGATTCTAATCAATTTAATGATTCTAATCAATTTAATAATTCTAATTAATTTGATAATTCTAATTAATTTAATGAATCACCGATACCTACTCTACTTAAAGTCTAAATCGATAATTCAACCAATTAAATCAATGAAGAATTATATGATGATTTAATGACACCAACCCTACTAGTCCAAAAACGGGCTAGATTGATATCATCTAACTCAGAACTATCAAAATAAGCGAGAATTTTTGCGCTAAGCCTAATTTAATTATTAAATTCTATTAATTATCTTTATTTGAATAATTTATCTACTAAACCTGCCAACTGGTCAGAGGTTAAAAATCATCAATTTAAAAATAAATAAATTCAAGCTGCAAAAAATAAAATTAATCAGCTTAAAAAAATAAATACTTAAATATCTATTTTAAATTCAAGTCTAATTAATTATATTTTACTACTAAAGTAGATCTTTAACTATAAAATCGACTAATTAAAACTTCTAAAACAATTTAAAGCTTGAATTTATATTAAAAATAATTTATAATCTTTAAATAAATTAGAAACTAAAGCTTTAATTCTAGATTTTAGAATATTTAGAATACTACTAAGCCTAATTAGAATGTTTAATTTAGAAACAATTTAATTAAATATAATTAATATATTTCTAAATAACTCTATCAAAGAAGCTATTTATATCTTACCGCCTTCTAGATTCGGTTAATCAGATTAAATCTATAAATTAAATAAAGTTTTATATAGACTTCGCCAATCTCTATTTTTATAATAATAAGAATTAAGATTAATCCTATTTTTACTAGACTTAAAATCAGTTTCTGAAGACCCTTATCTTTATATATCTAATTTTTTAATTTTAATAATTTATATTAATAACATAATCATTATTTTTAATTAGAAAAATCATAAAAAAGTTGATATTTTTAAAAAATTACTTTTTTTAATTTATCAGATAAAAGATTTAGAATCAATTTCTCGATTTTTAAATTTAAAAATCATTAAAAATCGAAATATTCGAAAAATTTGGATTTCTTAAATTAATTATATTGAAAAAATTGTAAATTAATTTAATTTAATTAATAAAAAAGCGCCAAAACACCGCTACCAAACGAAAATTTATAAATTAATAAAAATAATAAAAATTTTTATAATAATCATATAAATAAAGCCACTATTTACTTATATTAGTAGAAAGTCGGCTCAGCTCTATATATAGCTATTATATCAAGGCCTGATATCGCTAAAGAAATTCAGATTTTATCAGAATTTCTGACTAATTCTGAGTTAAAATACATAAAAGCGATAAATTATTTGATTTCTTACCTCTATAGGAGCCGATTTATGGCCATAGAATATAGAAATTATAAAATTCATAAAATTAATTGTAAAACTAATCATAAAATTAATCAAAAAATTAATTAAAATCATTAAAATCATAAAAATCATCAAAACAAACTGCCTAATTCGGCTAAAATCAATAAATCAGAGCCAGTATTTATTATAGCCAGTAACGCCGTCTTCGCCGATACTATCGGTAGAAAAAGCTCTGAAGGCTATATATATTTATTATTTAATAGATTAGTTAATTAATCAGCTAAAAAATAAAAAATATTAACTTTATCTACTACTAAAACTAAATTACTAGCGCTTACTAGCGCTTACTAGCGCTGTAAAGCAATTTCTATAATAGAAATACTTATTTAAAACTATTTATTTTAATTCTATTTATAAATTAATGATTTAATGTGATAATCTTCAAATAATTAATTTATTAACTAAGCCTAATTCGGTATATAAAATACATCTAAAATATATAGATATTTACCGTCTTTAACTTAAATAAGAAATTTAAAATAAATTAATTAAAATTAAATAAATTCTAACTAATTAAATAATTGTAGATAGGCTTACTAATCCACTATTAATATAAAAATATCAAATTTTCTGAAACAGCTGAATATGATTGATATTTCTAATTAATTAAATTAGTTGAATTCATTAAAATAATTAAAAAGTTTAAAATATCAGATATCTCTTATCTTTATATGGGATTCTTATATAAAAAGTAAAAAATTAGTAAATCAGATCTATTTATTAGTTTTATATAATAATTATTATTCAAAACTAGAGAGATATATTAGTCTGATAAAGTAATATTAGCGGGATTCGAACCTGCAGTCTTTATGGAGTTCATTATTTTATGAATTTTAAATTATTATTTTTATAATTTTCATTAAAATTTATAAATTAAAATCATGATATCACTTATTCAACAAAAATTATGAAAGGCCTAGAATTATTCAATAATTCTAATGATTTGATTATTCTGATTAGTTAATTAAATCAACTAAATGGCCAGACTAGTTAGTGTTGGATTGGGTTGGGTTGGGTTGGGGTGGGTTTAGCGCGTGAGTTGGGGCCAAAATTCTGCTAGCACCCAACTCTACACTAAACCCAACCCAGCCCAACCTAAGGCTTGGCGTGAGTTGGGGCTAAAATCTAGCTAGAACCCAACTCTACACTAAACCCAACCCAACTCAAACCCAACCCAATCCAACACTAAGACTAGTTGACTAGATCATTTTAACTAGTTAATTAAGACCTAGTCTATTCACATAAGAATTCTAGAGATTCTAGAATCTGAAATCACTCTGATCTCACTAATCTTCTTTCTATGAGGGAATCTACATATAAATATAGATAGAAATCTCCTCAAATCATGAAGATTAGTAAAGTAACAATCAAGTCTTTCTTTACTATTCTTACTACTATTTCTGATTCTTTCTCTGATTTCTTTCTATCTCTATTTTTTACTGATTTCTATTCTGATTTCTATTCTGATTATTATTTTGATTTATTTCTTTATTATTTTGATTTATTTCTTTATTATTTTGATTTATTTCTTTATTATTTTGATTTATTTCTTTATTATTTTTATTCATTTATTTATTTCCTATTTAGAAAATCGTGACTCTATTACCTGATTAGGTAAATCACTATATTCAATTTTGATTATATGATTTCTCCTAAAATCAACCTCTATTCAAGAATTACTATATTTAATTTTAATTATATGATTTCTCCTAAAATCAATTTCTATTTAAGAGAAATAAAAATCAAAATAGAAATAGAGATAGAAAAATTAGAGAAAAAATTAGAAATAATAATAAAGATAGTAAAAAAAAACTTGACTCGTATTTTAAAAATCTTTATAATTTAAGAAGATTTCTATCTATATTTATATATAGATTTTCTTATAAAAAGAAGATTAGTAAGATTAAAGTAATTTTAGATTCTAAAATCTCTAGAATTCTTATATAAATAGACTAGATCTTAATTAATTAATATTAATAGTAGATTACTACTTTAAGAAAAATATATATATTATACAAGTAGGTATATAGTAATTAGTCCAGAATTTTTAATATTTCTAAATTTTTAGGATATTTTTTTTCTTTATTATATATATATTCAATAATTTTAATAGCAGAGAATTTAAATTATAATTTTTCTATAAAAATTATTATATTTATAAGTTTTAGATAATAAAGTATTTTATCGAGATTTTAGAGATATTTATATATAAATTAATAAATTTCTAGAATTTTTTTTTTATTATTATATTATTAGATTAGTTTTTTAATGCTAATATTATTAATAAATATATTATAAATAAGTAATATTAATAATTTTAATATTTTTTTTATAATTTTTATATAAATAGCTATAGTATTCGTCTATTTTTAAGATAATATAGTTATTCTGAGCAGTTCAAGTATAGTCTAGAAAATAATTATATTTCTAAAAAATTTATATAGTGTAAACTAGTTATAGTATTAGATTAGATTAGATTTAAGTTAGATTAGATTTAGTATAAATTAGATTTTCTGTTTATTTTAAACTTAATTCACGCTAAATCTTAGATTAGATTAAATTAGATTTAGTATAGAGTTAGATTTTAACTAGATTTTAGTTTTAACTTATACTAAGTCTTGGGTTGGATTGAGTCAGATTTACTATAAAGTTAGATTCTAATTAATTTTAAAATTTAAATTAAGTTGAATAAATCTATATTAATCTAATTAGATAATATACTAATCTAATTAGATTAGATTTAGATTTAATAAACTTAATTTAGATTAAATTTAATAAATTAAATTAAATTCTCTATCTATTTTAAATTTAACCCACGCCAAGCCTTAGATTAGATTAAATTAGATTTAGTACAAGTTAGATTTTAGCTAGATTTTAATTCTAACTTATATTAAGTCTTGAGTTAGATTGGGTTAGATTTAGTATAAAGTTAAATTCTAGCTAGATTTTAATTCTAATTTATATATTAAACTCATCCTAATCTAATCTAATTATAGGTCTAATCTAACTTAATCTAATATTAGTTGATTAATAGAGCTAGTCTTTAAAATTAAGTCTTTTAATTAGCTGAATTTATTAAATTTAACGAGATTTTAATTATTATTTAAATAAAATTATTTGAGTTAAATTTTAAATTGATTTTTAATAAAATTAATTATTGATTTTAATAAATTAATATTTTAATTTTTTTAATTTAGAATAATTTCTAAATAAAATTTTGAATAAAGATTATAAATATAACTAATATAATTTATATTTTTTATACTTTTTTTTATATAAATCAGATTCTAATATAGAGCTTTAAAAGATTGCCCTAATTTAATTAATATTCGAGAAATTTGATATTTAGTCTTAAAAATCTAGTAAATAAAATAGATTTTTTAATAATTAAAATTATAATTTTAATTAGTTATCTTAATTCTATTAGCTATTTGTTGAACTGCTGCACTGTCATACTGCTGACCACTCGACCAAAAGGGTGACGCCACACCCAGCGGTGATGGCTAGTAGTAGAAGTAGTGCAGTAGTAGTAGTAGAAGATAGCTAGTCACCTGACATAGCTATAGATAAGATAGCTAGCCGACCTGGCATAGCCGCTCTATCCGACACTATTTAATTTAGATATCTTAGAGCTTTATAATTAGAATACTCTAATTTTTAATATTATAATTTAATTAATTCTTTTGATATAATTAGCTCAGATAATTTTAAAATTTAAAAAAAATTTATAAAATTCATAGAATTTATAGAATTAATTAAATTTATTAAATTAATAAAATTTATTAAACTTTTATTTTTAGATATAAATTCTATAAAAAAATAAAATTTAAATAAATTAAGTCTCTAATTAATCTAATTTACTAATAAAATATCTCTAGATTTCTAAATATTACAGAGAAATTGATAATTTAGAATTTCTAGATTAGAAATTCTAAAATTATAGAAAATTTCAGCAGATTGAGCTTTAAAAACTAATAAAATATTAAAATAAAAGTCTGATATATAAATATAATTCAGAAATTTAAAAATTATTTTTTAATTATAGATAAAGATATTAAAATAATAGTTCTAAAACTATAAATTTTTACTTATTTATTACTGATTTTAATTAATAAATCAGGACTAGCTTCAAAATTATAAAATATTAAATAATTATTATAAATATAAATATTAAAAACAGTATTAAAAATCTAATAATTTTTTAAATAAATTAAATTATTAGTTTTTAATATTATTATAGTAACGCTAGTTGCTAGAATTACTAAATTATTTAAATTATTTAATAAATTTAATAATAAATTTAATTAATTTAAAGCATTTTTATAAGCAGTTTTAAATATAGACCTTTTATTAATTTATTTTTTAATTTATTTAATTATTTCGGGATTATATAACTAATTTTTCGGCTTTTTTAATAAATTATTTATATAAAAATATTTATTAAATCAGTAATTTCTTAAATTAAGATTTAATTAGTAGAGATATCGAATAATTCTAGAATTTAATAATTTTAATAAATCAGAATTTTTAATTGATTGTTCTAATTTAAGACTTAATTTATTAGATTTATCTGATTTTTCTATAAAAATAATATTTATAATTTTTTACTACTAACTAGTCTACTTTAAAACTAGTTTTATTTGATTATATAATTGCTTTATTATATCATAAAATAATAGAATTTATTAATTAGTCTTAAATAAACTGACTTAATCTAATTATTATAATTTAATTATAATCTGACCCTAATTACCCGATTAGATTAAGATATAAAATATTAATTAACTATATTATTAATAATTAACTATAATTAATTATTATATCTATATCAGGCCTTATTTAGTAATAAAATTACTGATTTAGATAGATAGTTTAAAAAAATAAAATAAAATCTAAATTTTATAATAAAAATTAATAGAAAATAGTAAAATATATAATATATTTTTAAATAATAATCTAAAAATCTATAATTAATAAGAAAAACATAATTTTCTGCATTAATTATTATTTAAATAAATATAGTTACTAAAAATAGTTAACCACAGATTATTAATCTATAATTAAATAATTTTATTTAATCTCCCTATTAATCTGTGAGTAAATTAAAAAAAAATTTATAATATAATCTATTTTCTTCTTTAACTAATTTAGCCTCAGACAGTAATTCTTACTAAATAAATTTATTCTACTATAAAATTATAAAATAAAGTTAAGTTAAATAAATTAATTCTAGAAAATTATATAAAATTTTAATTCGTAAATTAATCTTATTTATTTTAAATTTCTAAATTTTAATAAATAGATTCTCCTATATAGAAATATAAATTTTAATAAAATATTTTAATAATTTAGCTCTAATTTTATAATATTAATTAATTAAATCGCGTTTTTTAATTAATTAATAGAAGCTAGTTTATTTTTTAATATTAATAAACTAGAATAAACAGTTTTAATATTAATAATTACTTATTAAAATAAATAATTAAATTTTAAATTATTAGTTAAACTAGGGTTAAACTCAGTTAGAAATTTATAATTTTTTAGAATTAGATTATACTTTTTTAGTAAATCTCTATAGATTTTATAATCTTTTTTAATAAACTTAATAATTAATAAAACTTTAGAATTAATTTATTAAATTCTAGAATAGAAAGATCTAATTAGTTAAATTAATTAATTAAATAAACTAGAATTAATAAGATTTTATATTCTAAAACTCTAAATAATAAATTAAATAATTTTATATTATATAAGCTATTTATATAATTGTTGGTCTGATAAAATGACACTAGCAGGATTCGAACCTGCAGCCCACATGAAGTTCATTATTTTTATGAATTTCATTACAAGTTATGAATTAAAAATCATGATATTACTTATTCACATGAAAGGCCTAGAATTATTCAATAATTCTAATGATTTTATTATGACTAGTTGATTAAGGTCTAGTCTATTTACATGAGAATTCTAGATTAGTTGACTAAATTATTATGACTAGCTGATTAAGGCCTAGTCTATTCACATGAGAATTCTAGAGATTCTAGAATCTGAAATTATTCTGATCTCACCAATCTTTTTTCTATGAGGAAATCTATATATAAATATAGGTAGAAACCTCCTCAAATCATGAAGATTAGTGAAGTAAGAATCAAGTTTTTTATTTATTTTTCTATTCTTATTCTGATTTCTTCTCTATTCTTTATTATTTCTTATTTCTTTTATCTTTTTCTATCTTTTCTACTTTTCTATTTCCTTTTTAGGAAATAATGATCAACTTACCTGATTAGGTAAATTATACTAATCATATTTTGATTATATAATTTCTTCTTAGTCAGC